>BLKR01000087.1:37935-637935 GCA_011170035.1 Teleogryllus occipitalis | reverse complement strand
AACCGTCATGAATTTTCACTCGGATATTCAACTATAAGGTGGATATGACGGAGCACGTTTAATTCATTCATGTAACTCCATTATGTTGTCTTTGAAACTCAGGAAGATTCTAAAACGCGATTAAAATCTTTTGATTTATGTATGAACCAGTTTATCTATATTCAGTAGATTCCAGAAGTATGATAAAATATTCGTTTCCCTTTTGCGCCTCCTTCATTCAATGTATTCTCACTGGAAAATATGATTGAAGCACACTCTGGAGGAGTATGGGGACGGCTGATAAATTACAGGTTGATTTCAATCTCTTTACGTTATTGGAAGTCATGTTTGATCTCTTCCCTCATGGTTATTGGAAAAAGGGCAAATACGACGATGACTGAAGACGATGCTGATTAAGGCAATGGGTTATCAAACACACTGTAGTTAGTTTCAAAAACTGAGACACACCACATCACGTTCGTGAATGGAGTTCACACTGAAACAGGAAAATGTGTATATTAAACGCGGTCCCATCAGCCCTTCTATCCGTCGGTTTGTCAGTCTCCCAGTCTGTCAGTCTAGCAGTTTTTGTCAATTTGCCAATCTGTATGACCGTCCATGCGTCAATCAGCTAATCCGTCGGACTGTCCATGCGTCATTTTGCCAATCTGTCCATCCACGAACTGCCAGACCGTCCAACTGCCCATCCGTCAATCTCCCAATCTATTTGACCGCCCGTACGTCACACTGCCAATCTGTTTGTCTTCTTATCCGTCAATATGCTAAACTGTCCGATCGCCCATCCATCACTTTGCCAAACTGCCCGACAGCTCTGGCGTCTATCTGCCAAATTGTTCGACCACCCAGCTGTTATGATTGCAGACGCACAAGTCTACGAAACTGCGACCCAGTCTACGAAACCGCGACCCAGTCTACGAAACCGACTGTCCGTCGCACAGTCTGCCTGTCTGTCGGACAACCCAACCGTCAGTCTGACAAACTGCCCGAAGCGACAATCGGTCTGCCAGACAGGCCATTAATTCATTGGTCCCTTCATAAGAATGATAATCAATAATAATTATGTAAATTGTTCGCACTTTTTATTGGGGATGTCGTTTCTGTTTCATTTCATTTAATTGTCATTGTCATTGTATTTCATTCGATTGTCGCTTGTTTTTTTACTTTCTCGCCTTACTTAGTAAGAACAGAAAGTATTGTAATCGTGCGCCGGAAATCGGATTTTTCGACACAAAATCTCTTGTTACCGGATCCTGGTAACAAAAAACTGGATAAATTTTGTTTCTGTATGAAGTAAATTATCAATTACCAATTACATACTGCATTGTCAGAATCGATGTTTTGGGGGTCTCTGATACCGAAAAATTGATTGGCGGCAAAACGTCGGTCGTTTCGACTTTCGGTCTGTCCTTTTCTCTGTATGTGGTCAAACCTAGCGTCTGCGCGTTAAGCCGATTTTCTCCACAATTGTTATTCCCCTATCCATCTGAACGAACTTGAGGCCTTCCGAGTTTGAAATTGATATTTTGATATATGGGAATACTTTACATAAAATATTTTCAGCATTTTCTCAAAAATAACCCCAATTTTTTAAATTAAAATTTGTCCTGGGATAACTTACAAAACGCGAAAAAATGGTGTTGATTTCATTTTCGTTGAAATTTCAAAATTTTCGAATTTTGTCTTCCTACAACTAAAATATTGAAGAGAGACTTTTACTTAATGAAATCAGTTACTCAAAGACAGATCTTGAAATAAGCTCATGTACAATTTTTCGAAAATGTTGGTAGTTTTCGCGTATTTTTGCGTGAAATATAGGCAATTTTTAAACAATTATTTCCCCAAAAACGGCTCCAATTTTTTCTTTAAATTTTCTTCTCGCAAGTATCAAAGTACAGTATAAAAATGGTGCTGGTCCCATTCGCGGCGAACTCAGTATTCTCGAAAATAGCAAATAGATAACATTGCAAAAGAACTGTATTGAATATCGAGATTTTGTCTTAAATGAAATATGTAAAAAAATTGATATTTTAAAAAGTCAAGTATCATTTTTTGAAAACCGAGCAGTTTTCACGTAATTTCTGCTTGAAGTAAATGCAATTTATAAGGAAAAGAAAACATTTTCCTAAAAACAGCTCCGAATTGTTTCTTTACATTTTTCACGAATAAAGGGAAGAACTCTAAAAAAGGTGCCGGTCTAATTTTTGAAGAACTCTCTAAATTTTCGAAAATTGTGTGTTAGAAATAATGGGAAAGTTCATTAGTTTATTAAGCATTGGTAGAGGTGAATACGTCGGAACGACTGCTGGGTGTAGCGGTAAAGCGCGTTGTGAGTTACCTCCGTGGACGTTTGTTTGAGTCTCGGCGCGGAGAAAAAATATTGCTGGTTGGAAGCACTTTTGCAGATATATTGGTGATATAATTTTGCTGAGCCGTTACAAATAATGTGATAATGATAAAGTATGTGCTGGAGTAACATCACTAGTTTAAATTTGATTCTCTTAACTCAGACTTCTTTTGCCGGAGCAGGTCAATGTGTTCATGAATTATAATTAGAGCCCGGAAGTTCAGGCATTTATTTCGGCTGAAATAGGCAGGCAAAAAGGCATTTATTTTTACGAAAATAAGCACTAAAAAAGGCATTTATTCTGGCATTATTCATTATGGCAGGGTACAGAAAATCATGTAAAATCTAACAAATGATAATAGAAAAGGAAATGAAGTGAAAAGAATTTTGTTATGATTCAAATGAATACGTTTTTATATTAATACTGAATCATACATAAACATTTACATGGAAACTTGATCTTTGTTTTCTTGGTTGCACATTACTATTAAATATTTCTTCAGATTTTCTACATTTAAACTTAACCGTCTGTCCGAAAGAATATTCTTCACAGCCGAAAATGACCTTTCAACTTCAACCGAAAAAATGGGAGCATTAATAAAGCAGGCTATTGAATTTGGAGTCATATCAATATCAACTCCAAGTACACCGCTCAGAACACTACAAATTGTTTTCAGTTTTTCCAAATCCTCATTCGCGCTAACGACACTTTTGCACTTTTGTGCTACAGCTAAACCCTCTAGGCACCTGCATTAAACCCTCTAATGTTTCTTGAAAGACTTTCATGGCTGACACAAGGTTTTCGCCCCTTTTTTTCCAGATTTGCAATTATTTGAGGCAACTTTCCATAATGTGCGAGGATAAACGCAAGTTCACTGTTTAGTTTTGCATTACTCAAAAGCTTCTTGACTTCACGTACTGATGCAGCTTCATTTTCTGGTAGAACCTTAAATACGCCGCGGATTTAAATACGGAACCTTAAATACGTCTAGATGATTTGCGTAATACGCAGCAGCGGATATCCAGATTCCCCATCTAGTCAATATCGGCTGTAGAGGAAGAGCTAATCCTGGCGCTTCTTGTCTGAAAATCCGGGTACGGGAAGGAGATTTTAAGAACACCTTTTTTAGTATTCGAAATCAACTTGTCTACCGTAGGATGCAAAGATCTTATCTCTTCAGCAATCCTGTGAAGTCCATGGATTAAACACGTCACATAAAGCATATTCGGGAAGAGTACTTTCAGTGCTCTGGCTGCCTTCTTCATGTATGGGGCAGCGTCAGTGATGAAAAGTAGAACATTATCATGACGTAATGCCTTCAGGTCACAGAAGTAGTAAGGAATTTGTAAATAATTCAGCAATTGTTGTACCATTCGCTTTCTCCAATTCTTCAGATGTAAGAAGAAAAGTTGAGAACTCACAGTAAGTCGGTTCCATAGTTCCAATGACGACATTACCTAGATAGCGTCCTGTAGCGTCCGTAGTTTCATCAGTGGAAATCCAAATGTTTTATCACCAATTGCTTCACGAATTCTATTAAAAGTTTCTTCATAGCAGATGGTCAGATAGGTTTTCCATAACGTAGATTCTGATGGTACCATTTTTTTCGTATATTTTTCTAAAAAGTGTCTAAACGTCTGGTTTTCCAATTTCCAAAAAGGAATACCAGCGTTCATGCATGCCTTGCACAGATCGAGAGAAAACTGGGACTGTCTACTGGATGTTGCGTCCACCGCCGAAATTAATTGTTGTTCCTTTTTTCCACTCTTCTTCGCGATTGCAGATTTATGTCTTGTTGTTGCCATATGCTGAGAAATGAAGTACTTCTTTTCATGGTTGACAGCTTTCTCGCACAATTTGCAAAACAGAATAGCACTATCGGCGGAAAATACATCTTCGCCAAATTCACGCACATAGCGATGCAACTTACTACTTAACGGCACGTTCAATTTCGGCATTATTAATACGATGTTTTTTAACACAATGTTATTCCTACGAAGTAACAGAGCGAAATGAAATATTCTCTTTTGAATCTTCAAATGGCACCAGTGTAAACACTGATATTACTTTCGTTCTTCGAACTCGTGTAATCGCCATTGAGCCGGGCCGTATCGCATGTCATATAGGACCTCCAAGGCGCTCTGCTTTAGTAGTGTGGGATGGAATCCCTCGTGGCAAAAGGAAGCCTATGGGTGTCAGTGAAAGAAATCGAAGGTTCCTAGCGGGTATCGTCTCGCTTTCTCACAGCGGCTTTTAACACTTCCTGACCCTAGAGCCCGAGTTCACCACTTACTTTTTGATACCATGCCTCTGCTTGCAGAGAAAGACAAAATACGACGATGACCACGTATTGTTCTGACTTGCAGACCGATAGAAAACGATATAACACATGGCTTCCAATACTATAGAAATCGGTGCCAGGGTAAAAGAGAAAAAAATTAAGCAAAAAGCAAAAAATGACGAAAAAGGCAAAAAAAGGCAAAAATACCTGAAATAGGCATCAGAAGCTAAAATAGGCAAAAAAAGGCAAAATGAAAATCTTCTAAAATGATTCCATAAGCACATATAAGTGACTCCTATTGTTAAAACTGTTAAAATCGTAATAATAACAAAAAGGCATTTTGCCAAACTTCCGGGCTCTAATTATAATAATTGTTCGGATTTCTATTCTAGAACAAATACATAGAATGTTGGTGGGCTAGATGGTACACTAGTCGCAATCTGGACAAAGAGATTGTATGGACTGTAATAAAGTCAATCCGTGCCTACGAATATCTCTAAAATCGCAAGCATTAAAACCTTTTTTCTCTTCTTTTTGTTTTATTAATTCGTTCCAAAGTTCTGTAATTTATATCATTCTGTGTATAGGATTGTTCGTGTTTAACGGACAGGCCTACCAGGGGAATGTCAAGGCTCATACTGGATTAGAATACCACATTGTTTGGCTATCGCCAAACGTTTGGACGTAAAGGACCATTGATTTCGTATTTTTTAATGCAGACATGAATTTTTACAGAAGATAATTCATTCGTAAATGTAGTAAAGAGAGATAATAAATAAATAAAGAGATAACTTTAATCATATTATTACCAATTACAATTGTTTAATACGACTAAATTGTAAATGCATATTTAATTATAATGCCACCACAAATGCTAATTTACTTATAACAAAATATTTAAAGGAATGTTGATTGTAAAAAAAAATATTAAAATTAAGTTTGAAAGATACCCTGAAAATATACAAATACAATACAAATATTCAAATGAAAAATGGCGTTCTTGGAACAATACTGAAACGTATTTGTATATCTCGGCGACGGATATCTCGTCACCTTGACTACCGTGATGGACATGTTGAGTTTTTCTTGCACATGTCTATTTCAACTAGATTAGGGATTCGCAACCTTTTTCGTTCATCGACTCCTTTTAAAAGAATTGTTGGCTTCATCGACTCCCTTACTTTATTATCTGCAATTATATATAGTTGTAACACGAACTGAAAATAAATACAATGATGATGACAAACAAAATGATAACAATTTCTTTCCGTAATATTTTGATACATATATAGACTTTCAATACTCGAATACGATTCCACTTCTGAGTAGCTGAGTTCCTAGCTGATGTTCGTGGTCTTGCATTTGTTACAAAATGTTGAACATTTTTAAATGGTCATAACATTTCTCAACTACTTATTGCAATGTGTGTTTTATCTAATACAGAACAGGGAAACAGATAATAATCACTTACAAATTCGCTTTTCTTCTCCGCAATCGTTGTCAAAACAGTTTTTGTTTACAACGTTTATTGAAACTTTTTTTTTTCAATTTTCTAAACATCCTAGGTTCAGGATGCCCTAGTGCTGGTCGATGTCGGACTTCTATCTGCAATGAACGTGAAATGAAGAGTTTTAAATGTAATTGGTATAGTGCAATGGAGAAAATAATTTGGAGTTCTAATCGTTTTATTGTTTGCCGATGTTCGTCCGCAGGGGTCCTTATTAAGATTCCGTTATGTCGTCAGGGGGTCGTCATTGGTGCACGGTTGCACCAATCTGATCCTAAGGATTAACAACAGATACGAAAGAAAATAAGCGAAATTGCAATTTATATAATTTGTTGTTCTACACCAGAAATAAATTAATTATCAATTTAATTTAATATTTTTTTGTAATCAATGGTATCTTGATTTTACATAGCAGTCGCTGGTTCATATTTCGTCATACTCTCCAATCGACCCCTTGATCATAATTGATCCCTTCAAAATTTCATCGACCCCCACGGGGTCTATACCGACCCCATTGGACCCCCTGATCTGGATCAAGGCGGAACTCGACGCAGTTCATGTTGGGTTCCCAAGGGACGGGAGTGGAGGCTGTGAAATTCTTTCAGACCGGATTTCAATGCAAATGCATATTTTCGCTCAGTAACCATAAAGTATGCTCACTTTGTATAAAAATGAGATACTCATTTAAAGTTGTTACAGGATTTAATTGTATCACCGTCTACTGTTATGTTTATTAAAGTTCGTCCAATGCACGTGTATTCTGTTTGACTGAAAATATCCAAAACCCATTTGTTGTATTGCTCTTTAAGTTCCCTTAGCATAAATCCTTGTCATCTTTATCTTAAAGCAATTAATACTTTTTTTTTTAAAAATTATGCCCCTCGGGTGACTCATGAACAGCGAGTTTAGCTATCTATGAGGCGGTTCCGTGTTCGATTTCCGGCAGGCGCAAAAATGTGCTTTCTATTACAAATCATCTAATTTTCTATAGCTGCGTGACGAAAGAAGCAGCTTAGCCAGCCCAAGGGGAGCTACGAAAGTGATGGGTAATAAAAAAAACCCATGGATAATAAAAAACTTAAAACTACTGGTGCTAAACAGCACATACTTTCTCGTATTATTTCTAAATTTGCAATATTCGGAAAATTCGGAGTGTTCAACGAAAATGAGACCTGTGTCATTCTTTTAAGCGTTACTTGTTCTATCTAAGAACAAAAATTGAAGAAAAAATTTTGAGCGGATGTATATTTTATAAAATGCGTACGTTTCTCCAAACAAAATACGCACTACTCGTGCTTTGAAAAAATTGTACATGACCTTTTTTAAAGAGCTAATTTTGTAGTACCGATTTTCTTGAAGGCCAAAGTCTCTATTTTCAAGTTTGCTAAAATTTTGCAATTTTGAAAAGTACAGTGTTATGAAATGAAGTGAAACTAGCAGCAAATTCTTTAGCAGCTTTGATACATTCAAGGAGAAAATTTAAAGAGAAAGTTTTTTGTTTGGATGTATTCACGTTTCAGCCACAGTTGACATGCATTTTCATGTTTATTATCAATAAATTTAAGTGAAATTAATGCTTTATATAATTTTAAAAGTATATTATTTAGAATAATATATTTTTCATATTCAATTAATAATTCCCATTTTTTAAACTAATTGTGATAACAAAAACAGAGCACGAATAAAACAAAAAAACAAACATTATCGCACATCATTCAATTAATCTCCTTTTCGTTGAATAAATGAAGCGATATCAAATTCAGTCATGTTGACTTAATATTTATTTAGCAATAGCGAAGCATTGCTAAACCCTCTAGATATTAATAAAACAAAATATACAAAAATCACCGAGATTTTTCCGGTCGAAAAAATCGTATCGGGGACCATAAGCAGGGGCGCCTAGAGAAAACCAGGGATCTGGAGTAGTTGATCCCCTTATTTCAAACAAATTCCCTCCTCCTCCAATTCATAAACAGAATTCATTTCTCCAGGCATCGGGAATGATTTATAGCGTTAAATTTGGATTAGCGATAATTCTTTTTAAAAAATTCTCTCGAATGAAACTATTTTCGGGGCGTGGGTCAAATCTCTCCAGCTGCCCCCTTCCTTCTGGTCGTCCCTGACCATAAGTAAGTGGTCTGCGCACTATCAGTTGGCGACCGCTGACGTAATCTTTGTGACTGCGAGTGTGGATGTGAGTGTTGTGTCGTGGCGGCGAGTGTGGATGTGTGTGTTGTGTCGTGGCAGCGAGTGTGGATGTGAGTGTTGTGTCGTGGCTGCGAGTGTGGATGTGAGTGTTGTGTTGTGTCGTGGCGGCGAGTGTGGAAGTGAGTGTTGTGTCGTGGCTGCGAGTGTGGATGTGAGTGTTGTGTCGTGGCTGCGAGTGTGGATGATGCGTGTGCGAACCCACGTGTGGGCGGGCGATGCGCGAGGCGGCGTGGGGCGACGGTGTGTGTGTGTGTGTGTGTGTTGTGTGTGTGTGTGTGTGTGTGTGTGTATGGGGGGAGGCGTCGCTGGCGCGTCGCGGCGCATGCGAAACGCAAGGTGACCCCCGCCGCGTCGCCCCCCCCCGCCCCCGCCTCTGCCACCCGCCGTGCAACGCCGCGCTGAATTCGGTGGTTTATTTCTTCTGACGCACTCGGTGCGTCCCAAGCACGGCCCCAGCTACCACCAGCACCATCGCCTCGGCAACGTCCACTAAAGGCGGGTCACACAACTGCGCTTGCAGGAAATAAACAACGCAACAGGGGAACAATTTAAAAAACCAACAAAAATGTTTTATTGGAACGTTGTCGACATGACCATCATGAATTTATATGTGCATGAGCGGTGGGAGAAAAAAATTGTTTAATTTCTTAAAATAATGTAGATGGAAATGGAAGTAGCTTTATTTTTTCCTTAAAGTGAATTTAATCTATGTAGACATTTTTCTTTCCATTTGTCAAGTACCAAAACCTCTTATGAAATAGTGGAACCAAGGCCACCATTGACAGCTGTATTTAATTATTGCGGCCTCACGATACTGAAAGTATACGCGGAAGTGGGCTTAATTGCAAGTTCTTGCGTGAAGCAAGAAGCCTGAGGATAGATAATGTAAAGTATCGTTTATCTTTAACGTATTGCTGTTTCTCAATGGGAAATTGCTGGGGACCTGAGAGAAATATTTCGTATCGCTCACTTTTTTTTAATATTTAAGTGAACTAAGTAGTAAACTGAGAAAAAATACACTTTTAAATACTGAAAAATGTGAAAATAAGTTTGATCGTTATATCATCGCATAATTTTTAGTCATAAAATTTGCGAGGTAAACCTAAATAATGGACGGCAATCGACAGTTCTGAAACGAACGTATGTTACCAAATTCTCAGTCTTTTATTAATTTATATATTTCATATTTGTGCCAGGTTTGAATTAAAATTGTTTGCCCTTCTTTTATTGTTGTAGTATTAAAAAATTAAAAACATCATTTTGAAGCAAATTTATTTTTTAAATAAAACCTGTATATATTTAAATTGTGTGAATTTTAGGGGAACCATGGCCCTCATCCTTCCCTCTGTCTCTCATTCCAGCGATCGATTGGAGGTCGGTATCCAAATATGTACCGACTACTGATTGGTACAATAAAGATCAAGCTACCATTGATTACAAAAATATTTGCGAATTTTATTATTTTTAACTATATAAATCTACAACATACCTAATAATAAGTTACAAATTCACTTATAGTTTGGAATTTCACATCATGCATGTTAATAAAATAAAACTTGAATACAATTATAATATGTGGTTTTATTTTTGAAAACTTGTTTGTATTTGTATGTTTAATAATGATAATAGTACAAAAATGTTAAAAAAATTAAAGTTTTCCAAACTTTGTTTATATTATTCTAATAGCAGTCTTTAATTAATTATGTTATAGTAATTAACGAAACAAGTGTTTAAGGAGGGGTATAATTGTATGAATGGTGTGTTCACGAAAACGAGCGAAGATATGAGCGAGTTTTCATATTTAAGAGCGAATTTTGTTATATGAGAGCAATTATACCCCTTCATATACATGTTACGTTCAATATTTTTTCGTTTCCATTTACGAATAATTCAAATTTTAAGAAATTCAAGCACATCTTTTCCAACCGAGGCATGCATTTCATGACGTAGTATTGCTTTTGAAAAAAAATATTTTAGTGAGCATTGAATTGTTTTTGTTTCCACGAAATGTTTGCAAATGGAAAGTACTGACAATATTACGGATAAAATATTAGAAGCTGACAAAGTCATGAAAACACTACTTCGCACGAACAGTGACGACATGTATAAGAGAGAATACAACATGTATAAATATTGGGAAGTATAAAATTATATTAAAAAAAAAACAAAACAAAAAAACAAACAAGTAACTTCTGATACAGTTTTGGTATTTCGTACCATTTATCATGGGTAAACACAACTGTCGTTTACATTCGTAATACTAAGACCAAATATTTACTCTTAAAACATTTTATTTATTCACGATAAATATTTGATGTTGTTTCGTTAGTTAGCTACTTAACGTTTAATTCGCCAAGTTAGATTTATTCATTCGTTGTTTATAAGTTGTTGCAGGTACGTAATCATAGATGTATATTTTTGTTCATGTTTCATGGCCGCCTGGAAATACCTTGACTACATCTGTGTTATAGTTTCTTAATTAAACAATTTGGCTCATTTTTTAATTCTGATTGAAAGGTGTGGAATTTTAATTGCACGGTGGAATTTTAATAGCACACATGCTATTAACATAGAGGTAATCAATGATTTTTCATGGAGTTAATGAGTATCTTTAGTTAAATAAACGAAAAAATATTTGTTTTAGGATAATTTCGTACGTTGTATAGCATAGAAAAAAATTGAAGGGATCTATGAAGCAAACCGTGGTTTTAAAAGTGATCGAAGCAACAAAAAGGTTTGTAACTCCTACTTTAGAGTATTTTAGGCGTCTTTATTACCAGGATTACCAGGATTGTCCTGAACAATTAAAACTGAAAGATCTCCCTTTCAATCAGTTTATGTACTTTATTAACATGCTTTTCTTTTCTTCTGGATAATTTGGTAATAGAGTAACGAGGTCTCCATGCGCTACTGACTTTTCGTGGCAATTCATTCAGTTCGCGAAATTCCCTTTTCACCCACTGAAACAAGGAATCGCCCGCAGCATCCCGCGGTCAGTTTTCCATCGCCATCGCTTCTCAGCTCATCCTCTTTCACTTTTCGTTACCTGACAAGGCATAGCCCGACCCCATCCAGTTTCGTCTTCTAGAAGGCGTAAACATTTTAGTTAGTATAATATAAGTTCGCATTCGTAAGTAGCACATAGGGATGGCGTAGCACCATCCCAGAGAAAACCTTGAACACAGGTGAACATGTCAGAATCTTCGGAATTGTGTGTGTTACGTCAGCAAGGTAAGAAGATGCCGGTGATAAGTGATTTCATCTTTGTTTCCGCTAACTATTACGTGTGGTTTTCATTGTTGGCAATTTTTCTAAAAGGGCATGCACATTTTTCATGAAAACAGACAGAAGTGGATAACTTACAGTCGATCAATGTAATGCTAAGCAGATCACAAGAAGAGTAGAAACCAATCCTTATGCTAAGGAGGAAAACAACGGGGTGGAGTAACTTTCTGGGAAGATAGGTAAACGGCTTAGGAAAAGCTGACCGCGGGGTGCAGTCGGGCTGTCTTTTTGGCGAGGTAGGTACACGGCTTAGGAAAAATTGACCGCGGGATGCAGTCGGATTGTCTTTTTGGGCAGGTAGGTACACAGCTTAGGAAACGTTCACCGCGAAATGCAGTCGGGTTGTCTTTTTAAGGAGGTAGGTACACGGCTTAGGAAAAGTTGACTGCGGGATGCAGTCGGGCTGTCTTTTCGGGGAGGTAGGTAAACGGCTTAGGAAACGACCGCGAAATGCAGTCGGGTTGCCTTTTTAAGGAGGTAGGTACACGGCTTAGGAAAAGTTGACCGCGGGATGCAATCGGGCTGTCTGTTTTGGGAGGTAGGTACACAGGTTGGGAAACGTTGACCGCGAAATGCAGTCGGGTTGCCTTTATATGGAGGTAGGTACACAGCTTGGGAAACGTTGACCGCGAAATGCAGTCGGGTTGCCTTTATAAGGAGGTAGGTACACGGCTTAGGAAACGACCGCGAAATGCAGTCGGGTTGCCTTTATAAGGAGGTAGGTACACGGCTTGGGAAACTTTGACCGCGAAATGCAGTCGGGTTGTATTTTTAAGGAGGTAGGCACACGGCTTACGAAAAGTTGACTGCGGCATACAGTCGGGCTGTCTTTTCGGGAAGGCATGTAAACGGCTTAGGAAAAGTTGACGGCGGGATGCAGTCGGTACACACCCGAGGAGCGGTGTCGGAGTGTCCGAATGCGCACTTTCCCACGCGTAGCTTCATTCGCATTGCTCTGCGTCGCCTCTCCGCGTACGATCGGGCGCTGTGCGTCCATGCGTGCTTCCGGCCTCCACCGCGCCGCGCCGCCGTGCTCGCCTGCGGCGCCTGCGCATGACATTCCTCACTCATTGTCAGTGGCCCGACGCTCGCGTTTTTTTATTTTTTATTTATTTTACGTCAAAAAAAACAGTTAAAAACTGCGTATGACGTGCTATGGGGAAAAGTGAATTGTGTGCACATTTTCAAAATTCTGTGATCCCTACACTAAGTCATATACTACTTAAATTTTGAATTTTTGAAAGGGAGAAAAAAAAACTCCCATGTAATAAAATCTATTTTCAAGGATAAACAAGCAATAAATTTTGAATTTTGAAAGGAAGAAGAAGAAAAAAAAAAAACTCCCATGTAAAGAAATCTATTTTCAAGGGTAAAAAAGCAATAAATTTTGAATTTTGAAACGGAGAAAAAAACAACAAACAAAAACTCCCATGTAAAAAAATCTATTTTCAAGGGTAAATAAGCAATAAATTTTGAATTTTGAAAGGGAGAAAAAAACAACAAAAAAACTCCCATGTAATAAAATCTATTTTCAAAGATAAATAAGCAATAAATTTTGGCTCTTATTACTTCCTGCGTTGCGCCCTACAGATCGACACCGCAGTGAAGTGGGGCTAAAGTGATTCGCATCAGTGTAATTTCCTAGAATCTCCTTTTGGGGCGTGCGCATTGGAAATGCTCGACTTGTGCACATATGATTGAAGGTACTCGTCGACTTTATTAACATGTTAGGAAATTAGTTTGTTCTGAAATCATGCAAGGGGATTTTATGAACATACTGTTTGTATAAAGAAAGAAAAAAAACAAAACATGACCGTTTCAGACATCCGCTGTCAAGTTTTGCTAAACGGGGGACCAGATATGTTCTTTCTAATGCTTTCACTCATTATTCTCTTAGAATGAAGAGCCATAATTTTCGAGTGTGAAACTCAAATAAGACTACGATTAATATTTAAAACTTACAAACTACGTGAAGTAATTAAACAACATCGGATTATTTCAAATTCGGTAGGGTATTTAAATCCCGAGCCTTCTCTGTAGCTTCGTGCCTAACTCATTTGCTATTGATATCCTAGTAAAAGAACGCTACTTTCAAACGACAAAAATATATTATCCGTTGTGATTTCTCATTGTTGTACAGTTGCTGTGTGCTATTGTTGATTTGCATTAAACTTTTTCTGAAGAATGCGAACTCAACAGTATCTTCCGACTCGTTGGCTTTGGAGTAATACATGGTCAAAAGGTCGTAGAAGTAAGTTTTTAGACATCTGTGATAAACATTGTGATACAGAATAGAAATGCGGTAGAGTTGCCACATGCTGAAAGTTTCTCACCCGGAGAATATTTTATACAAATTAATAGAGTGGGTAGATAGATATTCGAACAAATATAATTTTGAGATTCTTAAAATTGGTTTTGGTGTCTATTTTGACTGATGCGAAATTCAATTTTTTTTATGAAAGTTATTCGATTTAGTAGCGAATAGAGCCACTAGACTGATTATTTTTGAAGCCGTGGGAATATCTTGTATCTGATAAAGAACCCGAGCTCTCGTAACTAACGTAGTACCTCTGAAACTAGCAAAAGTCCTTTGAAGTTCGAAGTTATTATTCCACGAATCAAATAAAGCAAATTCTCATTTTTTGTTGCTTAGAAACTGTTGTTTCTGTAATTCAAACTGTTGCAGTAATTTCCTATGTATCGTCGTTCTCCTAATTTTCAGTTATGGCTTCAGCTTTTTAGGTAAAATTTGCTTAAGTTTGTGTATTTTACTTTAAACTTCTTTCTAATATGCAAGACAATAACAATAAATCAGGCGTACTTTCATATTGTTTATAGTCTATCAAGTCCAGAGAGCAATTGTTTGAGAGGTACAGAAACAGTAGAACATCGCCGAAAGTGTCAGTTCAGTGAGTGCTGTTAAAGGTTAAGGAAAGCTTTCATGAGTGAATTAGTTTGTACCGCTATCTACACTAAAATAACATTAAGGATTGATATAAATGTGGAAAAGGATGAGAGAATATAAAAATTAATTCTTTAATAGGAAAATTTAAGAACTTCGTTTGTAGTCAGATACTCCAAAAAACAGAGAATCCAAAAATCTACAATATTAATTTTCATCACACTTTCAACTTAACTCACAATATATCGGTATTTAATCAAACATTATTCGTATAAATAATAATTTTTTCGACATGTTTTGAACTGTACTCTTCTTGAATTCGATCTACATAAATAGTCATGCGAGCGTTCCTCAGGTAACGGATTGACAAAAATTATGGGGAATACCATAGACTCAACCACAAGATTCGTGGAATGAATTCGTATAATTTCTATATGATACTCATTGTCCCCGCCCGCAATTTAGTTTGACCTGAATTCGTGTCATAATAATCACTCGCGTGATTTTTTCCGTTTTATTTACTGCTGATTTAAGGTCTGTTTTTTTAATGAATCATTCAGTATATTTTCTGCTGATGACATTAAACATTGTATAGAGTATCTCTTAAAACACTAATGGGATTGGAACGGTAAGTCTAGGATATGATGTCTCTTGAGTTGTCCAAGGTTTTCACTATTGTTTAGAAGATCGATGACTGGGGTGTTTTTGTTCAGGTGCGCTTGGAATGTTATGCTACATTGATTATCTGACGGAAACATTTTTATTCAAATCTGCGGAGCATCTTGATATTGGATTTACATGCAGAACATCATTGGTGGATTCTGTAGCTTCATACTTCTCGGTTTGTTGCTAGAGGAGAATTTTGCCGAGACAATTAATGTGAATGGCGATTAACTATGCAGTGTAATTCAATTTTAATTTTGCTTCTTTCTTTTTTGTTGCAATATTTTGTTTCCACGATGAACGTGATTGAACGCCCACGTGATTGATTCAACCATTTCCCTCAAAATACGGGAAAGTGCATCACTCATTAAGAAGCAAATCCATTTTATTTTACGCCAACTTATCAGCAAATGTTAAAAAAATCGATGTGAAGCTGTACTTAAGATAAACAAGTCACCAGAGTATTTCAGGCAGATGCGACTTCAAGAGGTATCTCAATTTTCAACCATCTGGAACCAGGAGAGAGGTGCATTTGTGCCGTCTCTAGTGTACCTTGACAGCCTGAAAAGCTCTGGACCCTAAGGGCGCAGCTGGTGGTGAGAAAGGGAGGTAACCCGATGCTGGCGCATTTCTCTTAGATCGCCTCTTTCGGCCACTCCGCACAGTGTCGCAGTAGTTCAGAAATGAAGGGGAGAAAAAAAAAACATTGCACAAATCCACAAAACTATTTCTACACTTGAACGAGGTTGTATCCTCGCTCAAGGGAGATGTTGGTTGAAGACAAACAAAGTGCCTCTCGGAAAGAAGTGATTTTCTGTGTTCTCAAAACTTTAGAGGAATGAATGGAGAGCGTACCTATTTTTTAATTATGTTTTAATTAGTAAGATTTTACAGAGGATATAATATATCGATATGTTTCTTAGGCACTGTAAAATTTGGCATTGTTGCGCATTCACTGTAAACAAGCAAGGACTACTTGTATTACGTGTTCACTTTGCCCATGCTGGAGGGAGTCTGTTTACATTAGGTCAAATACCATTCACACCTCACATCGCATACGTCTGTATATTGAGAGAGAGAGCGAGAGCGAGAGAGCGAGCGAGAGAGCGAGCGAGAGAGAGCGAGAGAGAGCGCGAGAGAGCGAGCGAGAGAGAGAGCGAGCGAGAGAGAGCGAAAGAGAGAGCGAGAGAGAGCGCGAGAGAGAGTGAGAGCGAGAGCGAGAGAGAGAGCGAGAGAGAGAGCGAGCGAGAGAGAGAGAGAGAGAGAGAGAGAGAGAGAGAGAGAGGGATATTTACTACGTGCGTGCGTTTAATGGATGAAGGTAACACATTATACGAGAGATGGGTAACTCGCAGTAGTTCTGAGTAATAATACATTTTTAACAGGATTTTTCTTTCATTCTCCCTTTTTTACCGTGCAAGGGGTGTGGTCTCCCTGAATCAATTTAAGAGAGAACGTTATCGAACTTGTCGTGTTCGTAACACACTGGTAAGAGGCTCATTAGTGCGTAGCCAATGTACAGCCAACTTTCTATCCTGAAATGTCGACGTTTCGGTCACCACGATGTGCTTTTTGTCACGACGTAATGCACGCTGTCCATTTTGCCCTAAACGAGCCTCATCCGGACAGCCCAACCTGATTTCCCTGAAGCACCACACAGCTCAAGCTTCATAGTCACAAATTTAATATACCTTAATGACAGAAACAGATTGGCACATCTGCGGATTACATATATCGGGATCAAAATAGAATATTTCTTATTACTCTTATTTTATTGCGTTGAGGTAAATTACAGAATAGGCCAGATTTCGTGATTAATTTATTATTTCCTGCTTCCGGGCGCGTCAGCGGCTGCATTAAGTCCCGTAAATGAAGTACATGTTCTCTCGGGACGTGCCGGTGACACTGACACTTCCCCCACTGGATGGCGACACCTCCACGTCGGCTAGCGGGATATTCCCCAACTGCGTATCCCCCACCAGCGGGGCATCGCCCCGCTGGGAGAAGCTCTAAGCTCCCGGTTGTTTTTCCGACATGTGTGGTTCATGCAAGTGTAAATGTGTGTAAGCAAAGGCGAGGATTGGCCAATGAATGGGAGGGAAGGATCGCACTCGCTCCTTGTCCGTTTGTAAGGGTACTGTCCCGACATTCGCCCGGTGTTGATCCAAGAAACCACCGATCACAGCAGCCGGCCACTAGAACTCTCCTCCAGTCAGCGAACGAATCGGTCGCAGATTTCTTGAAAGTCTGACTCTTTTTGGTGCGAATTGTCTGGAATTGCCGCGCTTGAAACCTTACCCCCGCGCCGGCCGCGCGCCACTTAGGCGGAGAACGCGGGCTCCGCCACCTCCGCCCGAGAAGTCGATCGCTCGCCTTTGTGTCATTCACGCGCCGTTCGCTCCGCTCCGCCGTTCATCGCGCGGGAACAATGGGCCCGCGCTCGCGGCCCGAGGCGCCGGGCCAGGTGGCTTTGTGGGGCGGCGCGCCCGGGATGGGGACTTCTTTTATGTTTCGGAGATGGAGAGTCCCTTTAGGTGTCCGCGTCCATTAGGGTTATCGGTGGATTTAACCGTGGAACGATTGTGTGATTTTTGTTTGTATTATGGGATTCTTTGTGCGCTTGATGGAGTTATCTTGGAAGTTCTTGGAGAGTGACATGTTTGGAAGTCTGTTGTAGTTTTGTTGGGTACTGAGTCTGAGATGGACTGTAGCAGGGGTTCCCATACTCTATGTAACCGAGTATCACAATTTTTCAGGGAATTCGGCGTACCATCTTTCTGAAATACCGGTAACTGCGGGCATTTCTATTTTCAAATAAAATGGAGAGTCCCTTTAGGTGTCCGTGTCCATCAAGGTTATCGGTGGATTTAACCGTGGAACGATTGTGTGATTTTTGTTTGTATTATGGGAGTCTTTGTGCGCTTGATGGAGTTATCTTGGAAGTTCTTGGAGAGTGACATGTTTGGAAGTCTGTTGTAGTTTTGTTGGGTACTGAGTCTGAGATGGACTGTAGCAGGGGTTCCCACTCTTTATGTCACTGAGTATCACAATTTCACAGGGAATTCGGCGTACCATCTTTCTGAAATACCGGTAACTGGGGGGATTTCTTTTTTCAAATAAAATGGAGAGTCCCTTTAGGTGTCCGTGTCCATTAAGGTTATCAGTGGATTTAACTGTGGAACGATTGTGTGATTTTTGTTTGTATTATGAGAGTCTTTGTGCGCGTGATGGAGTTATCTTGGAAATTCTTGGAGAGTGACATGTTTGGACGTCTGTTGTAGGTTTGTTGGGTACTGAGTCTGAGATGGACTGTAGCAGGGGTTCCCATACTCTATGTAACCGAGTATCACAATTTTTCAGGGAATTCGGCGTACCATCTTTCTGAAATACCGGTAACTGGGGGCATTTCTATTTTCAAATAAAATGGAGAGTCCCTTTAGGTGTCCGTGTCCATTAGGGTTATCGCTGGATTTAACCGTGGAACGATTGTGTGATTTTTGTTTGTATTATGGGAGTCTTTGTGCGCTTGATGGAGTTATCTTGGAAGTTCTTGGAGAGTGACATGTTTGGAAGTCTGTTGTAGTTTTGTTGGGTACTGAGTCTTAGATGGACTGTAGCAGGGGTTCCCACTCTTTATGTCACCGAGTGTCATTTACAATTTCCAGGGAATTCGGGGTACCATCATTCTGAAATACCGGTAACTGGGGGCATTTCTATTTTCAAATAAAATGGAGAGTCCCTTTAGGTGTCCGTGTCCATTAGGGTTATCGCTGGATTTAACCGTGGAACGATTGTGTGATTTTTGTTTGTATTATGAGAGTCTTCGTGCGCGTGACGGAGTTATCTTGGAATTTCTTGGAGAGTGACATGTTTGGAAGTCTGTTGTAGTTTTGTTGGGTACTGAGTCTTAGATGGTCTGTAGCAGGGGTTCCCACTCTTTATGTAACCGAGTATCACAATTTCCAGGGAATTCGGCGTACCATCATTCTGAAATACCTGTAACTGGGGGATTTCTTTTTTCAAATAAAATGGAGAGTCCCTTTAGGTGTGGGCGTTCATTAGGGTTATCGCTGGATTTAACTGTGGAACGATTGTGTAATTTTCGTTTGTATTATGGGAGTGTTTGTGCTCTTGATGGAGTTATCTTGGAAGTTCTTGGAGAGTTACATGTTTGGAAGTCTGTTGTAGGTTTGTTGAGTACTGAGTCTGCGATGGTCTGTACAAGGGGTTCCCAGTCTTTATGTAACCGAGTACCACTTAAAATTTCTAGGGAATTTGGCGTGCCATCAACCTGAAATACCGGTAACTCGGGGATATTTTTCAAATAAAATACATATAGGGGGCTTAAATCTTAACGTCTGGCATGGACATTTTGAAGGTCGTACAATACATCCGTCAAGTAGAGGCTGAATTGTTGAGTTCCAATGAGTAGCAATTATTTGCTTTTAATAATACTGGAATCAGTGCGTTTTCTGTTGTAAATTACATGTATCAATGCAAGTTCAAAAATGCACATTCTGAGTTGCATAAGTCATTACCACAGGTTTCAAAATTCACTTTAATATAGGATACCTCCTTCAATACACACTTTCCCTGACTAGCTCACGTACCGCCTGCATTGCCTTTGTTTTCTACCAGTGGCTCGATTGCTACCGTCTGGGAAACCCTATTATTGTATTGTATGTAATCTAGAAGGTTATCGCCGATGTTTCGTAAGCACGTTGTTCTATCTTACAAATTCTGACAAAAGGCTATTATTTTCCTACAATACCTATTCAATTCTTTGGGATGTTCGTTTCAAACTGCGTGTCAGAGTGAGAATTGAAAGGCAATGTGTCCCAATCAGTAACATAATCTATTTCTCGATGACCCATTTATTATCCCCAGTTTAAAATTATAAATTCAAGTAATCTAATTTTAGAATTTTGAAAATATATCATTCAAGAGAGGATTCTTACAATTCAATGACTGTGCTGTAATAACTATATGCTTTTCTTTTCTGTCGTGTCATGCGTGGTCGATTAATACTTTTAATTGATATTATTGTAATTTTATTCTTTTCACTGTCTTATAAATAAAAGACTTGCCAGTTGAATGACAAATTGTATCGGGTAGGTGAATGAGGTTAAGATATCAAGCTTCACTTAATTGTACTTCTGGAGTTGTTTCAGTAGATTTTCATTTTAATTTTTCCATGGCTAGTTTAGTAAATACAAGTGCCTTCTAGCCTTCCTATTTTAAGTAAAATAAGTGTCCCAACTTTCGTGTTCTGTTCATTGTATTCAAGGGTTTACGCCAGGAAATGACAACGATTAGTGGGCAACCCTATCACAAACTCACCTACTGTAGTGCGATTTTTCTAACCGTGCGTCTGGCCCTTATCACCAGCCTACGGTTTCATACAATCGGGAACTTGAACGTCATCATAGTGACGTCACTGTAAAAACGTTTATGGCCCCGATTGGATGGCACCGAAACAGATGATGAAATGTCAGATGCAGCAAAGTAAAAACCGCAGTACATGTGCTTCTGATGAAGAAAGAATCTCATATGAAATTTCAAATTTTCAGGGCTACAGCTGAAAGGCAAATGGAATAAAAACAGGAAAACTTTTTGAAATGAATTCAAAACTTCTTGCGTATTGAAGTACCATCTACTATCGCCGTCTAATCTAACAAAATAAATAAACTGCAGCACTAGTTTGAGAAGGCATGAACATACTATTCTCATTTATAATAAGTCCGAATATAATTATTTTTTTCTTTGTCCGGCATCTGTTTTGTTTCGTTGTGAAATATAATGCGATTTCGTAGTATTTCGTGAAATATATTCTTTGTATCATATTTTTCCCTTATCATAGTTCAAAATAACTTTCACTCAAAATTAACTAGTGCGTACCTCTTGGCCCAACAAGATCTGAAACATCACCAACGTTTTCCGAACACACCTTCATACCGGAGACGTTTTCGTTGACACCGGTACCTTCCTTCTCACATCCCGGTCACTTCTTTGGAGGATTTTTCATGGTGATCTTAGGGTAACGCCGAGGACTTGCATGTAATGTATACTCCTGAGTCCGACACCCTGCAGTATCAAGAGTTTTGAGTAGATAATGGATTAGAGATGCAAAATCCACGACTAGTCACCGTTTCAAAACAAAAACTCATCTAAGGAACAGGGATTTTCGTCAGTCACTTTTCGTGGCTGCAGATGGTACCACCTTCCACACCGCATCCCTTGGGTCCGTCCTTAGTCGTGGACCGTCGCTTGCGGGGCGCACTGTGGCGCGGCGCTAACGTATTCCAGTCACGTGGTCACGCTTTAAGTACCCATACATCAGGCGCGCTGGCGGCCGGCCGCCCCGCCGCCGCCGCCGCCGCCGCCGCCGCCGCCCGCGTCCCCCGTGTCGCCGTGACCTTGGAGCCGCGCGGGCCCCGGGACGGACAATAGCCACTGCCGCCGCCGCCGCCGCCGCCGCCGGGGGCCCCGGCCTGCCGCGCGATAACACGCGTGGTGGTCCTCCCAACCGCCGCCCGCGCCGCGGCGCGCCGTGCTGCCGTGTGCCCCGCCGCCCGTCGCCCTCCTGCCATAAGCCACTAGATCCAGACCCCTAGGCGGACCCGTCGGAACAGCAATGGAGGCCCTGCACTGTAGGACGCTGCCTACCCGTTGCGATATTGTACTTCCATAATGCAATGTTTGGTATCAATCGTTACGTTATTAAAATCGATTAAGTATTGAAAAATCGGACGAGATGTTGGTGCCTCGCGTATTAAAAATTATGTATTTCAGAAATGCTCCATACACACACAACAGTTTCTGAAATAACTCTATTAAATTGCAATCGGACACAGAAATCTTAGTAATTTAATAATATATAATTTATTACTATAATCCATTCTTATGGCTTATTCATTGCTCGATTCGATTTATTTGTTCCATATTCTCTGCTGCTTAAGTATCTTTTCTCAACTTTTTGTTTTTCGTATTCCCAATTTTTTTTGTTAGTGAAGTTGGTACTAAGTAGCTATTTAAGATCTATGATGTTCCTTCTGTATGCCTATATGTCTTGATAATGAAAACAAACTATTGTACTCCTACATATAGCAATACAACTTTGATAACTACTGACAATTTTGATTACAATAAGTTTTAAAGTAATGTAAAATATCTATAATAACTTCAGTTGTAGGTTTATATTACCCTGATGACGGCCGAAATTCCTGTGCCGAAACGTTGGGATGATTAAAGAATAATTTTAGTTATTTCATAAAGTCTGACAGTAAAGGTCGATGTTTGTTACCGTACTCATTTCAAACTGCCGGGCTCGGCTTCCTCGTTCCGTCGTCTGTGAACATTTCATTCGTACGTTAAAGACTCACCTCCTGTACTAGATATGTAAATAACTATTTCAAGATTCACTTTATTGTCCATTAACATGCTACTTTTCACTTTTTAAAACAATTCCGAAACGGATTTTCTTTTGGACCGTAATACAGACTAGATTACTTCAAAAATACCCAATTTCCTCCCGTGTTTGAAATTATCTACTCCTTAATATAAGAATTGTTTTTAAGACTGCTTTTTTAAAATGCATGTTTTCAAAAAGTTTCCCTTCTCCTGGAAATATACCAAATACATGACTTTGACGTATGCCGTACGAGGTATATTCACAAAATGCGAATGGACGTCGGGCTTCATTAATTGCGAATTTTATGCATAGGCCTCGCTGTACTGTGGGTTTGGCTCCACATTCATGAAACTGAGCCAAAAATTTGTTACACCTCAATACATTACCACGGGTCGAGAGATCACTTTATCGATGGACAATGGTGAAGGATCCTGCGAGCAACTCTAGCCAATGTTCGTCATGTCTCGACCTTGAACCTGAAAACACGTTGAATATTGTACATTGGATGTAGAGTGAAGTAAACCTTATCTAAAATTACGAGGATATTTTAAAAGGCGGAACAAAAATAATTTTGTCATGAAAAGGATTATTTACTAAAAACGTAATTTCAGAGAACTGTACCTTCAAGAGAAAATAATGTAACAAAAATTGCCAATTTTTTGAATGGAGAATACAAGAAACCTCGAAATGGCCACCTCGAAAACTGGAACTACTTTCTGCCTTCCGCCAAACTTTCAATTTACTATAGCCTTAAGATGCGAAATGAAATGATTCAGAACTTGAGTTCACTGCAGCCAACTAAATGTTTTTCCTATACCTAACCAGCGATCTAGAATTTTACATTTCGGAGGATGTGATAGTGCCCAGGTGACCCGTCGTACGCGAAGTGTATGTTCTGAATGGGTTTCAACGGAAGATGCTTCAAAAGACATTGCAGTTTACCTCTGATATAGTTCAAGTATACTGCACTGTTCACTCTATGAGGCTAAATTACATTGCAAAAAAAAAAGTTCTAAAAGGCCGTTCGAAACATTTACAGAAAATAATATCCGACTTCTCGTGACCCGCAGTTAAGTTAGTGCAAGTTAATGATATCATCGTTGGTAAAGACACACTCATCTGAAAATTACATTGTGGAAATGAAGTTCACATTTGCACATTTGCTTTGCAAACAGTTCCAAAATGCTAGGAGTAGAGAACTCTCACTGCCGCGTAACATTTGCACACGTTGCCATGGTAAGGACGGAGACTAATTGTTCCTAGCACGCGGCAAGACGTATATGTCGTGGGCAGATTATTGTGTCTTTTTCGTCAGTCTCCCAGATTTCCTCCTTAATGCGGAGCTTACATGTATGTTTTCCCTCAAACGCTTTCGGCAGTACGGAACCACATTCGCGCAACCAACCTTGAACATCGCTGATGGTGTTGTGTTGCTTGTTAGAGTAGGAGTAGGATGAAGCGGATATAATACTATTTCATTGGCGTTTTCTGAGCACTGACTAAGCTGGAGAATCCGTTCTGCATATTCTTGAGAAGAATACCAAGCTGTGAAGTAAATCTAAAAATATGGTGCCAGAATGTATAAATTGTAAGGGAAATCACATTGCTGACTATAAAGTTTGTTCATATTACAAAAAGGCCATAAAATCATCTCGAAAATTGAACATTTCTACTGTGCAACCCCAACTGTGCATGTTGCGCCAGTTCGTAATGAACAGATATCAAATCAAAAGCTTGCTCCCTGCAGGAATCCCATTCATTTTCTTCCACTCCTGAAACGACCTCCAACAGTACCACGTTCATTATATCAACCTTCAGACGTGTCAAATTTAATCTCTAATATTACATCTCATGCCATTATTTCTAAAATTGAAAATTCATTATTTCGTATGAAACCTTAACTATGGAAAGTAAGTGCGGGCAATTAAAATGTATCAACTGTAATGCTAATTGGTATTAAACGTCAGAAAAAGAAAGTCATATACTTCATAAAGAGCAATGAAATCAAAATAGCAGCTATCACGGTAAACCACCGGGAGAAAGTGTCTATACAGTCCAGCTTCATTAATGTGACCACCGCCTATGTTCGATGTCAACGTGCAATAACCCCTCACAGACGGTAAGTGGCAACACCAAAAATGGAGGGTACATGAAGCGTGTCGGGTGGAAGAGGAAAAGTGTGCAGAAGTTGTCGCAGTGCAGAAATGGAGCGATTCATCGCGCGACCAAAAGAGCATGATCATTGACTTTCGGGCCACGAACGGAAGCACTTCCGAAACGGCTGTTCAAACTGATTGCTGTTCTTCGGCGAAGAAGGGTGATTTTGCACGCCAATACCGCAACTGGACGTCTACTGAGTGGCGACAGGTAGCTTTTTCAAGTGAACCATGTTTTCTGCTCCGTCGGAAAGATGGTCGTTGGCGTATACGGTATGAAGCGTCTGGACGCAAACTCACTGCAATAATTGCCGGACGGGTTGTGGCCGGAGGAGGGAGTGTGATGGTGCGGGTAGTGTTTTCGTGGCATTTCCTGGGTGATCACGTAATTCTGGAAGGCACAATGGATCGACAGAAGTATGCAGTCATCCTTGGGGACCGCTTCCACCCCTACATGCAAATAGTTTTCCTAAGAAAGACGGCCTCTACCAGGACAATGCAACGTATCATACTGCTCGCAGTGTACGAGCATGGCTCGAAGAGCACCAGGATGAGTTTTTACAGTACTCCTTTGGCTACCAAACTCCCCCGATATAAGCCCAATGGAGAAACTGTGGGAACATCTCGATCGGGTTGTTCGTGCCGTGGATCCGCAACCGAGGAACCGACCGCAGGTGGGTTGGCCTGGCTCCACATTTTGTCGGTACCATCCAGTACCTAATTGTCACTCTTCCTGCACTTCTCGCAGCTATCATCGCCGCAAAAGGGGGTTAGTCAGAATTTTGACGGGTTAATCATGACATTAATGTGACTGGACTGTGTATATTCCTAGCTTTAAAACGTTTATCACATTCTGCGTCAGGTGTCGTAGCAAATTTGATATCAATGTGTGGCAAGTTTGGTATGAATATTATAAGGACTACCTCACCAAACTTAGATCAAGTCGGAATAAATGTGTTTGTAAATAATTATAAATGTTATAATAAACCACAAAAGAATAAACAAGATTCTATTGCGGCATCACGGCAATATTTAATGCAATCTTACGTCTGAATCATTTCCCAAAGGCATGAAAAACTGACATCACTTTACCATTCCGCAAACCAAAACAAGATCCTTGACTGAGAAAAAAATACAGACCCATCAGTTTGCTTCCTACGACATGAAAAATATTTGAAAGATTGTTGCTTAGTAAATTAATTATAATTACACATAATTTTCCTTAATAAATATGTCACATAAATAAACGCAATTCCAGATGAACAATTCGACTTTAGAGCAAACCATACATATTTTGCTGCCATCTTATTGTTCCGTCGGCCGGGGGACTCCCGAAGGCCATGGATTTGCACTCAAGCCTTCATGATGAATAAGTTTCATATAACAAAGCAAACCATACATACAAACACACACACACACACACACACACCAGTTACTTAGATTAATGGTACCCTTACAAACGGTCCAAGGACCGCCTAGGATCTTTCCTTGTCCTATCCTTACCCATTTACGTACTCACCCTTACTCTAACATGCACTACACTACCACACACGTCGGTAGACCGTCGGGAGCTTAGAGCTTGCCCTGGTAGGGGTGGTGTCCCGCTGATGGGATAATACCTAGTCGAGGAGAATTCCTGTTAGCCTCACCGTTCAGCGGGGGAAGATCACCGCAATCTCCCGAGGAAACCAAGTGCTTTACACTTATGGAACTAATGACCTTAGCACTTGAAGCGCCCGGATTCACGAATCAATCAATATTCTTGTATCTATTGAACAGCTCCTATCACGTACTATCAATTTTTAAAAGATATTATTATTTTGTTGAAAGTTTTTTCTTACGTTCTCTACCATCACAAGATAATGATGGCTTTCATCTTTAACACAGTATCGGTGAAAATGTAATAAGAATGAAATGTAGTGTTAATTGATGAATCCAATGGTAGATCAATAGATAATTTGTATGAATGAATGTTTTTGTTGACGAAAGTTCTAAATATTTCAATGTGGAAAATTGTGACTATGATTTTCTTAGCCTCTCCTGTACTCTTTTGAAGTTTTTGTTCCTGTAATGTCACAGAAATAAATCAGATACTGGAAATGATTATTGTTATCGTAAACTAATTATTCCTTTCGAATATATTAACAAGATATTTGTCATTTTCCCAATAGAAAGTTTTAACAAAGCAATCGCTTTCAATATTTGCCCTGTTCGCCCGCTTGTGCGTCGACGTCCTCTGTAATCCTTTGAAGACGGAAGCAAACTTTCGTCATTAGGAGAGGAAAGCGGTTGCTGGGGCAGGGAAGGCGCTTGGGGCGAGGGCAATGGGATCAACGCGGCTTCCGACCCTTCGGGGCCCCTCACCACGCGATACTCGCATATCCAGCATTTTAACCGCTATTTTGTTGCATTTCAACTTAGGCGGGTTCGGAAGTATACCGGTTAACGCATTGTATCCAAGTTTGCGGGTTCAAACCCGATCGACGTCGTGGATTTTTAAGGGCGGAAAATCATTCGTACGATTTCAGTCGGAGGGGAAGTAAAGCTGGCTGTCCCATGTTGTAGATGTACTGCACGTGAAACGATCCTCAACCCTGAAAGAAGGCTCTGAGCTAAATTCAAAAGCGCCTGTTTCGTTGCCCGAGTAATACCTCCTTTTTCTGCTAGATTGTGAAAGGAGCGTGGCGAAATTTGCGTGGTCAGCCGGAAGGACAGGCCCCGAGTCTCGCCACGGAAAATATGGCATTAACGGACTAACTATGACGATACAAGAAGAAACTGAAGCTACAATTTTAAAATGACTCTTTTGATGAGTTCTTCTGGTTATGATGATGGAGAGGACATGATTACAAATGTCTAGGTTTGTTAATCGATTTGATCTGTTGAGCTCCTTTGAACAGTTTAAAAAAAATGTACGGTAATATATGGACTTGAAACATTGTGAAAGCCATGAGTAGGGGGCGAATGTAATTGAAATGTCATTTTTTTACTTTTCACTTTAGAACAGTGCCGTTTAGTATATAAATTCATTTTATGTTATGGCAAAAGGAAATGACCCATTTTTATAGGTCATTATTTTGCTTTTTTTTTCAATTTTGACAAATAAGACATTTTTTACCTTTTCCGTCACTTTTAATGCATGTTTTGCTGATTTGATAGATTTTAATGTCATTTTTAATAGTACTTGCTTCAAATAATATTTTCTTGCAAATGTTCTTCACAGAATGACTCAATAGCCTATTCGATTTGTTCGCTCAGGAATTGTTTTGACAGCCGTTGTGAGTTCGCAGTTCTTGTGTCGTATAACAGTGCCATTGCCGGTTCGGCCGACTTCGGAATAACTAAAGACAGAGATTTCCTCGTAAAGAACAGTGCAAACCGAACGTGTGCAGGCTGAGTTCACTCGAACTAATGGAAGAAGCATCGATTACATCAGTAACGTATCCAACAGCTTGAGTTGTTCATCCGATCTGGTTTTGATAAGATTTTTTACGTCATTTTTCTTTGGTTGTAGGACATTTTTAAAAGCATTTTAAGAACATTTTTTATTGATCATTTTTGGCGATTTTTAGGTTACAAAATCCGCCCACTAGTCATGAGGAATTGACTCATTGTTTCATTACCTAATTCGAACTGATACAGAGAGGGAAAGGAGAGATGGGTTGAAGGGAATGGCTTGCAGGTAAACAGGGATAGATCATTGCAAATCAGTAAAAATTATTGAAATCGAAATGGAAATTATCTTTTTCATGGAACAATACTTTGAATGTATTTCCTACGAGTGTATAGTATGGATACAGACGAGATACGAAATATGTTATTTAAGATAAAATTCGTTTACGGTCTTAGAATAATTTGTACTTTTTACTTGTTTTGATACTTCAATAATTAAAATTTCAAAATAATTTAATTTCTTTTTCATCTAAAAAATGTACACTGCGCATACAAATAGTTTGAAAAGAAATGTTTTCTTTCATGTATTCAAATTTTTGTTCTCTGGATTTTATTTTAGATTGAATCTCCTTATCCACAATTGGTGAACCACTTATTTGATTTACTGGCTGAGAGCTTACTCAACAAAGAACATTCGAATACTGCATATTAAATGTAAGTGTGAATAGAGAGCGTTGAGCCGGGGTGAGCATGAGAATAAACGCAAAGAGGGCTACTCGTAAATTTAAATACTTCTATTTTGACTCTCATAGATTTGTTTCGATTTATTGATTGTTAGTGATTCTGGGCGCGTCAACTACTGTGGTCATTAGTCCCGTAAGTATAGTGCATGCTTTTTCATCGGGAGGTGACGGTGATCTTCCCTTAGAGGATGCCGAGATCCGGCGCCGACCTACCGTCGACCAGCGGGGTTTTCACCCAGGTATCTTCCACCAGGAGGCACCACCCCAGCCCCATTCTACCGGCATGTGTGGTAGTGTAGTGCATGTTAGTGTGTGTGTGTGAGTGTAAGGGGTGAGGATAGGAAAAGGAAGAGGAAGGAAAGATCGCGCGCGGTCCGTGGCCCGTTTGTTAGGGTACTGGTCCGGCATTTGCATGATTTTGATCGGGGAAACCACGGAAAACTACCAAAAACACTTATCAGAGCTGCTGGCCGCTAGAATTCTCCTCCAGACAGCGACTGAATTCGACGTAACTGAAAAGCTAGTCAGAGCTCCCAGTCAGAGGCACTCCAGTGACATCAGTTGATGCACTGCGCCACCGCTCCCGGTGATTTGTTTCGAATAAAACCAGTTCACTCCGTGTGAATGTCTCGAGTCCGGAACGGAGCACTTGTAGCGATGGCGGATGCGCGCACATCGCCTCCCAGGCGAACGCGTCAGCAATCCCAAGAGATCGATCGCAGCCGCGATGTTGAGAAACCGCGTAAGTGGCGCGTGCTAAGTGCCAGCCCGCCGGGCAGCCGTCCGCTGCCCGCCCTCTGCCCGTCCCTCGCCCGCCCAACGCCCGCCCCCGCCCGCGCCGCCCGCGTCGCGTGATAACAGCACGCCCCCGCGCACCGGAAATCAATAGCGGTCCTCCGAAGCGCTACCGCCCCCGCTAGCCCCACGCCCCTCCCCCACCGCTAACCCCCACTACTGGCCCCACCCCCCACTGCCGGCCTAAACTCCGCCGCCCCGCACGGTTCCGTTTCCTCGCCCTGCTCCGCCCCGTCTTCTCGTCCCGCTCCGCTCCGTCGTGCTACCCCGCTCCGTTCCGTCTTCCTGTCATGCTCCTCTCCGTCTTTTCGCTCCACTCTGGTCCTTTTCTATGTTTCCCCGCTCCGCTCCGTCTCCGTGCCATACTTCTCTCCGTCTATTCGCCCCGCTCCGCTGTACCTTCTCACTCCGCCCGTTCTTCTCCTCCTCCTCCCCCACTCCTCTCCGCGTATTCTCTCCGCTCTGCTCTTCTCGCTTTGATCCGCTCCTCTCCGCTCCGTCTTTCTACGTCGTTCCGCTCCCCTAAGCTCCGTCTTCTGTCATGCTCCGTTTCGTCTCCTCGCCTCGCCCCGTTTCGTCTTTTCGCCCCGCCTCGCTCCACCCCGCCCCGCTCCTCTCCGCCCCGCTCCACCCCGCCCCGCTCCTCTCCGCCCCCCCGCTCCTCTCCGCCCCGCTCCTCTCCGTCTTCTCGTCCCACTCCTCTCTGTCTCGTCGCCCCGCTCCTCTCCGTTTTTTTCGCCCCGCTCCGCTCTCCCCGCCTCCCTCCGATTCGTCTTCTGGTCCCGCTCTCCTCCGTCCCCTCGTCGCAATACTCTCTCTCTCTATCTGTCCATCTCTCTCTCCATCTCTCTCTCCATCTCTCTCTTCATCTCTCTCTCCATCCCTCTCTCTCTCTCTCCCCTTCGTCTTCTCACCCCGCTCCGCTCCACCTCCGCACTCATCGCCGCTGATTCTGCTCCCGCTGCCTCTCTGCCTCCTCCTCGCCTTTTCCTTCCCTCCACTGACGCTCACCACTCCTCTCCCGCGATATCTTTCTCCGGCAGCACACACGTTGTGGGTGGATGCCAATGACTAGCGGCGGGGGTACATTACATGCGCCAAAGTAAAGAACCTTTTCATAATTTTACTTTCCAAGACGTCTTAGAATAATAACCTCCGTTTATTTTAATCTAGTAATAAGCATTTATAGTTGGTCTGAGTCTTTGTATAAGGAATATGTGTAATAAGAAAAATGATTGTATGGATTTTACTATAACATTATAGACAATTATAACCCCTATGGATAAATAAATAATTAATTTTTCGTGATAATCAAAGTAGCCTCAATGTATGCATAACCTCCAAATGATAAACAATTACGTTAGTTTATTCCTGACATATTTGAATTAACTTGAGAAAAAATTGCCATTAAGTTACTGCCATGTTATATTGGTACTAGGGATATTGTATTTTTCGTTTCTTCCATGCTTATTGTGTGTTAGTGTCGAATTCTTGTTTAGAAGTGGCGGCGAAAACTACGTAAAGTGTAATATGAACACATTTGACGAAGACGAAAAAACAGGGAGAATGTCGGGATCCGTAAATCGAAATCCCGTCATTTGATGCCGGCGCATGCGCAGTACACATCTCCCTAGAATTGTCGTATAACGTCTTTCAAATCAACGACTTGCAAAAACTCTATTAATGTTAAATTCTACGCACGAATCAAAGTACGGCGTGGGCGCCTTGTACCTTCAGCTTTACTAAGAATTTCTGTAGAGAATGCCGCAAAGGGGACATATGTGAGTATCCAACCTTTTTGTCGATGATTCTTTCTATGTGTGATTTCGTCTTCATTTCGACCAGAATTAAAGGCCTTATTGCGTAGCATTAATATAGGTTATTTAAAGACTCTGCTAGAGCAAGGGTAAGCTTGATTACAACATTGTGACGTGGCGAGGCTATGGGTGTTTTGCAATTTCCACATCCTTGGCAGTCTGTGATGGACTGTTTGGAATTTTATTTCGAAAGAATGTAGATACCATCCCAGCGCTTAGGCGCAGTGTGTGTAGTTTACTTGTAATTTTAGAAATAAACAGGTGTGTAGAGAACGATTAATGCGTTTGTTTCTTATTTTGTCTTTTCGTGTATTCTGAAACAAATATGTATATTATAAAAAATTCGTACATTAAACGACAGTATGAATTGTGGCCTTTCCATTGTACATGTGAAATTTCTTGAAGGATCCACATTGATCTTGGAAGAAATAGCTGCCGTAAATTCGCGGTAACCCTCTATTATTAGGGTTTTATAACAATACAGACGCGTTGGTTGTGTTTGTGTGTATGTTTGTGTGTCGTGGGGCTGTTTTTTATCACAGACAGAGGCACATTCGCCTTTTGGTGCCATGTGGTCATGTATGAAACCTCGTATGGTCTACAACACCACAACTCTTTGCATCGTCAGGAGGATAAGTCTCCGTGATGGGCATCTTTGCCTTTTCGACTTCTATTCTCACCCCCACCGACGCGCAAGCTCGCCGACGGGCTGATGGCCGGATCCAGCCGGAACTCAGTTTGCCCTCACGGCAACCTCCCCATACAATGCCTGGGTAGGGGCCGCCCTGCTAGGTCAGAGCTCCTATCTATCCAGGCTAGTACCGGAGTCTAACAATGCGCCACTCACATGTGCCGGAAACAAGTTCCCTCCTCTTTGCCCAGAGTATCGGGCCACTGCCACGACGAATACGAGTGCCCGACTCGGGGCCATCTGAACGAAGGTCCAGGCGGCTCGGAGCCCCCCTCCCGTCACCCCGTTGCTTAACGCCAGCTATCGACGTGGGGGACGCCGGAACCGAAGCAACCTGACGGTGGTTTCTGGATTTCCCGCCAGACTTTAAAGTGGGATCCAGAGTACTCCGAAAAGCATCCGTCACCCAATCCTGGTCCGAGGTCAACGCGCCATAGTCCCAACTGGTGGGTAGTCGGGCGAACCCGACTACCAAGAGCTTAGCATCACCTTCTCAATGCTTACATCAAGCTAACGACATGAGCGACGCCGCGAGTCTCAAGGTCCGGGTGATCGTCTACGACCCTCCACCAGAGAACACGACAACCTACGCCATCGTGAACCTCTCTGCGGGGAAAAAATGCTGTCAGGGCAGGCTGCGTCTATTGTAGCGTCGCCTGGTCCGGCGCCGGTGCGTCGGGCCGCTTTGGGGAAACCCGCGTTAAGCCGGATGTGGATGGGGGTGGACGGGTGCGGCGCCACGCCGCGCCGGTTGGAAAAGCCCTCAGGAATCCCGGCTGGAATTTCCTTCAAAGGGACGCGCGCGGATGCGAGTCTAAGAGATGTCGGTTGCAGCTCTGGAAAGGCTGGCCAGCGAGCCGTATGACGCCCGCCGCTTGTAGGGTGGGGGCGAGCCGTCGGATATTTAAGGCCGCGCCGACACGAGCCTCGCGGGATACGCTGGGTGTCGAAAGACGAGAGGTATCTCCAGTGCAATCCTTGCACGTGATCTTCGGGTCGAAGATCGGTTTGGCGACAAGCCATGTAACTGGTGTAGTTACGGGACTCTATGTCCGACAGCTTCGCACCTCGCGTAGCTTTTTGCTGTTTCCGAAGCAGTGGTTCTGGGCGAGGCCTAGGGGACGGTCGCGGGGTTTTGCGGCTAAGAGAATTGAAAGGTTGCCAAGGGGCCAGATTTTTGTATCATAATCATTGTACATTAATTGTAAAAATTCTGTAAATATATTGGGTCGTCTGTGTTTTTCACTCTAGTACGTCACACTATTCTCATCTCCTTAATCATTTTGGGGAAGGCAGATCTTCCAAGACGTGGCGCTCCCACGCCACCGCACCGCCTTCGCGTCGCCTCGCGCGACGCCTTAGCGGGCAACCCAGCGACAAAGCGATTCATTGCGTCGGCCTAGCAGTCTCGCAGCTGCCACGAAATAACGGCTTTCTGCAATCGGAACCTCTCCGTGCGCCTCTTCCGAGAAAGCCCGGCTCTTTCCCACATACCACCACCACCACCGCTGCTGCTCGTCGCCGCGGCACGAAGGTCAGGATTTGGAAAAGAAGGGACAAAATTATTTGGATAAAACGATGCTGATGTCTTCTCAGGGATAGATATTGTATAAAAGAACTAAGCAAGACTCTAGGGCCCCACTGGACGGGATTATCCAATAATTATTTTTGATAAATTTTACATTTTTTAGTAATGTTTCAAAATATTTTAATTCTGAATGTGTACATAATTAGTTTACATTTTTTATTAATTTTGATTACATAGTTCTGTATTTCAGTTTTTTTGGGATACTCCGTAGTTCCCAGTCATATACCTCAGTCGTTCTTGGGGTCTTGGGGTCTCTAAATTCATAAGTCTCTTCTATCTTCTTGCAGAGGTGATGAAGGTTTGAATCCAAGAAGACTATAAATGCGTCGAAGGAGATACCTGATACTTGGCGATCTGACTGTACTAAAGACTCAAGAGGAAGGGAAGATACGGTGACTTGAAGGGCAATCTGGTTTGGATCTGCCAAAGCGCAAAATACCTGACGATAAATAAAATTCTTATCCCTAGCTTCGTAATTCGGAGAACGTCAGGTTCGAATCCCACTGAAGAAGGATTTGCCATGTCAAAGATCCCACAAAGAAGCAGGGTCAAAACCTACCACTAGGTGGATGGGAATTTTGGAGTCTGTGAACTCTGTTCAGTCCGTTCGAGTTTTCCTGCAATTAATTTCAGAAGAATGTGTGTGCAGTTTAATATAGATCTCTAGAATAAAAGTTACTTTGAATTACATAAATGGCAGGAGTTGGAAATAAAAGAATCAAGGTCGTAGTCCATAGTTTAGTTTTCTCATACAGAAATGTGTTCCATGTGTGTAAAAGATCATATTTTTCTAAGCCAATAAACTTACACATGGACGACGGCAACTACTGTCTGGGCCTCCCATGCCCCTTAAGATTTATTATGTACATATGGTATAGTTTACTACGAAATAAATAAAATATAATTCTAGAAAAAATTAATTATAACTTTAATAATACAATTAATCAATACTATTGATTTGATGTTGCACTAATTTCATGATTCCCAGATGGTCTGTAGAGCTTGATGTTACCGAAACGTCATCCATCAATTCTCCAAATTGTCAGGAAAAGGGAACATCAGACATTGATCTTAATTACGAAAATATTTTTTTTTGCCAGGGGCTTCGGAGCCCCTTTCGAAATTTTTAGGGGGACCACGCCGGTCCCCTACCTTCCCTTGGGCGCACACTTATGAACTTACATTCAAGTTGCTCCTAGTGTCGAGTAAAAAAAAACAAGAAAAATGAAAGTGATACATCTGTTTTTGTAATATTGATAGAAAGTAATAAGGAATAATGAGGAAAAAGTGAAAATTTATAAAATTAACAGTTTTTGAGAAATGTGAATCCTGAAATCGGAAAACTTTACGGCTAACCGACTTGTCAAAACATCATGTTTACGAGCCCGGACAGTAATAAACATGTACAGATAGCATGGAATATTAAGTTCTGAGTATTCTTCTTTTCATACATTATGCTTGAATCTTGTAAAATGGACAGTTCTGAAAAACCTTAATTGTGGGCTTTTTCACCTTCACAACGACGTACGTAGGCATGCAAAATTATTAAAACAATGTGGTAAAAACATGTAAATTTGACTGTTAAAGAAAGCCCGTTTTTGGCGTCATTGAAACCACCCTTTGGGAACCAGGTGCTTGCAATATGTGAATTGGACAATTAAAAAAAATTCCTCCTTTACAGCTTTAAAATCACTACTGATTCTGCCTATGCATCGTACAGCCCGTTTTGAGGCTTCGCATCACTATCTTGGAGCTTACAACAAACTCTCGAATTCATTTTACAACAAACTCTCGAAACATTTTTCAACAAACTCTCGAATGATTTAAAAGTTTTGAATTTCTCAGCGTTTCGTTGGAAGGCAAAAGAGTTCATACGCGATAACTATCGTTAATGCAAGGTTTTTGATATTTTGTTTTTTTATCTTCTTTTTCTACTTTCCTCTTTCTGACTTCAATTCATACATCTTTAAGATCAATTCATATTGCTTATGGTACATTTTGTCTTGCCCTGTGATGGACCTTCTTCTATATTTTATTATAGTTTTAGTGTTTGCAGTTTACAATTATTGTATTGATTTATTGTTTTGAATTGTATTATTTATTTATTGAAGTAACTATTGTAACTCTTGTCGGCCAGTCTGAAAATCAGTGATTACACTGCGACTCGCCGTTGCCATTTCCTCAGACCACATTTGTTTATTTTATGTACTAAATTAAATTCTCTTCATTATTTAATTTATTTTATGTCATCAGATTTATATATATATATATATATATATATATATATATATATATATATAGTAATATTTGTCCTTTTCTAATGTACTTGTGGAAGTTTGTGAATTTGTTAACGAAATTGTGCAATAAAAAATTCTTATTACTCGTATTATTATTATTATTATTATTATTATTATTATTATTATTATTATTATATTACGGAAACAAAGTGCTTGAATCACGTGCGTGAAAATAAGACAGTTGTGACAAACGTAATTGTGACCACCTTCTGCGTCGTCCGAACCACCGTGCGCCTCTGCGTTCCTGGCAACCGCCTGCAGCAGAACCTGCTCCCGCGCTCCCAGCACCGCCCCGCCCCTGCAGGTTCATTCTCGCCGCGAGAAGATTGCACTTAGCTTCAGGAATGAATGAATTGCGAGAACGGCTGTTTTTTTGCGTGTCGCGTCTCAATGAAATTGCAGTACGTGAATCGCCTGGGAGTCGCCGCTGTGCGCCATTTCTCTTCGTACGGCCGTTACTTTCATCCTCTAACGATGAGCGAGAGCCGTCTGGTTGAGGCTATGTGGCGGATTCACACACCAGCGGTATGCGAAGGGCTGAAGTCGAAGGCCGTCATGTTTTACTGATATTTTTCTTGACAATCATACGATATATATGATTTGCCGTGATATATTTCTTCATTAAGCCGTTGTTTACTTACGAGGTTATGGTTGTCTTGCCAAGGCTAAGAATTCTGTCTTTTCTTTCTGTTGCGATGTGCGCATCCATTGTTGAATTCAATGTTCCTCATTTCTCCACAAGTTTTAAAAGTTCTGTACTTGAAAATATTATGTATTTCAGCCCCTCAATCGCCAATTTGCATATATTCATACAATGATCTATCAGCAATGAAATAACAAGATGGAACTGATACGAACAATTTTTTCATGAGACTCGTGCAATTATTTGAAAAATCCAGAAATATGTTCAGTAATGTCTAAGCGCTGTGCAAGTAAACAGTAATTATGGGTACCATCGTGGCAGCATTTATGATTACGGGGAGTTGCGTATATCATACATTTAATACTTAATATTTTTGGGATTGGTGACGCATCTGCGCGGTTATGGGGGCCAACAATCAGTTTCACCTCACGCATGTTATTGACTGCATAAAAGTGGAATTTATTATCACATTTCTCATTTTAAATTTAGTTTCATAGTGATTATTATTTACATTTTAGTTAGAAATACCAATAGAAATTCTTCTCGTGAATCAGAACTTCACTTCATTTTTTCAGAGCTTCCTAATGAACATTTTCTCCGTTTGCTTGTACTTCCAAATCAATGTTTTGTCCAACTTAAAAAGTAAATCTTTATATATTGGTAGAGTTAAATCTATAAGCGACTGGAATAATCTCTTTTGATTTGTCCAAAACCGAATAAGTAAAAAAAAAACTATTGTGTGATATACTGTAATGTCTTGATTCAGATGAGCGACTTTTCAATACTGAGCGATAGTTTTATGTACCACTTTAATCGATTGTCTTCTTCAAATTTACATGTGTTTTGTGTTTCAGTATCTTCGAGGATCTGGTGATTTTGCGAGACCAGTTTGATGCCCCCATTGAAGAAGGGTGAGTGACAATTTCTAAAAAGGTTTTTTAGTAACACTAAATCTATTGATTTACCTCGTCCTGATTTTAACTTTTGAATTGTGTAAGGAAGAAACATGTTTCTGCTTTTTATTAGATTTAATTTCATTGTTTTTATTCACTGTGTTTAATGTGAATATGAAACTGAGCAAATTTTGCGACAGTGAGATACACACACACATATACTGCCGAATAAGTAAGTTGCTTTGTACTTACAATAAATAAAGTGAATGCAAAGTGAAGTTCGGGTATCAAAAGATTCCATTGAAGAATAGTTGGGGCTCGTGTTTTGAGTATATTTTGTCGCTTCCTCTTGCGATACTTTGGATCATTAAGAATCTAAAGAGAACTTTTTTTTGATAGGATGCCAGAGAATATTGTCACTGCCAAATTTTGTAGTGTGTTTACGACCTTTTGTTCCACGGTCTTCCAAAAGAGGGACGATAGACTATCGAGGAGTGAAATAAAGATTATGAGAAACTTTGGACGATATAAAGATTGTGGAATGAGAGGTTGTAGCTCAAGAGTGGTGATTTAAAGAACAGAACTGACTTAGGAGGCTCAGAGCGTTTATATATGTTACTGCAGTGTCTCTGACCAGAAGGTCGTAGGTTCGAGTCCCAGTTGCGGCAGGATTTTCGACACTAGCTTGTCAGCTAGATCGAATCCAGTCGCTGTCTGGAGTATTCTACCGTCCGGCTGCTCTGATGGGTAGTTTTCCGTGGTTTCTCCGATCAACATCAGGCGAGAAGTAAATTAACAAACAGGCCTTGAACCGCGCGCGATCTTTACTTCGTGTTGGTTGTCCTATCCTTACTCTTACTTATAAGCAATTAGCCTTATATGCGCGACACTTCCACACATGTCGGGAGAGCAAACGGGAGCATAAAGCTTGTCTCGGCTGGGTGGTGTCTCGCTGATGGGAGATACAACGTTCGGGAAAACTCCAGAAGGGTAGGTCGGCGGCGGATCTCACCATCTAGATGATCGCCACCTCCCGCGATAAAATATGTACTACATTTACGGGACTAATGACTTAAGCAGTTAACGCGCCGGAAATAACTAATCAACTAATTGAAGAATGCACACAATGGCAGTGTTAATTCGCTCTTACATTCAGGCTTGTACCGCTCGTTTGTTATATCATTACGAAACCTGAAATGACAGTTTCCCTATTTTACCCTCAATTGCCTCAAATCTTCATTGTCCTATAGCAAGAAAAGTATTTATTTACTTGTCTGGTTAATCGCGTTAGATGGGATAAATGATTCACTACTGTACATAAATTCTTGTTCATTTGTTTCGTTGTACCGCTGCATCTCGCCTGCTCCGGTCTCCGTTTCCCACGCACCAGAAAACGGCCCTAAAACACTGGATAATCCAAATAAAATCTCCAGTGTCCGAGAGCAAAGGAAATAGATCGCTATTTTCCTTACTTGGTAAACGCATTGGATGTGAAGATAATCATTCACTACCGTGCAGCATATACAACAATCTCATCCGATTCTCACGGTCTGGCGAAAACAGCGCCGCAATTCTCTCGGTGGCAAGCCCTTGAGTCACTTGGCGAGAACGGAAATATTGCCAGCGCGCTCCGGATCCCAAGGCGGGCGGCGACCGAGATCAAACACGCGGCGAGCGACGGCAGGGTCGGTCTGTATCGCCGCCCTCAATCGGACACTCGGGCATTAGTATGGCGCGATGTTAACGAGCTCGCAGCGCCTTTTCGATATCGGGAGAGGCATTGCGAAGGGGACGAGAGTAAGATGGGTGCAACAAGAACGATCTGTGGTTGTAAGCAGTGAGAACGGAGGAAGGCAGAAAGGTGCGTGAGAATCAATAGGTGAAGGGTATTGTAATTAGATTCATTGATTTATTTAGTGTGAGTAGAGGAATTATTTTTCCGTTTTTTTTCATTTTTCCTAAAATAATCAGCGATATCATGTTAAGTTAACTTCAATTTTTTAATTTTTTTTAAATCATTGATGTATCATGCATCCTCACATCATGTGAGAAGTGTTTAGGGTATCATTAGATACCCAAGAACAGGTAAATCCCAAACCAATGAAACAATTTTGACTTTAAAAAATGGAAAAGTTGATTGAGCTATTCCACCTGTATTCCCATACTTAGTGCGACTCTGCTTTTGGCGTCACAGCTGACGTACAGCAAAGCAAGAATCCAAGTATGAGACTGGCGGTCATAAGCTGCCTGCGTAAGAGAACAACTATTTTTTTTAGTTATGTAAAGAACTGTTATTCTGCATAAATGTACTGAACTTTGTTATTGCAGTGTTCATGAATACTGTTTTTGAAATATATTTAATTGATTGTTGTATTTTATTTGCTTCTTTGGAAAACGGCCGTACGTGCTACTTTTTGGGAAATCATTTTGTGTGGTTTTATTCTGCAGCATTTTTGTTGCTGAGGGCCCAATTTTATTATTTATTATGCTTTATTATGTTCAATGTTCGTTATGAGAGCTCAGTATTGTTCTGAGGCATGCTGCCCCCTGGGGTATTAACTAAGTTGCGGTCATTATCTACCATTACATTCTGAAAGCCATGTGTTTTCGATGGACTTACAAGCTGCCTAGTATTCAGTGCCACAACAAATCATAATGAAACTTACTAAATTACCTTTTTGGCGGTAACGCAGTGATATACTGTTACCATGTGTAATCCGCCGCAGGAACTAGCTCCCTTCACGTTGTGCTCTTCGTTTTCATTTTCGAGAAGATTGTGGGCTAGGTCCAACACAAGCTCTGTTCGCTGTTATGCATTACACTACACTGCATCACTCGTTAAGAAAATTAGTGGTATTATAACACATACTTTCTCTCATTATTTCTAACTTATGCAATTTTCGAAGATTTTATTTTTAAGCGTCGTGTTCGCTATCCGAGGACAAAGTTTAATTAAAACAGTTGAAGCCATTTTTGAGAAAATGTTGAAAATAGTGAGAGTTCGTAGAACCTACCCCCCAAAATCAAAATATCCGTTTCAAACTCGCGGGGCCATGTGATTGTTTAAATCGATTGGGGAATATCCGTTTTGGAGAAAATTGTCTTGAACGGTTTAGGTACTAGCGATGGCCATGGACGGAGACATGTTTTGCCATCAATCGATATTTCATTGTCAAGGACTTACAAAACGTTAATTGTGACTACGTTGCATCTTAGAAGTAGTAATTTACTACACATTGGAACGATATTTATCCAATTTTTCGACATCACGCTTCGACAATACGAATTTGTCAAAACCCGCCGATTTTTGCCGCAGCATTACAATACTATTTAGTAAGGCGAGAAAGTAAAACAGTCAATGCGAGCCGTTGGTTGGAGAGATTGGAGATGTTCTCGGGGTTGTCCTCTTCTCTCCATTATCTGTAAAGCGGGATGGACTTCCAATCATCCACAGAAGAGTAAGAAAGAAATGTATGTAAGTGATTTTATTTTTTTGAGACGTGTAAAAATTTAATTCCTGTAATTAGAATAGGATAGGATGTACGCGGATTGGATACCACGTTCAACTTTTCCTAAGCTTATTACCTCCTACCCCCAAAACTCATAGCTTGATTGCATCCCGTTCAGTTTTTCTCTAGAGCTTGCTCACCTTTCAGTTTTTCCGTGATCGCTCTTTGCACAAATACTCCTTTTAACATGATTCATTTTGTCTTACTCTTGTTTCATACTGGGCACATAGATAATGTAAGGAAATCAGGTTATTTTGGAAATATGGTGTATTGAATATTACTAATTTAGTGAATCAGATTTCTACGTATGCCGTGAGCTCATCCAAAGAGTCATTACCTTCTTCTATGTCCTGGGGGAGCTTGCTACATGACACGCGAAACGTCGGCCTCTCAGCCCGCTACTAGACATCACCTGGTTATCGAAGACGGAATGAACTCGAGCCGCGAAAGCTTACGTTTTCATCTTCCATAAAAAAATTGCAGAATTAAAATAATAATAATAATAATAATAATAATAATAATAATAATAATAATAATAATAATAATAATAATGAGATAACGTACCATACACTGTTCCCATGATTTTACCATGTTCACCTGTGCTCGAGGTTTTCTGTCAATGATGCCACAAGATCTATTTGCGATACTCCTAAATGGAAACTTACCTACATTGTTTCCTCCTTGTACTTACCGAAACACCGGCCGGGATGCAATCGGGCTATAACTTATCAGGTAGCTAAAAATAAAATGGGATTATCTGGGTTGGGGATGCGAATCTGACCCCGGTATGCAGTCGGGCGATTCCGGTCTGGGTGAAGTGTGTGAGAAAACGGGTTTTTACGACGTAAGTATAGAATCTACAGTGATTGTACTTTCAGAGTTGGCATTGCAAAAGGTGAATGTGGTGAGATAAAGGGTTGCGCGTGTGTATGTGTTTGTATCTGTGTATGCATGTGTGACGTCGTGGGAATACACAATAATCACAGACACGAGCTTCAATGATAAATATGTACAGGTTTATTCACAATATGTACAGTAATAATTTAAGTTTCTCAGCTCTGGTAGATGTTTACTTCCCTGATCGCAGGAGCGATCCTTAAAAATGAATTGACTGACTTGTGGCCCGCGCCACTCCTCAGCGAGCCTCCCGCACACAGCAGACAGCTCCGGCGACCTCAGTCACCCGTGGATATAGTCCACAACGGCGTCCCAACACATGGGTTGCCGCACGAGCCTAGCTCGGCTCCGCACCGCCCTGGGCGCAAGTTTTGTGCGTTCGCACGAGGGTTCCCACTCAGCTCAACAAACCCCGCCCCCGCGCTCTGCGTTCGCTCTTATATAGCTACCACCCACGTGACCTGAAACGTCACTGGGTTTTGCACACGGCCCGCGCTAGTCGCTTTGCCAGGCATTTTTGGACATCCATTTCCATGGATTCCAAGAATTTGTCACGCGGCACGCGGCAAAAATGCGCTGTCCCGCACTTTGGGCATCCCTTTCCCTAGCTCTTAGGATTTCTCAGAATCCCTCGGCGTGTCACTTCCTGCCTGGCCCCTGGCGTCTAATCCTCTGCCGCCGCACCTTTGTGGCGCCCCGGCGGTTGCTAGCTGTAGCCCTACAATACGTTACACATGTTTGTATCGTGAGGTAACTTTGTGACGTGGTGCGAATGTATAAGTGTTAAGCATTGCCATAATATTTTGAGATATGCTCATAACTGCAAACTTAGGTGTTTTTAATCATATTTATGCATTGTTTTCAACTTGGATGTAATTAACATCCGCTCGAAATGCTTTTAATGATGCATTAGTAAAAAAGACGAGGACGATGATAGATACAAATAACGGAAAAATCAATTTTCTATTGAAGCAGATGAAGCTGTGAGACATCGCCTTTAATTTCCAGCAATTTAATCACAGATCGCTGTTGGACTCGGAGACAAGGTTTTGCGGGCGCCATTGCATGAGCGTTCACGGCACCGCGGCTTTAGGCACTCCCTAAGGTCCGGTTTTCAGGAATTATATTCTCAGGTTTGGAATGCAAAATCTCCGAAACTTCAACGTAACTGTCGTTAGTGTACTACACAATTTAGTGTCATAATTAATGTGTATCATTTTAGAATATTTGTTGATAATAATTTATTTTTAACAATTGAATATTTCTTGTCCGCAGTTTATTAAATACAAAAATTATAAACTTATTTGGTTTTAGAAGGTGTGTATGTATAGTCAGTTCACACTGTATCAGATCAAACATTGTTTTGTTTGTAATTGGATATCAGTTATTAAAATAATACCCATAATATAGCCTAATAATACCCTTTTCCGTTTTATCTGAAATGTTAATTTAATTGTTATTACTTTGGTACCCCTTGTGTAGATTTCACGGACGGAGGTTTTGAAACGAAGGTCGCTCGTGTGCGAGGGCTGACAACCGCAGGCGACTTCGGGCGTAGAGGGAATCTATCTTTCCTCTGGGCTACGGGCGGTTGCGGAGAGGCGCGCAAGGCGATACGCATCGTCTCTCCACCCCACTCCCCGCCGCCTCGTAAAAGCAGCTCGTTAGGTGCGGGAGCCGACGCAAATCGCCATGCTCTCCCTCTATCATTCCTTCCATCCCTTCCTCCCTTCTTCGCCTCCCTCCTACCACCTCCGTACTTCCACCTCCTTCCCTCATCCCTCCTCCCTCCTCTTTCCTTTTCTCTACTTCGCCTCCTTCCTCCTCCATCTTCCATAGTCCGTGTTCTTTCCTACCACCTGTTCTTACTCTCTCCTCTTCCTCCCTACCTCTTTAGTATATTTCTTTCTCTCCGACCTATCCCTCCCTTTCCCTGCCTCCACCCTCCGGCCGGGAGCTTCCCACGCGTACCGAAGCTTGATGCTGTCAGTGGGTTGTTTAGTCTCTGCGCCGTTTCAAAGGTTACTGCGAAATATATTGCGTCTGTTCACTTTACTGCTTCTCCGTAGTTTTCATCTCGCGCACTCTCTGCTTCCATACTTTGCGCTTCTTGGTCTTTTCATGTTCCCCTCTAAAGTATTTTATTGTTAGCTTTACTTGATTAATTATTCTACTTTACGACCTTTTGCTTGCTTGTACTGTTATCGCATGTCCCACAAGATTAAGCCCCGTGTGAGATTTTCTGTTGTGATATTGCATCGGTTCAAGTTTAATTTTCACTTGGGACGTCAGAAATCATTTCGTTTCTTCATTAATATTTCTGAGGCATTGTTTATCAATTGAATAAAGTTAGTATTCAAACATTACAATATTCATTAGAAAATATTTTTATTAAATAGAATATAAATAATTCATTATAAAAAAATGAAGAAACAGTAACAATTCTTATACATTGAACAAATGTAAAATATTTTGAAGAAGTTGACAGGGTAGTACATAAAATATTTGACTCTGTGAATTAAAATTGGTTGTTTGTCCACGTTTACGGTTTGCATGTTACTAGACAGTAGCGCTCCTCAAACTCTTGGCAGTTCATACTGCACGAGAAAATTCCACAAATTTTTCAATAAGCGCACAAAATTCCATGTCCCCTATTTTTATTTACATATAATTGAAAGCTATTGAAAGTAAATAATTCATCCTCTTAAATGTTTAAATTAAAACCTGTTTTGAAGTACGTTCTCCGCGGTTCATCGATAATTTATTTTCAAATGCGATTTAACCAACAAACCGAAATAATTTAATTGAAAATAAGCCGAAAGGATTTGCAGATCAGTACTGTGCTACGAAAAATATTGTTCATCGTGTTAAATGGCATTAATTCACAAATAGTGCAAATTTCGACAAAAAATTAACTATGTAATTAACATCGATTTATCGGGTGAAAACAAATTTTTAGTTGTTTCCTCCATATGAGCCTTTTTTCTCTTACAGGACACCGAGGATGTCAATCACGTTGTTCTGATCAGCATGATAAAAAAAATTGTGACTACGTTCAAGAGCAATATCTAATTTACTTCATGTAGTTAATAACTTACTATATTTCCAAATTTCCGAAACTGCATACAATTTTGTAACTTGCACTAGTTTTGATGAAATTCAAATGCGTGCGTATCAGAGACATCTAATCAATAATGGAAATTCCACAATATGGCTCTTATTACAGGGTGATCATTAAAATAGAGCCTTGCCTCCACTAGAGGGCGGAGAGCGCGGAATGTGCAGCCCTACGGTTACAGAGGCTGCAGCACTGGGAGATTTTCAAATAATGCAGCTGATTTATTCGCGCAACAAATTTGGAAAACTTCACAATGGCGCAACCCGGATGGCCCCGGGGCAGTTCCTGTCGAAGTTCAATGCATTTCAGGTTGAAATGAAATTTCGCCAGGGCTGCAACTCTTGCTGAGTCTTCAAGAACAACACTACAGAAAGACAGAGATAATAATCGATTTCTCTAGTGTAACTGTAGATCCTCTGACTTGGAGGTTTCAAGTAAGCTAATATAAAGCAGAACATTTCCGACGGATCGGGGCCCCTGCTATCTAAAGAAAGCGGCTTATGAAAGCGTGTAGCAAAAAAATGAAGTTGGTTGAGAGTACCCTGAGATGCAAGGGTCTAGTAATACGTTTTCATTTGGAGATCTACATTGCAGATGGACGCCTTGGTTTGAGGAGCACTACAGCTCTGTACTTCGATTTAAACACAGAGTCTGTTATCGTAAATCAGCTGTTCCGGTCTCATCCATTCGGGAGATTGGATGATACCTACAGTAGTGAAATTTAAGCTCCCGATTGGATGTCACTGTAACAGCAGATCAAACGTCAACGGATAAATAAATGGAAGTACAGCCAGTCGTCGTCGTGGGGGTGGGGGCGGGGGCGGAGGCGGATCAGCGGCGGAGGTCGAAGTCGTGACCGTAGGCGTGTCCGTAGGCGTAGACGTGCGAGGCGTGGGCCGGGGCTGGGGCCGGGTGCAGCGCGTGGCCGGACTTCTTGACGACGGCGTTGAAGCCGTTGTGCGGGTCGGCGGTGTACTCGACGGTGCGCACGCTGCCGTCGGGCTCCACCAGGCTGTAGTGGCCCTTGACCACGCCCCCTTCGCGGCGCTCGCTCTGGCTCTTCACGTCGCCCGTGTGCGGGTCGTGCACCGCGTACTCGAACTTGTACGACGGGTGAGCCTGCGCACAGTTAGGCAGACATTTTCAATTCAGGAGAAAAGTGTGGATGAGTAACTTGGGAAATCAAGGACTAATGAGGAGATCAATAATTTTGGAAATCGAGGCCTAATGCGAAGAATAATAATTTTGGAAATCAGTAACTATTACAGTGCAGAATAATTTTGAAAATCAAGTACTAAGGCGGAGAAGAGTAATTTAAGTTGTAGTAATCCGAAGAAGAATTTTGAAAATAGCGAGTCATGCGGAGAAGAGTTGTTCTGGAAATCAATAGTGTGTGGAAAATTAATCGTAGAAATCAATAATGTTTGTAAACGATTATTGGAAATCACACGTAAGAAGAAGAAGAGGAAGAAGAAGAAGAAGAAGAAGAAGAAGAAGAAGAAGAAGAAGAGGTAAATTAGTGTGTGCGTACGGTTGAAGATGAGGTGTTTTGAACTTCGTGACTACAGTTTAGTTCTTTCGAAGAAAATGGAGCAGAAAGAATGAATTTGAGTTGCGGTGAATGCATGCAACAATTTATGTTTGTGGTTCCGTTTATTGTGAATCATTTCGTTGATCTGAGAGACGAGCCAAATCTAGGCATACAAAAATCCAAAGATGGTAAGCCTATTGTCAAAACAATTGTGGAAATTGTTTTGATTTATTAACGTTTCGCGAAAAATTCATATACTTACCGGAAAATATGTGACAATGAGAAAGTCTATACATAAAGAACGGTTCTGAGTCCAATGAGCATATTGTTTATTTACATTTACGTAGATATTAGTGTTATGGTGTGAAAATAAAAATTCTTTATTGGCAATAGGGCTAATGGTTGTATTTACTATTAGTATAATTAATCATCTAGTCACAAGTATTATCTTTACGCCAATTTTTTTAAAAATGTTGTTAGCTTTTTTGAAATTATTTTCCGTCAAAAAATTCTGTTTTTGGTAGGTTTTTACTTATCTTACAGGTTCGATGGATAGTAGATGACACACTGATTCCATTTCCTTACCCAGAACCTCAACGCAATTTTCCTTTGTAAGACGTGCAACATGAAACACGATGACGCTATAAATGACATTAGTAGTGAGCATGAATCTGGAGGAGGTGGTGGAACGAGAGGCAGTGAAAATGAGATGCCATAAATTCCACATGCAGTGTCCGGTACCCTCATTTAGAAAGCCTACGCGCTGCCACGCCATCGCACGCCCTGCTTGGGTAGTTGGCAGTGAGTGTACTTACGTAGTAGTCGCCGGCGTAGCCGTGGGCGTAGGCGCCCTCGTAGCCGCCGTGCTCGATGCCTCCGTAGTCGCCTCCCAGCGCCAGGAGGCCGTGGCCGTCGATGCTGCCGATGTCGTCGCGCGCCACCGCCGCCGCGGCGGCCAGGGCGCACACGGCCAGGAGCTGCACGCACACCACCATTGATTTGAGTGATTATTCCACTCGTGGATTATGGGCAAAGAGTGATTCAGAGTTTGATGTCAACCAATGGGAATTGTTGTTCGCCATGGGCCGGCTTAGGTGGCTCAGGGCATCAAGTGATATCACTGCAGTGACTCTGATCGGGAAGTCTTGGGATTCAAGTCCCAATGAATCACAGCAGCCGGACACTAGAAATCTCCTCCAGAGAGCGGCTGAATTCGAGCTAGCTGTATAGCTAATGTCCACCGTCGGGACTATAGTGCGATTTTTCCAATCGTGCCTCTGTCAGGTATCAGCTGTTGACACTTTCATCAATCGGGAGTTTGAAAGTCACCATAGAGAGTCTCTATTAGAGACACATAAGCTTCCGATTGGATGTAACCGTCAACATCTGATACCTGCCAGAGGCAAGGTTAGAAAAATCGCACTATAGTCCCGACGGTCGACATTAGCTATACAGCTAGCTCGAATTCAGCCGCTCTCTGGAGGAGATTTCTAATGTCCGGCTGCTATGATTGGTAGTTTTCCGTGGTTTCTCCTCACAAGAAAAGGCGAATGCCAGCACTAAGCTCCCGAGACCCCTGACAAATATGGTGTGTGTGTGTGTGTGTGTGTGTGTGTGTGTGTGTGTGTGTGTGTGTCAAGAGGAGGAGGGAATAATGACGAGGAAGAAAAGATTGTGCGCGGTCCATCCTGGGGCTATAGTCGTAGCTCTTAGCCATCTCCTGTGAAAACGGAGGGAGGCCGGTGAAAATATGGAAACTACGGAGAGGGATCGATTTCCGGCGATGCTTTGGAGAATTAGCATCGTGGAATGGGTAGAGAACACGCAAGATGAGATGGCTCCGAAAATGCTTTGGTGGAGGCGTTGTGGAATGGATAGAGAACGCGAGATGAAATGGGTCCGACGATGCTTTCGAGATCGTGGAAGGGATAGAGAAAATGCGAGATGAGATGGCTTTAACAGTGGTTTGGTGAAGGCATCGTGGAATGCCTCGAGAAAACGTGGGTTGAGGTGACAATGCTCCGACAATGCTTTTAAGAAAGTATCGTGGAATGGGTAGCGTGATCGCGAGGGAAACGCGAGCCGTGCGACCGTTAGGTGCTGCAGATTGGAAGCTGTCCCCCCCCCAAAAACAACAACTTTGAATGTGAAGTTTTTATAATTAAATTATGGATGTTTACTAATTTATGCCGCGACTCAAAATTAGAGTTAAAAAATTTAATGACAAGGATGGTACTAGAAAAGACTACATGGTGCAAGAAATATTCACCACACTTGCTCGTCATTTAACAGAATTATTAACCCATTGCACCCATTTTTGGCTTGGAGACTGATTGACTCATACAAATTGAAATTTGAACAAATATCGAAATATTTTAATTTTATTTTGAATATTGTGCGAAAGGTGGAATTCAAAATTGGTCTGAATAATTTATGAAAAAGGTTAGCACTAACGCAACTGTAAAAACTACACCCACACGTACGTTGAAATATGGTCCCACTTTCCCGTTTCTGGTTCGGCCAGTTGCCCCAATCCCACCGCTCGTTTGCCATCGGCGGAGGTGGCGGACGAATATATATATTAATTACTCGCGAAATTTTATGTCAGTTTATGGAAAAAATATATCTTTCTTTCAAAGGAATTCAATCAACCCTTCTTCAAAAGCATAACTATTGGAATTAAATCTTTCAATATCCATTTACTTCAGTACTCAGTATGTCTATGTCGATCCACGGGTGTGCAAACTGAAAATTCAAGTTAGGCTAAATTATATCTTCTAACACACCCTGTATACGAATATGAGTAATATGAAGTTAACAGATCTGTTAACTATTTTTCACGACCTTAAAGAAGAAAAATATGTTTATCGAAATGCAGGCTGATTTTTTTCACATAAAACGTAAATCAGTTTTGTCTTTCAATTAAGAAATGTCGCCTTCATTATCTATAACGATCGGTTACCTACAAAGTGATTGACGTTTAATTTCTTGCTGTTAAGAAACCATTTTCTAAAAATCATTTTATTTTATAGTTTAAATATTCAAAGATTTTTGAAATATTGATTAATAAAATGGACTTTCTTGGCATCTCTCATCTCGTTCATCTCTCATCAAGTTCCTTCGGCAATGTTTTGTGAAAAAGGAGCAGGAAGGATTCACTGAAATTGAGCCGAGGTACAACATTTATGAGATGTATTTGATCGCGGATCAATCATTACGAGCTACTGACTGACTGTTCTCAACTCAGCGTTAGTGAGGAGACATCCACAACATCAATATTTGCCCTCGATCGTTGACATTAAGTGTGCATTAAGTGTTCACTGACCTACAGCTCTCGAAAATATTGATGCGCATTTTGAATCAAGCCGCGTATCCAATGGAGAATGGCTTAGATTCTATCCGAGTGAAACATGATCCCATTCCTTGAATCGACAACAGAGGTCGCTGTAGAAAATAAGGATATTTACTCGAGTATTTTCTTCATTAACAACACTGGACATTTTTTGACCAGATATATTTTGTTTCACTAGTTCATTATTGTTTGTTTATGGACCTGAAACAAAGCCCGCAAAGATATACTTAATGCACTTGCGGACCTTTCTGATCCTTTATGCCCGCGCGAGCCTTGTCAATACTTTATGCCCTTTCCGCTACCAACTCAACAAATAACTCTAATTTTTTATGAATTCGATTTATGAAACTTAAGAAAGAGAGAAATTCAATGAATAAATGGCAAAATAACAAAAATAACTCCACATAAATATTTTGTTGAAATAATATGAAAATTGCAATTTTGGAATGTTCCCGTGGATTTAACACTTCCATCAGTCTCTCTTATTTTACTGTTACAAATTACATTTCATTTTACAGACACAGATCTTTCTTGAATAGTAGTAATAGATGTAGAAGGCACACTGTGAACATTTTCGAAATGTTATTTTTTTATTTAATGGAATCTTCCGACTTAAAATAAGTGCTTTCGGCAATGAACGTAACTAACAAAGCTACTGTTTCATTTATGCAATTCACACTAACATTTTAAGCCGGCGTCGTTGGCCGAATTGCTTAACTATGCTGCGTGAAGTCACGGTAATTAACATCACGGTAGGAGACATCACGGATGCCTGGACGGGTGACCGTCTGAGAACCTCGCTTACTAACGGCGCCGAGCCCGTGGCCGAAGAAGGGATGAAAGGCTCTAACTGCGACGTGACGAGACAAAAAGACAAAAAATGTCCTCAACTTTGTTAGCTTTCTTGAGTGTTTCAGCCGAAACGTCTTCCATTTTTAACGAACAATCTTGTCCAATTACGAGCATTATATGGTAATTAAATATATAGTTTCTTTAGTGTGTTGGGCACGCAGCCCTATGAAGAGAGCCAGAATCTCGGGACACGGTGACATGCTAACATATGACAGTTTCGAAATTTCTTTTAAGTAGATGTGATCCGCGTAACAGTTTTGACAATTTGTTTCCCAGGAAGGAGTTTGCAATTTAACAGTCTCCACAGAAGCATTGAATACTTTAACCCTAGAATACTAATATAGAGATTTATTTTTACTAGTGATGAGTAAAATCTCTCTCTTCAAAAATGAAGAATTTCTTCAAAAATAATGTAAATTAACTAATTAGTAATTAAAATATTGCCGAACATTTTGATTGAAGGACTCCAGAAGCGCTAATTAATCATTGAAGCAACTTTTGCAGTACCGTTTAGTAACTTAATTACAAGACTAGCTGTTGAGAGCCCGTGAAACCGGGGTTCTTTAATGCTACAAGTGGGTAAATTTTACTCGTAAACTTATTATGTGTATATATATTTAAAACTACAAGCAAAAATATTTGCCGTTCTATTTAGCCGTGCAATGTTGAACGTGTTTTTATTGTTCCACTCAGTAACTCGAACTTTCGTACAACCAAATATCCCATAACTGAATTTTTCCATTTCTCACCTAGATTCGATGAAACCATCGAAAGTGTACTGTACGAGAACTGTATCGAAAGTGTTTTGCTTGCGTTCATTTAGAATGATGTATAAAAAAATCTCGAATTTCTTCTTAAATAATTAAGTACATTGTGTGGCGCAACGAAATATCGGCCCGTCATGAGTTGATACACAACAACAACGACAAAAAAACGAGGCAATTAATTGTTTTTTCTTAGTTGACTTTTAAATTGTAAATTATTTATAACACTTTTTTATAATAGTTGTCGTTGTTGAAACTGATTTTTCTTGAATGCATTGTGCGTGTTCTTGTGATCACATAGCGCAATCTCTGTGATATCAATTCTCCAAATATTGTCCTTCAAGGCTACTAATGTCTCTAGATTATTTGCATAAGCTTACACTTTCCCCTTTAGACTTGTCCACAAATAAAACACACTAGTGGGTAAGTGCTGAGATCGCAGTGCGCTTATTTGTGGACAGTTTGTTGAACAGAATACACCTCTCTGAGCGCTAACACGTCTGAACAGGTCTCTTTTACTTATAAATTATACGTAGTCAAAGTCAACAATAGATAGTAAAAGGTGGACTGCACTGACAGTAACAGAGGAGCAGCTTTCAGTAGCTCATTTCTTCTACTTGGCATATTCGCCCACGATTGGCCTGTTTTTTCATGCCCCACCGCGACGAGCTTCATATAATATTACAAGTAGAGATAGTAGATTTTAGCTATTGCTTAAGTTGCGAAATGTTACCACACGCTGAGAAAATGAGTATTTGTATGTTTCACTGTCAGTGCAGTGTATTTCTGAAAGTTTTCAATCTGCGATAAAATGCTAAATCGTTCGCATAATACAAAATCACGTGCAGAGTGCGAAATGGTCGTGAATCTGCGAAATAATTGCTAAATTGCATTTTTTGGTGTCCTTAATCTTCGCTCTGTAACTAGGGATGAGACATCGACAACAACATATCGATGTTTGAAAATATTTAATTTGAGAGTGGCCGTGTTTACTAATGAATAACTAAGATTTAACTGACAAAACAAAATAAAAAATAATAAAACAGAATTTAAAAAACTGATCCTGAAAGCCTGAGCTCTCAGGGTCATCTCCCGGGGTCTCAGTTTCCTCAGTTCGCTGAACGGAGGTTACGAGAAGAAGAGAAGAGACCCGAGGCCTTGGGCGTACGCTTAACTTCTTACCTTTTATATCGGTTGAAGTTCACAAATTACGAAATATTAAATTAGTTTCCCTTATTTCCTGATTTTAATGGAAATATTAAAAAAAATCAAACTATTTTATATCTCAAAGAGTTCCCCCTTTCTAATAATTTTATCAATAAATGCTACAAAATGGGAAGTCTTGCTTTTCTTCCTGCTATAAAATGCTATAGCCTTGTTTTCAAAATGCGATTTAAAAAAAATTAAAGTTCTAAATTCTACCATCACTAAATGGTAATATTATAATATTGTGTGCTAATATGATATTTATAATACTATAAATATAATAATATTATATAAATATTAATATTATAATATTATATAAATATTAATATTATAATATTAAATAAATATTAATATTATAATATTATATAAATATAAATATTATAATATTATATAAATATAAATATTATAATATTATATAAATATTAATATAATAATATTATATAAATATTAATATTATAATATTTATATAAATTTATATTGAATTGTATTACCTAAATTATATTATACATATTTCTAATGTCAAAATTGAAATGAAGTATTGGATAATAAAAACTATTCTCCCTCTCCCTTTGCAATGCGAAGTGTGGGAGGGGCGGGGGCTCACCTGTGCGGACTGCATGTTGTCGAGTGGGGCGGGGCGGCTGGAGCTGCGCGGGCGGCTGAGCGAGTGCCCTGGCGCCGGCGCCGCCCGCCTTTATACCCGCCTGGCTTTCGCGGCGTTTCCGCACGCGCCGGAAGAGACACGACCGCTTGCGAGACTCGCGACCGCCGCCCCCGCCGCCTCTCGAAATCTAAGCCAGAGTGGCGTTGAAAGTAACAGGCTGATCGAGAATGTTCTATTAGAAAGACGCTACCCTAGCGGTAACAGAAATATACTGCAGGAGACTTGGAGACTCACCGATGGTTGTTTTGTAGGTTTCAAGTTTTTTAGAAGCTGGAAATATTTTGGTATTTTTTATGATGGATTTTTCAAAATAAAATTATGATGCAATTTATAACAAGCGCTGGCTAATATTTGAGTTATTACAGCTTCTTTGGTTTTCGATAGAAAAATTCCGGACTATTCTCTCCGAAACTGAACATTCAGAACGCATTTTGGAATTATTTGTAGTTTTTCAAGTGTTATTATAAAATGCTTTAATACATTTTATGAAGATACATCAGCTTTTATTTGACAAAAAATGTAATAGGTTTCTGTATTAAATACCAAGATTGATGTAAGAATATGAATATTTTTTTAAAATACAGAGTCAGAAATTGAATATTTTTTAAAATTATATTATTTGTCATATTAATTTACCAGAATCGGCAAAAACATCAATAAAATAAAAAACTAATCAGTGGACTTCTCAGGACGCTCTGGTAATGTACGGAATCTGTTATATTTTGGCATTACTAGAGTTAATTGAGGTCGTGTTTTGAAATGAAGAACATGTCCGAAAACCCGAGGCTGTAGCTGCAGCGACAAAGCTCTGCCTTTAGTACTCGTAGTGATGCCCACGTTCCTCTGACTCGTGCCCACCTCGGAGACTCACGACCCTGGAGCAGTGTCCAAATAAGCTCAGAACGCGAAGGCTGCGGGTGCGAGACCCGTGTAAGGGAAGGGTATTTTCAACATGGGTTTGCGGCATGGTTGTGTGACGTCGTGGGAATACACAATAATCACAGACACGAGCTTCAATGATAAATATGTACAGGTTTATTCACAATATGTACAGTACTACTTTAAGTTACAGCTCTGGTAGATCTTTACTTTCCTGATCGCAGGAGCGATCCTTAAAAATGAATAACTGACTCGTGGCCCGCGCCACTCCTCAGCGAGCCTCCCGCACACAGCAGACAGCTCCGGCGACCTCTTGTCACCCGTGGATATAGTCCACAACGGCGTCCCAACACATGGTTAGCCGCACGAGCCTAGCTCGGCTCCGCACCGCCCTGGGCGCAAGTTTTTGTGCGTTCGCACGAGGGTTCCCTCTCAGCTCAACAAAACCCCACCTCCGCGCTCTGCGTTTGTTCTTATATAGCCCCCACCCACGTGACCTGAAACGTCACTGGGTTTTGCACACGGCCCACACGGACCGCTTTGCCAGGCATTTTTGGACATCCATTTCCCTGGATTCCAAGAATTTGACACTCGGCACGCGGCAAAAATGCGCTGTCCCGTACTTTGGGCATCCCTTTCCCTAGCTCTTAGGATTTCCCAGAATACCTCGGCGTGTCACATCCTGCCTGGCCCCTGGCGTCTAATCCTCTGCCGCCGCCCTTTGTGGCGGTTGCTAACTGTAGTCCTACAATACGTTACATACTTCTCCATACCCTATTTTGAATTTTTTATGCAGGATATAACCACAATAAAAAATTCGTCCCGCAACTAGATTTGTGGATCTGGATATGATTATACCATTTACCTGGCCATTGGGCTCACACTCTATTGATCTCTCTAACCTACTCTATATTTACAACATATTTTTTTTTATCAAAATCTAGCTAATATAAATAACTAACCTACTTCACGTACCTCCTTTCATTCTAATATATACAATTTTCTACAATCTTAAATTACATACAGTCTGCTGCAATTACATCCGTAGTATTCACAATCAAATGATGTGATACTTTCCCTGATACCCCCAGAACCAACAATGTCTTCAGAGCTTCACTTTGTACCCATAATTGCACATACATAAGACACACATGAAACAAACAGAATACACAAACAATACACTTTCAACAATTTGTTACATATATACAGTGATTCTTCTCTTGTCTTGATTTTATACAATGCAATCAAGTGATTCGGTTCAGTGTAGCCCTCCGCATTCCCAGTTCAGTTCAGGTTCCATGTATCAGTAAAACATACGGCTTAAGGCATCAGCATTTACGTGATCCTTACCCCTTTTATGAATAATTTCTAAATTGTATGCTTGGATCATTAATGACCAACGCATCAATCTCGGGTTCTTACTTGAACAATTATTTAGCCATACTAATGGGTTGTGGTCTGTTTCCACTTTAATTTTTGCATTTCCATCCAAATAGTACTTTAATTTCTGCAATGCCCATATTATGGCTGTGCACTCCTGTTCTGTTGTACATCGTAATAATTCCGAATCTGTGAATTTACGACTTAAGTATAACACCGGTTTTTCTTCTCCTCTATCATTATACTGTGCCAAAATGATGCCAATACCTCTTTTGACGCATCACACTGCACTATAAAATCCTTATTAAAATCTGGCGCGTGAAGGACGGGTTCGTGACAGAGAGCGTTTCTCAGTTTCTCGAATGCCATCTCGCATGCTGGCGTCCGCGTTACCCTGCCTTGCCGTTCGCGACCTCGCAATAAGTCCGTTAATGGCGCTGATATACCCGCATAATCGGGAATAAATTTCCTGTAGTAACCCGTTAATCCGAGAAAAGCACGCACTTGCTTTTTCGTTTGAGGTACGGGGTGCTCTTTAATAGTTTTTACTTTGGCCTCTACCGGCCGCATCATGCCACTACCAACCATGTAGCCTAGGTATTGCACATTCTTACGCGCGTATTTACACTTGCTTGGCTGCACATGCAACTTCGCTTTCTCTAATATTAGAAACACCTGCTCTAAATGTCTAAGGTGTTCTTGCCATGTGTCGCTATAAATGGCGATGTCATCCAAGTATGGGACTGCAAATTCTGCACATCCTGCTAATAAAGCTGCCATCATCCTACTACACTGAAAAGGTGCATTTTTTAGCCCGAAGGGCAATCTTAATGGCCTATACGTGCCAAAGCTTGTACAGAAAGCCGCATATCTTTGCGCTCTCGGAGTGAGCGGTATCTGATGATAAAATTTTGCTAAATCCAATGTAGTAATAATCTTAGCTGCCGCTACTGCTTCTATCCTCTCCTCCATGTTCGGCAACGGAAAATATTCTGATTTTATAATTTGGTTTAGCTTGCGATAATCTACGCACGGTCTTGGTTTTCGTCCCGGCGCCTCTACAAGAATCATAGGGGAAGCATAATCAGAGTCGCCTATTTCGATTATGTTATCCCGTAACATCTTCGCGATTTCTTCCTGCAAAATTTTTGATTGACGCGGCGACATTCGATAAGGCGCACTTCTTATCTTTTTCGACTCGTCCGTCAATTCAATGTCCATGGTGACGACATCCGTCAACCCTGGTCTGTCTGAAAATATATGCTTGTACTTTACAATTAATTTGAGCAGTTTGTCGCGGAACTCGTCTTCGACTTCTGTTCCTTCGAGCATAGCTTCCGCATCGAAGTCGACACTATCAAGGTTAATAGCGTACTTATCCAGCTCGTCTTCCTCAACTTCAAAGTTTGAGCTGCGATCTGCTACATAATTCAGATATTCGGTACGTTGCACGTACGCTTTCAACATGTTAATGTGGTAGATACGCTCTTCCTTTTTCCCAGGCATTCGGACAGAGTAGTTCGTGTCCGATTTTTTCTCTACTACTTCTCCCGGTCCTATCCATTGAACAGATAACTTTTTTGTGCGATTCGGGGCCAACACCAGCACCCGGTCGCCCGGCGCGAATTCTCTGTGTACGGCTCGCCGATCGTACCACGTTTTTCTTTTCTCCTGCTCGTTAACAAGCTTCTCGTGAGCTAATTCGCGAGATTTCTGAAGCCTATTTATTAGCTTGAACACATATTCGACGACGGAATTTTCTTCCTCATCGTCCTCGCCTGCAAGGTGTTCATATAATAAGGTTATGGGAGTTCTGAGGTTCCTCCCATACACTAATTCAGCTGGAGTGAATCCGAGGCTCTCGTGCACCGTGGTTCTCAAAGCAAATAAAATCGCGGGCATTTGGTCCTCCCACTCCGTTCCTGCTTCCAAGCATAACACTTTGATTAAGCGATTCATCGTTCTATGCACGCGTTCGATAGGATTTGACTGCGGGTGGTAGGGCGAACTTCTCACCAGTTTGATCCCAAACTTCCTAGCAAATTCACCTGTCAATGCGCTTGTAAAGCACGTGCCCTGGTCTGTTTGTAATTCCTTAGGAAACCCGATTCTACTGAATAATGTCAACAAGGCACTAATGATAGTTGTTGATTGCAAATCTTTAATTGGAATAGCCTCCGGATACCTAGACGCTAAACAAATGGCTGTCAAAATAAACTTGTTGCCTTCTTTACTTTCGGGAAGAGGTCCACAAGTATCAATATTTATTTTACCGAAGACTTCCGTTATCGGCGGTACTAACATTAACGGTGCTTTTTTTCGATCATTTGGCCTACCAACCTTTTGACACACATCGCAAGTTTTCACATATGTCTCCATATCCTGGAAACAACGAGGCCAATAAAAGTATCGCGACATGCTGGATTTGCTCTTAGTGCAACCTAAATGTGCATTCGCGGTTTCATGGCACACCTTGAGAACGGCGGCCCGATATTTAGTCGGAACTACTAACATATTAAATTTTTCTCCGCGATTGCTGTGTCTTGACCGATACAAAATACTATTTTTCACGAAATACGACTCTCGCCCTGCTTCCGGTACGTTGTGCTTATTCGCGTCGTATAATGTTTTGATTTCCGGGTCACTTTGTTGTGAAGCTGCGAACTCAGTCTGGGTAACATTTATGAGTTCATTCACTTCGGGCGTTAGTACACTTGCACTGGCGTCCCTTTCACTAACGGCTCCCTCCTGCCTCAATTGTTCAAGGTTTTCTACCTGCTCGTCCGCGTCAAACTCGCCTGCGTGTCGGTCAGCCGGCCCCGACTCTTGAGTCACCCGCGACGTTTCAGCGGCTTTTGCCCGCGTCGTTACGGCTGCAACTAATTGTGGCTCAATAAATCCTGCCTTTACTTCTTCCAACAGAGCAGCTGTTCTATTACTTAATAAGTAATATCCGCTGTCGCATTCCCGAGGCACAACTGCGGCTTTAGTTACTACTTTCCCGAATGGCCCTTCAATAGTGACTTCTGCCACCGGGAGATTTCGTGGTGAGGCATCAAGCGGTTGCAAAATCCACACGCTTTCTCCCGTTAAATTCTCGTCGCTAATAAATTTCTCATGGACAAGATCGAAACTGGCACCACAGTCGCGCAAAAATCTCCCGGGAATTTTATTAATTTTTCCAAAGAACACGTACGGTGAAAACAATTCCGTAGCTGTTTTGTCTGCCACATGATTCATTTTTTCGGCCACGCGGCGCTGCGGGCATTCACGGACCATGTGGTCTGTGGCACCACACCCGTAGCATTTCCGCTTGTCTGGCTTCTCGTATGCTGCCCTAACATCGGTTTTCTTACCGCTCGATTTCCCCTGAAATTCCGGTACTATCGGCATCGTCTTGCTCGTGCTTGCAACTTGTTCCCCTACGGCTTCCGATTTCCTATAAGGCTTGAACGAAGACCGTTTCCAGCCTGCCCTATTGTTTTCATAGTTGTCTAGTTTACGAGCTAGTTCTAACGGCATCTTAAATTCCCCCCACTCATCAATAAAATGCTCTTTAATATCAATAGGCACACGACGCTTCAATTGATCGGTTACAATTAGATTCATTAAGTCCTCGAACGTATGAATATCTAGTCCTGCTACCCATTCTTTGCAATAATTTTTCAGCTCTCTCGCGTATACGTTCCAGGTAGTATTCGCGGCTTTTACATGTTTCGCGAACAATTGTCGAAACTTCTCGGCATTGAATCGATACATTTCTAATAACCTATTCTTTAAATCGGCATATTCTGTTCTACTACCTTGCCCTTCTAAAGTTAGCGATGCATTGATTTGGTGTGGGAGCAGTCCCATAAGATTTGCCACCCACTCTTCTTCTGGAATTTCTAATTGTTCCGCCTGACTCTCAAAAACACTTAAAAATGCTGTTATGTCGTCGTCCTCCCCTTTGAATCGGCTCATAACTTGATTTAATCGAATGTGCATTTTGCTATTTACTTCGGACTGCGGACTAGCTCTACCCGCCAGTTGGCCCTGTTCTATTCTCAGTTTTTCTAACTGAAATGCACGTTCCTTCTCTGCTTCACGTTCGGCTTTTTGATCCTTATAGGCGCGTTCCTTCTCTAATTCGCGTTCGGCCTTTTCTCGTTCACGTTCATCCTTATATGCCTGAGCTATCCCTTTCACAAATTCCTCCTCGTAATCGGAATGCTCCTCTATCAATTTTTTTAGCACTACCAAAGTTTCTCCACCTGTAATTTGGAGTCCTAATTCCTGTGCCACGTGCACTACACAATCTTTCCCGAATCTCGGTAAGTAAGCCATAACTGAAACCTGAACTGAACCTTACAATGCAGATAGCTATACTTACACCAGATCCTTGCTGACTTCTTGATTTTATCAAAGCCGGTTGTCCTTGAGACGTCCTTCCTTCTCCGTCCTTCCTTCCTTCCTTCCGGCGTTGCCGTGAAGACGTGGGCGTCTGGCTCGGAGCGGACCCTCTCTGCTCCCGTGCGTCGTAATTATGTCTGCCCGTCGACACACCCACGCACTGGCCCACCCACTGTTCGTAATACTGCCACCACTATGCGTATGGTGCAACAATGCCGTGCCGTTCCGGCGTGAATGTTTTAACTGCTGCTATTAATTATCACAATTGAGCAACACTTCCCCGTGGAATTCTTATAACCGCATCCACCAATTATGACTATTTGGTGGTGCACGTATTCCCCCGTGGGCTTCTTTATAACCGCTGCCACCAATTATGTCTACCCGTCTGTGACGTCGTGGGAATACACAATAATCACAGACACGAGCTTCAATGATAAATATGTACAGGTTTATTCACAATATGTACAGTACTACTTTAAGTTACAGCTCTGGTAGATCTTTACTTTCCTGATCGCAGGAGCGATCCTTAAAAATGAATAACTGACTCGTGGCCCGCGCCACTCCTCAGCGAGCCTCCCGCACACAGCAGACAGCTCCGGCGACCTCTTGTCACCCGTGGATATAGTCCACAACGGCGTCCCAACACATGGTTAGCCGCACGAGCCTAGCTCGGCTCCGCACCGCCCTGGGCGCAAGTTTTTGTGCGTTCGCACGAGGGTTCCCTCTCAGCTCAACAAAACCCCACCCCCGCGCTCTGCGTTGTTCTTATATAGCCCCCACCCACGTGACCTGAAACGTCACTGGGTTTTGCACACGGCCCACACTGACCGCTTTGCCAGGCATTTTTGGACATCCATTTCCCTGGATTCCAAGAATTTGACACGCGGCACGCGGCAAAAATGCGCTGTCCCGTACTTTGGGCATCCCTTTCCCTAGCTCTTAGGATTTCCCAGAATACCTCGGCGTGTCACATCCTGCCTGGCCCCTGGCGTCTAATCCTCTGCCGCCGCCCTTTGTGGCGGTTGCTAACTGTAGTCCTACAATACGTTACAGTTGGATATCCACACACCAAGTACCATTCGTAATCATTCGTCTCTAAACCTCATTGACCCCTCATGATATCCTCTACAATCATATATTTGTGGAAAACACCGGCAACCACCATTTTAATCGTCTACCAGGAAAAGAAAGGTTCCAGCTACTCGTGGTATTCATGATGACACTGGCCGATGCCTAATCCTTATCCCTGTATCGAGTTAATACGAATGATTTAATGACAGCTGTTTATGAAGGTATTTGAACGAAGAAGCCCTAGTGGAATGAGAGTCCTGGGGAAAGGGGAATCCCGAGAAGACCTTCCTCGGCCTCCGCGTTCACCACATACCATACAAAGATAGACCGGGATTTGAACCCTGGTCTTTTGCGAATTGGAAGTTGGAAGCACCCGATCCAACAACCACACTATGGGTTACCTATTAAGGTACACCACCTTCGGCGCGCGTTGTTAAGATCACGTTCTTTATTACAGTCTGTTTGTATCGTTTATGTTCAACTACAGGCGTGAGCAGCTTAAAACAACACTGGGGCAAACCGGGAGAGGTAGCTCAGTGCATCAACTGATGTCACTGCAGCGCCTCTGACCGGGAGGTCCTCGGTTCCCACTCCCCACGGCGGCAGGATTTTCGACTCTAGCTTTTCAGCTAGGTCGAATTCAGTCGCGGTCTGGAGAAGAATTCTAGCGGCCGGCTGCTTTGATCGGTAGTTTTCCGTGGTTTCTCTGATCAACACCAGGCGAAGGGGCCTGCCATCTGGGGGCTTGCTGGGAGGACAAGGGGCGAATGGAATTGGCTGGGGGCCGTTCATAAATCGCAAAACTGAACACTGGACGCCTGCTAGGCCTGGCAGACCCCTGGAAGAGGTTTATAAATACGGCCCTGAGACAATATCCTAGATTCTTGGTAGTTTTTTCTTAACATCGTTGTCGCAGTCGAGTGGTTTTCTAAAACGTACAGTTCTTTGGGATGCAAATCAAATTCCCAAACTCTTAGAATTCCAGAGGGCATTTGAAGGAAGTACCTAAAGTGATTCCCATTGTTGTCGGAGCGCCCGATTTCATCACGACCCTGGTGGGCGTTGCCGCGCAGATTCCTTCTCGCCGCCGCCGCCGCCGCAGCGCACGCGACGCGTGGGTTACGCCAGAGCACTCCGTGGCGGCGCGCGGCAGCCTGTAAAAACCGAACTCATGAATGGCTTTTTCTCCGAATTGTGAAGAGGAGAGTTTATTTCTTCTCCCCTTACATTCTTATTGTGTCCATTTTACCCTTTCTTTTCCGTTTTAGCTTTAATTCTTTTTCTTCTTCTTCATCTTCAAATTACAGTTGTTCGTTGTGTTGGTGTTGTTCGTTGTGTTGGTGTTGTTCGTTGTGTTGGTGTTGTTCGTTGTGTTGGTGTTGTTCGTTGTGTCGGTGTTGTTCGTTGTGTCGGTGTTGTTCGTTGTGTCGGTGTTGTTCGTTGTGTCGGTGTTGTTCGTTGTGTCGGTGTTGTTCGTTGTGTCGGTGTTGTTCGTTGTGTCGGTGTTGTTCGTTGTGTCGGTGTTGTTCGTTGTGTCGGTGTTGTTCGTTGTGTCGGTGTTGTTCGTTGTGTCGGTGTTGTTCGTTGTGTTGGTGTTGTTCGTTGTGTTGGTGTTGTTCGTTGTGTTGGTGTTGTTCGTTGTGTTGGTGTTGTTCGTTGTGTTGGTATTGTTCTTTGTGTTGATGTTGTTCGATGTGTTCCTGTTGTTCGTTCTGTTGATGTTCTTATCCCTGTTAATATTCTTTGCGCACACCATTCTTTTTCCCCTGATCTTTTTTCTTTACGATTCTTTTAGGGGTTGTCGCCCTATTCAACATCTCCGTGACGCGAAGGGCATTTGGTAAAGCAGTGGTATTTCGCATTTAGCAACACAGTGAAGGCAGTGACTACCTATAAAAAGTTCCTGAACGTAACTGAAGCCATTTCTCTCTTGCGTACCTCATCCCTCTTCCTCGGGTATCAATATTTCCATGGAAGATCGCCGTGTCTCATACCTTAATACTATAACTAGAGCAGTCCATTTTGTTTGCTTACTATTGTAATAAAAAATGTTGAAAGTGCTTGTAAGTTTTTTCATCAATCGTTTATTAATTGTCAATCATTTGTATTGTAACATTTCTAATTTACGGTTTTTCTGGCTGAGACAGATTTATTAATGTGTTGGGTTCTTGCTGGACAGCGATTTCGTTAGAACATGTGTCTGGATGATGACACAAATTCTGTCCCACACTCGGTGGGTTGCAGCAGAACAACTCGTACGTAATGAGCGTAGCTTTACGAAGTAGATTGCTGCGCGTCTGTCGTACACCCGATACATCACCTCTGGCCTTGCATCACGTCTTGTCATGCATGTTCTTGTTTTACGTCCCGTCGGATGCGTAGTTCCTCCGCTCCGCCTCGTGTCTCATCCCATTTCGTCCAATACACGTCATATGTCGCTTTCCGACCTTCGTTGAGGTGGTCGTGCAGATTCCTTCTCGCTGCCCTGAGAGTAGCGTGTGACGGGCAGGTTGCACCAGCGAGGTCCGGGAACGCCGGCGCACCGCAACGTTGACTGCATCCTGTCCCTTTCCCGTGCTTGCTTGCCCCGCGCCAGACAGGCGACAGGTACACAAGTAGAATTTCCGGCTGCCTCTACCGCACTGCTCACCCCTTACTCGAGCATACGTTTGCAATGCACGGAGTGCAGCAATGCGTAGATATCGTAAATTCATTGCATATGAGCAATTTTTCAGATATCACACGGAACATTGACATTAGTATGTGAATTTTCGTAACCGTTCGCGTATTAATCCGAGTGTGTTCGCATTTTACTTTCTCGCTAGAGAGAGAGAGTTATGTAATGCTGGGCGAAAAAACGGCGAATTTTCAACAGAAAAAAACTCCCATTACAGGGTCCTGGTAACGAAAATGTGGATAAATCCAGTTGATAAATTTAGAAAAAAAATCCTCAAACACGTGGTGTAGGCAGAATCCGTGTTACTTGATCCTTGGACCTTGATATAGAATTGAATGACGGCAAAACGTCCGTCTTTCTGTTTGTCTGCGAAAGTACGTGCTATTTTAGCACCACTAGTTTATGGTGGCGAAGCCACCAACAGAACACTTGAAGGTCGGGAGGCCCTGAGTTCGAGTCTTGACTGTTGTGGATGTTCGATCCCAATGAGAATGCTGTTTGAGGCGACACCATTGCTTAGTCAAGAACTTTACAGGCCGGCTGCTGTGACAGGTCGATTCCGTTGTTTCCTCCGCTCAGGTCCGCCTGAATGCCGGAGAACTTCTATATAAACAATGCACCATCGGGTCACGACTCCCCTCTTCAGGGGCGTGCCATGCGCGCGAATCAAACATCTAAAACACATGGGTAAATTGAACGTGTGAATTGTACGTACTTAATTAAAAAGAAATATTTTATTAGAAGTTACAGGAAGTGATTCAACATAAGCTCTCCTGTATTTGGGCGGAAATGGGACGAAAGATTGCTTGTATGAGCTCAAGGATGTTTTATGCTAATTGGGAAGGCCGGAGCCTTGCCGTCGATTTGGAAATGCGCGAAAGCAAGTCAGATTGGCCGTATCAGTTTTTTCGAAGCTAATTTAACCCAAATACCTTAACGCGTACAGCTTTATGAATTATCACTCCTTACATAATGCATTCCATATGTTCTTTTTATCCATTTGCATTAGCTGTTTGTCAATATAATATTCACGATCCGGTCAGTGGGTTGATGTACCAGTGCCGTTCCCTATGACCAAGAACGGCTCATTCCCTATGATCAAAAACGGCTTCAGTAGTACTGCGATGACGGAGATTAGGACTGTAGAACCATTCTAAATCATTTATTACTGCAGTGACCAACGTTGTATTCTTAAGATAACTTACTCTTATTTGCCCATTGTCGTTAAAATCGGACATTCTATTTGTTCGGTCGTTGAAGGCTTATCATAGGAAACCACTTAATTGCCATGTTCTCTGAATATCCCACAGTCTTTATCCTCTTTCCCGGCTCTAACTGCCAGTGCAATGTCAATTTTTATCTCAGCAAGCAATGTGTCGTAGAGTACGCGTATAATTTCACTTGGCGTCGATTTATTTTTTATAATCCATTTCATGTAGCGTTGTATTTATTCTGTTTTTGTTGTTCTTCCAATTCATTTAATATTATTCTTAGGGTAACCAGTGTTCTCCACAGATTTTTGCATCCGCCCGCTGGACGGGGCGGCGAGGGAACGGGTGGCGCTCAGCGCGATCGGCTCTAGTCTAGTGAAAAGCTAGAGTCGCACAGGCAACTGCAGCGGGCCACCGCAGGCAGTCTGGTTGGAAGCCGTGCGTTAGTTTTATATTAAAGCAGGGTTGCTCGAGTGGGCGGCCCATTTGGCGTGTCTCGGACCAGCGCTTATCTGCGGGCAACCCGAGTGGCCCGCTGCTTCTCGAGTCAGCTCGAGATCGGGGGCGCGAGAGGAGGAGCTGTTCGCATTGCTGACAGAGGGCAATGGAGGGGCGAAGGAATGTAGTGTCAAGAAAGGGGAAGGGTTTGCCAGCCACTGCAGCGGGCTGCCTAGTTGGAATTCTTGTGTTTGACCAGCCTCGCGTACAAACCCGCATGCGATGAGGCGATAGTGATGTGACATCGATAACAAAACCTCGGTGTTACAAAAAATTGATCTTCAAAACTAAAACTTCGATGTCAATAATATATCGTACGAAAACCAGCAATGTTTAGAAGCATCTATGTTTCAAAGCTGGTTTGGTAACCTCTAACATTAAATACATGCGCAACACAATTTAATTTCAGAATGCCGTGTTTAATAATTTATAATTAAGATTTACTCGAAACAAGGTTAAAAACCTTAACAAAAGTTAGAACAGAACAAGGAAGACGAGGCCCATTTGAAAGGGTCAGTCCTCATTACGCCGAAGAAGGGTACAGGGCGAAGAGGAAAGGCTCCAAGTGCATGCATTGACCGCCTTTCCATGTGTGAACTAGGGGGGGAAACGAAAGAAATACCGGAGTATCGGGATCATGTGGGGACGAGAGATAGTCTGCTCGATGAAGGTAGTTCTCACAGCGTTCCTGGTTCGACCTCATGAACGGACAGTGGTACTATCAGACATTATTACATGTTTTAACTAATGTTCCCAATATAATTATGGTGGAAATATTTCATTCCCATATCAAGTATCGAAAACGTAAAAACGTCGAGTATAAAACAGGATGTTAGTAAAACGTAAGCTTTATTATATGGATCTTTAAAACATGGATGTTCTTTTAAAACTTTGATGTTTTAAATCATCAACATGTTTTGAAAACATCAACATCGATATCGCACCAATAGCAAGCGAATGGCCGAGGCGGGTTGCGTCAACGCAATGCAGCGACGCGGCGGCGGAGTCGGCTTATTATATTGATGTTTCTTTTAAAACTTCGACGTTCCGAGACATTAGCATCAATGTCACACCCGTAATAAGCGGGAGTGGGTTGCGTCAGCCCAGGTTGCGGCCGTAGCGGAGCGCGTCTTATTATATCGATGTTTAAACACCGATGTTTCTTTTAAAACTTGGATGTTTTGAAAACATCGACCTCGATGTTGCGCGCGTTGTAAGGTGGGTTGCGTCAGCGAAGCGTAGCATCACAGTGGCGGCGGCGGCCGTAGCGGAGCGCGTCTTATTATATCGATGTTTAAACACCGATGTTTCTTTTAAAACTTGGATGTTTTGAAAACATCGACATCGATGTTGCACGCGTAGTAAGGTGGGTTGCGTCAGCGAAGCGTAGCATCACAGTGGCGGCGGCGGCCGTAGCGGAGCTCGTCTTATTATATCGATGTTTAAAACATCGATGTTTCTTTTAAAACTCGCACGTTTTAAGAACATCAACATCGATATCGCACCCGTAGCAAGCGGGTGGCGGGAGCGGGTTGCATCAGCGCAGCGTGGCGGCGGCGGCAGTGGCGGCCGCAGCGGAGCGCGTCTTATTATATCGATGTTTAAACACCGATGTTTCTTTTAAAACTTGGATGTTTTGAAAACATCGACATCGATGTTGCGCGCTTAGTAAGCAGGGGTGGGTTGCGTCAGCGCAGCGTAGCGTCACGGCGGCGGCGGCGTCCGTAGCGGAGCACGGTTATTAGATCGATGTTTCTTTTAAAACTTGGACGTTTTGAGAAGATCGACATCGATACCGCACCCGTAGCAAGCGGGTGGCCGGAGCGGGTTTCGTCAGCGCTGCGTCGCGGCGGCGGCCGCAGCGGAGCGCGGCGCGCATCCCGCGCGTTGCGTGCCGGCGTTTTTTCTTGTTTTTTCCTGTCCGCCTCCGCTCCGCTTCGCCCGCGGAGTTTGTAGGTTATTGCTCAAAGCGAGCGCGCGCGCCGTGACGCAACGGAAGGCGCTGTAATCTTGTTTACTCCAGAACAGGTGTCTCCACCGAGCTTTCGGGCCGCGCTCGCGCCGTGTGAAATTAGCCCCGTCGTCAGTGATGATGTCGATGAGATCTGCGCGGGATCTGCCAGGGAGACCCGCGTGGGCAGGGCCGGGCTGAGGTTTGATGAAGCCCTGAGGTACTGAAGGTAATGCGGCCCTTTACATTATAATGGCCTGGTGTCCTTTGTGGGGCTGTAAGGTAATTTATCAATCGAATAGATATCTAAAGCAATTTTGAACACGATAAAATATATATTTGTGTCAAAATAATTGTTGAAATGAAATACAAAATTAAGATGCGCATAAAGAAATAAGTAGTTAAATAATGATTGAGCTTTATATTATCTTTTAATGTATTCACACATACGAAACCACTATCAGTAGCAGAATATCAGTAGGGTTACATTTCTAACATCATAGGAGTCTGAACAACACAAAACACTGTTGCTGTATGTGTAGATTTTATTTGATTTTTCCTTAAAGCTTGGAAATTCAGGACAATAATGAGAGGGAAAACATCAATTAAGGCAAATCCTATTATTGGAACTTTGATGACGAGAATGAGATTATTCAACAGTACTAAATATGACTCAAAATGAATGTACTGTTAAACATAAGCTTAATCATGTATATCAAAGAACTATTGCCACACAGTGTGTCATTATTGTGCGATATTAATGTTCTTACTTTCTCGCTCTTACTTGGTAAGAAGATAAGTATTGTAATCATGCGCCGGAAAACCGCCGCTTCAAAGAATAACGCAGATATTTTTTTCGTTGAACACTGAATTTTCGAAAATTACCCATTTAGAAACAATGCGAGAAAGTATGAGCTGTTCCAGCACCACTAGTTTACTTACTCGCCCATAATTTGCACGAAGATAATGTATGACAATCGTGGCCTAAAAACAGCCATTTTTTTTACAGAGAAACTTTTATTGTCAGGCCCTGGTAATGGAAAGGCGGATAAATGTTGTTCCTATATATAGTAAATTACTTTCTCTAACACACTGTATATTCAGAATTCAGATTTTGTGGGTCCTTAATACTGAAAAATCGTCCGGCAAAACGTCTGTCCGTGGTCAACGCTATTGCCTAAACCGTTCTGCCGATTTTCTTCAATCTTGATTTTATTCGGTCGATTTAAATGAGCTTGAGGCCCTACGAGTTTGAAACCGGTATTTTAATTTTTAAGGGGTATTTTACATGAAGCATCAATTCCATTTTCAAAAATTTCTCAAAATTGTTTATTAAATTTTGTGCTCAGGGAGTGTAAAAAACATTTAAAAGAACAGCGTGACTCATTTTCGTTCAAATCCCCGATTTCTTGAAAATTGCCTAAGTTCAAAATTATTTTCGGCGTCTTCGTACGACCACAATATTCAAGAGAAAGATGTTTTTATTAATGAAATCTGTTTTTTAATGTATGTCTTGAATTAAGATCAAGTACCATTTGTTGAAAATGGCAGTTGTTTTCGCGTAATTTAGAGTGAAATTTTAGGCAGTTGTTAAATATTACTTTTCTCAAAATCGACTCGAAATGTTTCTTTCATGTTTCTCTTCGGGTATATCAAAGAACGGTAATAAAAAGTGGTGCTAGTCGCACATCCGGCGAACTCTCTACATTTTAGAAAATTGCAAAAATTTAACATTACATGAGTACAATATTTTTGTCTTAAATAACATGGTTCCAAAAACTCAGCTCTTTAAAAATGGTTCATGCGCAAGTATTTTGAAAATACGGGTAGTTTTCACGTAATTTCTACTTGACGTTCATAAAAATTATATAAAAAAAACATTTTCTCAAAAACCCCTCCTAATTTTTGTACACGGATAGAACAATGGACGTTTAAAATAGCAGTGGTTCATTTTCATTAAACTGTATGAATTTTCGAAAATTGCGGGTTAGAAATAATGTGAGAAAGCATGTGCTATTGTAACACCACTAGTGTAATTAAAGATTCCAAAGGCCTTACAGTGCAACTGAGCGGAGATTATCTTTACCCATGTGAAATTTTACTTCTTTATTTTCTTCAGTGTATGGATATGCCGACGGATCCTGTAGTCAGTGTTCAGTGTTGCGAGGTTGAGTCAAATTAGGTTCATCCAAGAAACGTGTTTAATCCACTTGTAAAACTGTTTCATATTCACATACACTGTTTCAAATACGTAAAATACATATGTAATAAAAATAATAGTTATTAACGATTGTTATTAGCGACTGTTGTTTTACTGCATCTGTTCTCGCAAAACTCGCTTGTTCATTCTGAATATTATTGAACGCAATGCCCATTACTGGCTCGCATTAAAGTCCGTAGCTTCTACTGAGCTATTTCGAAATAATGAAAAGTTACTGTTTATGGCGGTCAGTCATAAAACTGCAGGTCAGATATGGGATGAAACAAAAGTTATTATAGATACAGCAATTTCCGTGCGACTACCTTAATAGCGACTATGGTAAATTACGAGCGCAATTCACGTTAAAACTACCAAGCGAAGTACGGTACGAAATGTTCTATTCTACACAATTTGTCAATAGTACTATTGTTTTGAGATTGAAGAGATTTCGGGGGGTATAATTTTATTACCACCCGAGAAAGTATTTCAATGGAGTTTTTTAGAAAAGTGCAATGCGTGACATATATTAATTAACATTATTTTTATTACTGTTTGACAGAACGAAAATATTAATTAATGTTCCCTCTCTTTGTTAGTTCGGTTTGCGTTTAAGGGCATCATAATTTCGTTTTTATCTTCAAGTTAGGTTCAACAAAGGTTACAACAGTTTTGTAAACGTCTTTTTGACCTCACGTCCTTGCAGCAGGGTGGACATAACTATTGAGAATTGCGGAGGTATAATTACAATGAAGTTGAAAAAGCCAATGCCACCATTTGTTTCCGATCTGGTGTGTAATTCAATTAAGATATGTTTAAAAAATTGTTGTCAAATAAACGATCAATACATTACAAATATATGCAGATTATCTATTTATTAACATTACTTTATTTTTAGTTCCATTGGTAACACAAATACAAATGAGACAGGTTCTTGGAAGTCACATCCAACCTTTTCGGATCTCATCTGCATTTCAGTAAATTACCGGAGAGTTTTTGCGTACTGTTAAGCGATATATCATATTTGATTCAAACTCAGCTCCCTTTGAGGCTCTACACATGCAACAAGTATAATCTTAGGATTGCGTTGTATTGGAAAACGGAAATCGGAAAGCTAGTATATACAAGCAAGTAAATCAAATTCAGCCACTGTCTCGAGCACAATTCAAGCGGCCGGTTGCTCTGATCGGTAGTTTTCCATGCTTTCTCCGATCACGGTCAGTATTAGGCGAATGACGTATTATTTGACATATTAATAATCGGGCTATAGAGTGTACGCGAACATTCCTTTCCATTTATTGTTCTTCTCTCCTTACACACACATAGACAGTTACACCACCCTATCACACACATCAGAACACCAAAGCTTGTCGCGGTTGGGCGGTGCCTTCCTAGGGGAGATTTCGTGATAGGGAAATCCCCTGCAACCCGGCGTGTAGGCTGTCGTATCTCATCATGAAGCGGAGAAGTAGCTCCGCCACCTCCTGGGAAAATATACTTATTACACTGACGGGACTAATCACCATTGCAGTTGACGTGACCGGAAACTTCAATCAATCGGACATCGATACTCCACCTGAATTATCGGATGTAATGAAATGATTTGTATCGAGTGAATACATGTAACGAGATTGTTATGAATGGAATTGGTTCTCTACTGTGGTCGAAGTGTGGTTGTTCACTATGTATTCCCACGGTAACATCATGTTGGCGAGCAGCTGTATTCAAACAAATACGAATCAAGAGGACGTGATATTTTCCATGTATTCCATACATCGTAATCTTACGTTATAACGCAAACGTCGTGGATATCGCGTTTGAGACCTCAAACTGATCTCGTCTTCTAACGTGTATCATATCGTTTTACGATACTCTGTGCAAGAACGTCTTTCCCACAATCGGGCATTCGTAAGTATTAAGTTTAAATGCTGGTGCCAATCATTCTCACGCGACACCTACCGGAGTGAAAAGAGCCCATCGAGTGCCTTGGTTGCCTTACAGCGTGTTGCTCTGAATTCTCCACCTGCGTTGCAGGGCGGCGGCGGCGGCGGCGGCGGCTGCGCCCTCTCCTCTGCCTCCTGAGCCTCCGCTGGCGGCACCGCTCTCGGTCGAATCGGATCGGGTATCCGCGGGGGGCTGCGAGGAGCCGTGATTGCATTCGCCGCAGGCGGGGCGGAGCAGCGGTTGGAGGCAGCGGGAGCAGGGCAGGCGCTACGTGTGCGGGGAGTGAGTGAGCGGACGCGAAGATGGTGGCGGACACGGAGACAGGATTGGGGTGGAGAGGTGGGTGAGGATGAAGCTGCGGGTTTGGAAACCGACCGTGACGTGTCGGTGGGAGGGGGGGAGGAAGGCCGTCCTTCGTCTGTACGTTTGGAGTTGGAGGAATTGATGGCGGGAGAATAGCGCATCGGAAACATGTGTGGAAGGTGAGATGGCGGCCGGGGGAGGCGGCCACTGGCGGCGGCCGGGGACGGCGGCCAGAGGCGGCAGCCGGGGACAGCAGGTGGGGGGGCGGCGGCGGGGGCGGCGGCCGGGGGCGGCGTTCTGGGGCAGCGCTCGGGGGTGGTGGGGGGGCGGCGGCCGGTGGCGGCGGCCGGGGACAGCGGCTGGGGGCGGCGGGCAGAGGCGGCGGCCTGGGGGGCGTTCTGGGGCAGCGCTCGGGGGTGGCGGGGGGGGGGCGGCGGGGGTGGCGGCCGGGGGCGGCGCCCGGAGGCAGTGGCTGGGGGCAGCTACTGGGACCGGCGGCCGGAGGCGGCGGTCGGGGACGGCAGTCGGGGGCGGCGACCAGGGGCGGCGGCCGTGGGCGGCGGTCGGGGGTGGCGCCGGGGGACGGCGCCCGGGGGCGGAGTCGGAGTGAAGGCGGGGTGCCTGCGTGATGCGCCATGGTCAGGTGGGCGGTCGGGTTGTGTATTTTGGGCGGTGACTGCCGACAGTCCAAGGGCGAAGGCAAACTGAGGAACACGTTTTCGAAGCTCGGATGTTATGTGTTCGTGGCTGAGATCGCGTGATGCTAAAGTGTAGGTTTGATTGTGTGGCACTCGGAAGAACGAAATCATTATATTGGGTCTAGAATTCAAAAAAAGGATGACAATAGCCTAAAAAGCAAGAGCGGGAGAGTCTTGAATGGTCGTTGTTTTTAATTTTGAAAAATCTGGTTTTTCATTTATCAATCAAATTGTCTTGATATTTTATGCTCTTTGTGGTAAGAGTCAATTTAAACAAATCATTCTAGAGAGATGAAATTATCATGATCCTGCGACTACTTTGAATACTAGTGGTTTCGTAATGACGTAATTACCCTCCTCTGAATTTTTCATATCATTTCTCCTTTCCAACCGAATTCTCATACGTATAATTCTGTATCAATTCCAAAGAAAACATTCTTCTCTCAATCTTTTCTACACCATTAACTGAAAGTCTGGGAATGAATGAAATTTCCTGTATAAAATTTATTATGGATGTTATCTTACTTATTTTCTCTCACAACATTTCATTTGCCTACAGCCATCTGCCTCTCCCGCTGCAAGACTTTTTGATCCACCGCTGTTTTTTCTTCGGGCATTTATGGTGAACAATGCTGTACATGAGGTTAGGAGAACGCTTGTTTCAAGTGGAGACGGAGCTCAGAAGCCGCACCCAACAGCGCTCTCCACTCTGCTCCCATGCACCATCCCTGTCCTCACCCTCGGCGCCGCCTCCGCATCTTCCATCTCCGCCCTCGGGCCCCCTCGACCCTCCGTTACGCGTTCACCTTCCCCGGAGCACCATCCGTATTTGTCCCCACGTCCGCCTACGTCATCTCTGCCTGCGCTCCTTTCTCCGAACCGCCTCCGACCCCGCCTCTGCAGTCGCCCCGCATTCGCTCCTGCCTCCTCCACCTTCCACCTTCCACTCTTACTTCGCCCCCGTACTGTTTCTGCCCCGCATCCGTCTCCGCCGTCGGTCCCGCTTCCCTGCCTCCGTCTCGTTCTGCGAGTTTACCTCCGCCGCCGCCTCCGTCTTTCCCGCCTCCGCATCTGCATTCGCCCCTGCACCTGTCTCTGCTCCTGACTCCATCTCCGTTCTCCTTCCATCCCTCCTCCGCCCCCGCCTCCGTCTCCGACCCCGCCTCTGTCTTCTCCCCCGTCTCATTCTCCACTGTCGGCCCCACCTCCCTGCCGCCGTCTCGTTCTGTGCCTTAACCTCCGTCGCCGCCTCCACCTTCGCCGCCCGTGCCTCTGCCTGCGGCTCGGTCTCTACCGCGGCCATCTTCGCCTCCTTCCCCATCTCCTCTACTGCCTCCGTCGTCTCCGTCTCCCCATCCCCACCTCCTCCTCCTCCTCCGCCGCGGCGCACAGCGTCGGTCGCGCGCGAGTGGCAATCTCCATACAATTCAGAGGGCGCTGCGCCGCTACAAATGCGGGGTTTCGCCTCTCCAAGGAGGGGCTCCGGTAACAAAAAGGCGGCGAGGGCCCCAATTTCGTATGATCGATCGGCGGTTGAAGCGGCGGCGGCGGCGGCTGCTCGGAGGGGGCAATGCAGGCGGCGCGGCGGAATCAGAAGTCTTGGTGGAGGCGGAGGCGCTCGGAGACAGCGGTCAGGTACCTGTGGAACAACATCGCACGAAGAAACGAATGACTACAGCGATGGTGTGGAACTCACTTCATCAATTTTGTATTCTGATTTCATATATAATTGTTTTTATCAAATACAGATTTTTGTAATATTTCAAATGTCCGTGCGTAATATCAAACAGTTACGTACGTAACCCAGAGTTGCGACGACTTGCAGCTTTTTATTAAAAAGATATGAAAGAAATATGAGTGAAAGATTCCGGGCTGGTAGGCCGTGGTCCAGTTGGCATTGAAGAGCCAAACGTTTCATCCACGTCTGCGGTGGACATCTTCAGTGGCGGCAGCGTCGTCGGGGTAGTCTCTGGGTCAGCAGGTGGTCGGCGACTACCCCGTCGACGCTGCTGCCACTGAAGATGTCCACCGCAGACGTGGACAAAACGTTTGGTTCTTCAATGCCAACTGGACCACGGCCTACCAGCCCGGAAACTTTCACTCATATTGACTCCGGCCGTGAAAGCCTACGATGCTATGAAAGAAATAGTCTACATGAAGGTTCCGTTAGTGATTAGACCCGAAACACGTGATTACTTATTTCATCAAAGAAGCAAGAAAACCTCAGTTCCTTAATCAAGAAGTACTTAAACTTGGTGAGAGATCTTCGCCAGTCAAAGGAATTGGCGCAGAAATTTAGGCTCGCAATTTAAAGTGAAATATGCTCCCTCCAGGCACCAAGTTCTGCTGTTATGGGAAAAAGAGAAGAAGAGTTTCTTAATTATTTCTGGAAAGAGGGACCGCTTCTAAAATTAATGCGGTACTTTCGAAATTTGGAATGAGTTATGTCAGTGATCAATGAAAGTTGATTAGAGATTTTTCGAAACGAAACCTCAAAGCCTTTCTCCCTCGTAGTGAAAACCTATATTCCTCAGTTTCAATAGCCATTCTGTTCATTTCAAGTAAACTTACGAAAATACGAAAGAGATTTTAGAAAATTAATTATGAATAACTTTAATAACTTGGAATTCGGAAAGTAGTTGGAATAATATTAGGATGTAGCATGTTTACTAGGATTTACTTAATTCCCCTGTATTCTATGTGAATGGGATAACAGGCCACGTGAATTGCACTATGTTTAATTGGATTTCTCAATCACAGTCTGAGATTTTGAATCCCGGAGACAAAAACCTCCTATGAAGAATTTTGGTTATTCGTGAAAATATTCTTTCGCACAACACTATATCAAGCTACGTAAAATAAACACTTTGTGAAATCTCTAAAGAAGATGAAGACTACTTTAAATTATGTGTTGTTTTTGTTTTCTTTCGGAGCCCAAAGCCTACATCTTCGAGGCGCCTCAAATTACTGTTCTGAGAAACATGAACATGCTGACCAGTGAGCTACGTGTGGAGCAAATCACATTCACTTGGATAAAAAAAAAGTGATATATCACGATGGATTAGAATCGTGAATCATTTATTAATGCAAATCTTTAACCTCTGAACTCGCAATTTAGCGAGTTTCGGTTTGATTTATTTACTGTACAGTTATCAGCTTTATATTAGAAATTTTTTAACTCTAAAATACATTACATTTAATTTTGAAAATGCATTTTAGAGGGAACTAAATGGATGAACGTAAGGTTTTAATAATAATATAATATTTCATCTACCTATGTGAAATAATTCACAATGAAATCTGAACTGCTGAAAAAATATTTTCTCTCAGACGTTGATGAGAATTACATGGTGCTGTTGATTTTAATCCATTAGTAAAAGTACTCTTACTTTATGCTAACTGTTCCTTTGAATTTGTTACAACTATTCGAAGCTCTTTAACGTATGTAGTACCTTTGTAATTTTATTAAGGGTTTCAGAACTTCCTAAAATAAAAAAAAAGGATTCTAAATAGTTATTCAGCATGTGTAAATAGCTTATTTTTGTTTAAAAGTAAGTGCATTATTAGAAAAAGATTTACAAATATTTGAAATTTATTGTACTCGCTGTAAAACCCACTCTAGAGAATAATAATATTAATTTATTAACTGAAATTCCGCTCTTCTGCTCTCTGTTCGTTTAAGCACGAAGAGATCTGATTCTTACCATGATATTGCTGCACCCGGACATTTAGAAAATACAGTGAGAGTTTGTAATTGTGGGTTCTTGTTCCATTAAAGCAGTTTCACCAATTTCTCGAGAAGAGTCATGCGGAATGGCAGGAGTTCACTTGACTTCACGAAGCAGATTCAGAGGCCCAATCCGCAAGTCTAGAAATATCCACCAAATTGAATGAGGCCGGAGTGACAGTCTTCGTCGGCTGTCGTTTCCTCGAAGCGCTGGAATGCGGGGAAAACCCCCCTGCCGAGGGGGCGGGGCGCGTTCTTGCGCCGGTGCCGTGGGGGAGGGGGTGTGAAGCGGCGATGAAACGCGGATGGAGGCGGAGGCTGCGGTCGCCACGCATCTGGCTCTGTTTATTTGGTCAGAAGGCTACGGCGGCGGTGGCGACGGCGCGGCGCGGCGCGGCAGGAGTGATGGCCATGCTGCGGGAATTGAGGGGGCCCCGGCAGGGGTGGCGATGGCGGCTAGGCGTGGGCGATGGCAGATGTGTCAATGACGACAGCGAAGGCGAGGAGCTACGGGGATGGTACGGTGGCGGGGATGGGCACATAGTGAATGGCCAGGAGAAACGGTGGGGATGAGGGCTGGACGGAGGCGGAGGTGGGCATGTCGGGGGCGGAGCGTAGCGTGGCGGGGCGCCGTGAGGCAGGAGTAACATTTCACGGAATACTACACATGTCTTTGCTAGTTATGTTAGGCTTCAATGGATCATTATTTCAAATTACAATGGACATTCATTATTTGCATTCCACCATTCATCAATAGAGTCTCTCTTGAACAATTTTTGTGTCACTTGTATATATTTTTATGTGTCAATTTTTATGTGCTCCTGTTTTACATTACGGCTGCATTTAATAGGCATTTGTAGTATCACTTCAACACTAAATAATTCGATACAATGCAAATATCCACTAATTCAATCATCTGAATCGAGAAGGCTTTTATTAAGGAGGAACTTATATAAACTCTGTTAAATTACCTGGACGGGGCGTGACGGGGCGGGTTGGGGTGGGGCGGCACAGGGCGAGGTGGTACACTGGGACGGGGAGGACTGTCCAGAACTGTGGCGGCGGCAATTGAGGGATGAGGCGGCGACGCGACATGTCGAAAGCAGCTACTTCGTAGTCCGTACGCCCCTCCCTCCGCAGAGAGCATCACGATGGCGTAGGACGTCGTAGTCTCTGGTGGAGAGTTGAAGACGACCATCCGGACCATGAGTCTCGTGGCACCGCTCACGTCGTTAGCCTGAAGGTGCAGGCAGTGAGAAGGCGATGCTAAGCTCTTGGTAGTCGGGTTCGCCCTACTATCCATCAGTTGGGCCTATAGCGCGTCGTCCTTTGAGCAGGATTGGGCGAAGGATGTTTTTTGGAGTACTCCGTATCTCACTTTAAAATCCCGCGAGAAACTGGATACCACCCGTCAGGTTGCCTAGGTTCCGGAGTTTCCCACGTCGATAGCTGACGGTAAGCAATGGGGAGACAGGATGGGGGCTCCGAGCCGCCTGGACCTTAGTTCAGGTGGTCCCTAGTTGGGCTCTCGGATTCGTCGTGGCAGTGCCCCTATATTCGGGGCAATGAGGACGGAACTTGTTCCTGGCGCATGTGAGTGGCGCATTGTTAGACTCCGGTACTAGCCTGGAAAGCTAGGGCTCTGAGCTAGCAGGGCGGCCCCTACCCAGGCATTGTATGGAGAGGTTGCCGTGAGGGCAAACTGGCATCCGGCTGGATCCGGCCATCAGCCCGTCGGCGTGCTTGCACGTCGGTGGGGGGTGAGGATAGAAGACGAAAAGGCAAAGGTGCCTACCCCGGGGACTTGTCCCCCTGATGAAGCAAGTACATGTGGAGTGGTAGACCACGTGGGGTTCATAGTCCGTCCGCCCACGAAGAGCGGCATGCGGCGTGGCGCTCCCTCCCATCCGTCTTCAGTCCATTTCCTGCTAACTGGCATAAGGCCCTTCTATTACTATTGGCGTATTAAAGGCTGTTCGATCAAATTCTTGAAAACTAGATGGGAAGTGATGCAATGAATTCTTTCTTCACTGAACATGCTAGCTGACGAGTATGCCCGCCGTTAAACGAATTATTTTGTTTTTCTACACAATGAATTATTAATGCTATTTACAAATTTACATGATAGGTAAATTATTCATGCTACAGGAATAATTGCCTCCCTCGGTGGCTCGTTGGCTAGCGTGCTCTCTTTCTACGGCGCAACCCTTAGTTCGATTCCCGCCAGAGTCAAATTATGCCGCAGTATCTGTTTCTGTGCGAGACGAGAAAGCCCATCCTAAGGTTACGAAAACCAGTATGTGTGGTGAAGGAATGTCTTCGTGCTAACCATACGAACCCCTTATCCCATGGCCAAGAGGCTGGGTTACCACTGGTCGGCCAAGGCCTGTAGTGGACTGTCGAGCCAAAGAATAGGAACAAAAGATTAATTAATTAATTGCGGTATTAAATATTTTATGTTAGGCGTTTTCTACGTACCAGAAAAATTGATTTAAGTTTCACCGTCTAGCCAACTTCATTTTAATTTGACGAGCGATAGATTTTACCTCGGATTTGGTTGACAAGTATGCCCGTAGAAGTCTTTTGTGTTCATTCTAGAACAGAATGTGTTCAATGTGTTATGTGGATGATTCTCAGAAACATAATTGCTTACACACATCTACTACAGTTTGGAAAATGTCAATAAATTAGTCCTATGGTTTCCTCAATTATTTCCGTTAAGGATATCTTTGTCTTTATGGGTTACTGAATGATATTGAAATATCAGAAACTCCCATTGTTATTGCATTTTCTTTTGAGATAGCGGAATTAATAAATGACAGAATGTCAAAATATCGTAAAGAAGTGACAAGGTCGAGGTATAAAAGACATATTTATCGTGAGTACTAATATATTTTGACTATCTGAAATTAGGATACTAGCTGATGTAATTTGAAAACTCTGGTGATGTAACTTGGTACCAAACGTTAAGTTACTTTATGTGCAATGTCCAGTAGGGTATGGTGTAAAACAATGTATCTCAATCATCATTTTTGTAACAGTACTTAATATAATATGAAAATAAACACGCCATTGTCATAGCTTCTCCTAATTGTAATAGAAGAAATGTTTTATGAGTGGGTAGCCTTCCTACTCTTCTTCCAAATCTCTAATGGAATGTTATGGAAACCTTAAAGAAGAACGTATGGGTATTTGTTTAAATTTTAACCACTACAGGAGACATCTCGGACTTAAAGAGACCACCTATTGGTCTAAATAGTTGCTTTTTTATTAAAATTGAATTTTAATTAAATTTTTTGGCTTTTTCAAATACAAGAAACGTGTCACTCTTCGTATCCATTTGGTTTCTAAATAAAGTGAAATTAATAGTAATAATAATTGCTGATCTGGGTAGCCGAGATCGCTAAGGTAGAAGTGATTTTGAAAGTAGTGCCGTGCTCGGACCGAAGGATTATTTTTTAGACATCGTATTTTCAGTTGCTTTCCTATTGCGGCTTTCGTGATCTCCGTCCCATTGTGCTTTTCTCAGAATTCATCAATGTTTTTCAAATTCTCTTACCATTTTTCTCCCTTGTGGAACACCGCAACCTCCCACGATAAAGCATTCGCTACGACAAAGGAACTAATGATCACAGCATTTAACGTGCCCCGAAACATCAATCAACCAATCAATCCTGCTTGGATAAGCTTTATAAATCCCTTATGCAGCGCCTGTGGGTGCCGATTGGGACGCTGTTAAATACCACATGGGCATTTATCATCAAGGCTGAAATTTTAACAACCAGTGGCGCCCACTGTAAAGAAATCTAATTATTTCTTTGAATGTCTGTGAATTGAATTTCTCTTTCGAATAATATATTTTTTAAATTGTTTTGTCCAAAGTCCCTTTAACTCTTAGAAAGTCATCTTAGCTCCAAGTAAAGGTATTTCCACTCTCTAAAATTGCAGACTGAGACCGGGAGAAAGCAGTATTTCTGTCATTGCGAGCAAGTGTTTTATTGCTATGATCATCACCCAGTAGGCACCATTAGCTACAAACGAAATTGTTCTTTTCATTTTCATCATTCTGTTGATTTTGAAAGTGTGCATGACACTGTTAAATAAATTTCTTACTTAATCTATACTAATAAAAGTGAATTCAACGACATGTAAGCGGCATTGATATCACAAAAGTGGCGTATGAATAGATATTAAATGTTTACAGGCTCTTCTTCAGGATTGTGGCAGTGTCCTAACAAAGTTTGGTAAAGATTAACGCACCCCATGTGGAAAATTAAGAAGTTAAATAACATGTTTGTAGATGCACCGCGACCATTTTTCGCCTCTCGCTTAGTGGTTCCTAATATATATTTTGCCAGAGCCCAGTAGTGCTGCAGCAAAACTGGTACCTAATTTTTCGCTAGAGGTCAGTAGCGGTGCATAAGATTAAAATAAATCATCTAATACTAATGTGTTGTAAAATAAAATGATAGAAAATTAAAGTATTTTATTAACATTTGAACCAATTACATTAAAAATAATAATCTTAAATACCGTGGTTTGTATAAAAATTTATCTTTTCCCTCATTCGCAGGAATTGAATATGAAGTAAGCCCGGACAATGCCGGATATTTTGCTAATATTGCTAGTATCACAGCAATCATTAAACGGTGCATGAGCACTCACTTGTACATGATGTCTTTGAAAAAGATCTATGCCCACTTACGAAGCTGCTAGGAGGTTTCGTTACTTATTTTCAAGTTAGGTGAGTTCGGTTTCGGGCCAGATTCTCACACAAACACACACCACCTGCTAAAATTAACTCCGAAGAGAGAATCTATAGGTTCTTTGAAGCAATGTAGTTTATCTCTGTTTACATGTGTGTGCAAAACCCACTTGACAGACGTGATTAACTTGCCCAGAAGTTCTGAGAGTTTCGTTGCGAGAAAAAGCGCCTACAAAAAGCGGCGTAAAACACGTGTTTGAACGTCCTTCTCCTCTGGCGACGGCGAAGGCGGCTTCGCCCGCGCCGTGCGGCAGTCTCTTCGCCGGCTTCCACGACCTCCGCCAGTAAAAAGCTGCGTTCTCAGGCCGCCACCTCCCTCTCCCCCACCTCCTCCATTACCCCTCCCACGCACTGCATTCTGCCTGGGAGTCATCCACCCCGGGCCGTAACCGCACCCACGCACTCATCACTACTTATTAGTAGTCAAAGAAAATTGTGAACCATCAAAAAATGGTGATGTTCTTAGTATGTCTGTTGGTGACGTTCTTATGTATGTCTGTTGAGTATGTCTGTATGTCTTTATGGTAAGTAGTTTAGGATATCTTTAGTATATCTCTTTCGAAAAATAGGAAAGGTTGATTTGAAAATATATGTTGAAACGTGAAAACCTCTGGGTAAGGTTAGCTTTTTAGTGATTTAACTCGTACAACGTTGTCTTGAAAACGAGAGTCAACCCTTAAACATGAGTACGCCGATGTTGCCTATTAGCAGTATGCTCTCGATTCTTGGCATTTTCAAGGGGATTGCTGATCCAACCATGTCAGTTATTTTTATTGACGAGTTTACATGTTGCAGATGAAGTGAAAAATGGCTAATATCCGAATTAGCTCACATTGAAATGGTTGGAGGCAGTCTGATACAGGTGAAAACGTTCCTCGAAACAGCTTTGAAGCGTACTTCGGTCTTTATCTGGATGAAGTTGACAGTAGCCAACAAAGTGGTTAAGATAAGTAAAGTACGTTACGGAGTCGAGGAATAATAGATATATTATAAACAGGAATTGGACTTGGTGGGAAGTTTCTAAAGGCTAGCGAGAGACAAGGTGTGTAGTTTTTAGTTTCACTGTGTCACCGTAAATTTGTATTAAAACGATAGCACCAAACCTAACTTTACTAAACTCTATTGACGCTTCACTACGTATTTGAGTTTGAGCAGCTCATAATTACCAACGCGCTTTTATGCCAAAATACTTTTGTGAATAGCAGGACGCTCCACCCTCGGACAAACACATTACTTTAGCCAACGTCCTGTGGCTGTTATCAACATTAGCCGAATGGTGAAAGTCCGAAATGATCAGTTCTTCGTCATTCATGCAGCTTTGTCTACTCGCCAGGCTTAATATGCGGATTAACTTGGCACTTCGAAGGTTTGCCGTGTTTCCGAAATACGGCTAAGGAGTCATAAACCAATTGTTCACAAAGCTCGTGAAAAAGATGTACGTCATGCAGATGAGAAATATGTCCCTGTTGTAAGCAGGCAATTGAAAAACAGTAAAACACATACTCGTTTATACTTTGTCGGGTAACTACGTTTATGTAGTGAAGCGAGAGTATTGCAATTCTGCGGTGGAAAACCGCGATTTTTCGACAGAAAAATTTGTATTGTCGGGACCTCGTAACGAAAGAGAAGGTTGTTCCTATAGTAAATTACATTTCATGAAAATAATTATTCTACTTCAGCTACATCTAAATTATTTTAGGCAAATCAAACCATCCTTGTTTTTTCTCTCATCACGTGTGTACATTGTCACATATTTACCTACGGGCGTATAACCTATTAAATGTCATTTACCAAGTCATTCGAAACCACAAAACACACAGAACATATTGAATTAATTTTGAAAACAACAACAAAAAACAAAACAAAAAGAACAAAAAAAGCTTGACTTGAACATCAGAGCTTCAGGCATATTAAAAGTGCTTATCTTTTTAGGCGGACTTTAACAAATCTATATTTATTTGCTATGCCCCTTCGTTATAGAAGAGTTTAGTGGACTCAACAGAGGTAATTGAATAATATTTCTGCACTTACTGTGTCTTAATTTTATTTTATTTAGCACCTCCACAAGGAATAGGAATACTTCACGTTGCATAGGATGGGACTATAGTTTCGGATTTAAAATTTTGATATTTTGGTTAGTTTTAATATTGGTATAAACTACTAAACATTAATGAAGTTCATTTTCTAACAGGAGCGTCTAAATCCAATACTTACTTACTTCAGAAGATATTAACTATTGTGTACTTACATTAAATTATATATTTTGAGAAATAGGTAATTGAAATGTTCAATTATTTACAAACAATTCTAATTGCACGCTCTTTTTTGCATCGAAAGAAATCGAATTACTTCCATTCTAACTTTTGAAGAAGATCCTTAAGTAGCGGAAGTAGTGTATGTAATTTTTGTTCCCCTGTTAAATTTTCATTTCCGATTCTGGTTTCCTTTCAGTGCTTCTCGTCACGTACTGCGTTAAATGTATGCATCAGAATACAAAACTATGTTCAGAACAAATGGCTTTCGCAACACTCGCTTATCTTTCTTCCTGACTGCCCGTCCGTCTAATAATCCAGTTGCGCTAGCTCCGCGCGCCAGGGGCTGTGACGTCCGTGGGAAGCGGCCGTTGGACGCTGCGGGACAATGGTGGTGTGCCCCAAGGGCGCGGGCAGGCGCGGCTGCCGTGGAGCGCGCGGGGGCGGAGACATGGTGTGGTGCGGCGCGAGGACGGGACGGCGCAGGGCGGGGAGGGAGGACGGGGGCGGCGGCATGGCCCGGGGCGGAGTGGAATGGAGCAGCGTTGGGCGGGATGGGGCTGGGAGTGGCGGAGGATGGGCGGGGAGAGGGAGGGTGGGGTGGCGGTATAGCGCGGGGCTGGAGCGGGACGTGATGAGGTGGAGGGGCGTGGTGGGAAGGTGGGTAGGATGGCGGAGGTTGCGGTGAGGTGGCGCGGGATTGCGCGGGGCGGGGAGTGTGTGGCAAGAGTTGGAGTGCGGTGGAGTCTGGCGGGGCGGTGAAGATTCGGCGGGATGGGACGGAGCGAGGTGGTGTGGCATGACGTGATGGGATAGACTCGTTGGGGCGGGGCGGGGTTGGGTGGAGTGGGGCGGGGCAGCTCGTGGCGGGACTTAGCGGGGCGGAATAGACTGGGAGGGGCGGGGAAGGACGGGGCTGGGTGGAGTGGGGCGGGGCAGGACGGTGCTTAGTGGGGCGGAGTAGACTGAGTGGAGCGGGGCAGGACGGGGCTGGGTGGAGTGTGGCGGGGCGAGACGGTGCTTAGCGGGTGGAATAGACTGGGCGGGCGCGGGGCGGGGCAAGAAGGGGCTGGGTGGAGTGTGGCGGGGCGAGACGGTGCATAGCGGGTGGAATAGACTGAGCGGGGCGGGGCTGGGCGGAGTGGGGCAGGGCGGGGCGGGGCCTGATGGGCCGGGGCAAGGCGGGAGGGTGGGGCGGCGGGCGCTGCCTGGGAGCTGAGCGCGGGCGCGGCTCCCCACCGACCGACGAACTGGTCTCCTTGGCAGAGGTCATCGGCGGCGCAGACGGCGACGGCGATTGCGCCTGCACGCCCCACCGCCCGCTCACGTGCTCGCCGCCCACCCGCCCGCCGCCAGTGCACTCGCCCGCTCCCTTTCCCGGCAGGCCCAGGCCCCCCTCTTACTTCGCTCATCCGCGCGCTAGCCAGAGGCTACACTCACCTGTTTGCCTCCCGTGCATGTTGCTTGACCGTACTTGCATCGCCCGCTCCGCTCTTCCGCCCGCCAGCCAGTTCACCTACCCGTCGTTCGCTTGCCTATAGATCGGTCTCTCTCTTACTTCATTTGCATGCCGAGTTACCGATCTCCATCTGCCGGTCCACTCGCGTTCTCACCTGCTCGTTTGCTCTCTCACCTTCTCTCTCGCTTGCTTGCTTGCTTGACAAGCCATTGTTCGGCTCAGTTGAATCATTGTCGGTTAGTGCACTCGCCGACTGAGGTCTTCGCTCTTCGCTCCCGAATCAGTCGCCCTCAGCCTCTGTTTCTTCACTAGCTGGTCCTTGTGGCAGGTAGCAGTAAGTTACTGACTCGACCTACTGCTCATTCACTTAATCACCTACCTAACACTTCGCTCATGAGCTGATAAAGTGGCGGATCGGAGGGGGGGGTGACATGGTGGTCAAGATCCCCCTCCAAAAAAAAAGTCGAGGGCTTTCATTTCTTACCTTCCTTTCTTTGGCAAAATTGATTTAAATATTTATGTAAGAATTATTTAATTATTTAAATAATAATATTGTATAGTATAATATACACAACAAAAATAATATACAATATATTGAATATGTTCATTATTTAACAAAAATCTGAAATGCCCCCCCGCCCACCAAATAATAGGCTGGATCCGCCCCTGAGCTGATACCATCATTACATTTTTTATTTATTTCATCAGTTCCTTAGATCGCTCGTTATCTGATCAGTCAGGTTATCCACAAGCTTGTGATTTTATGTATTTGCCCCTCATCTTCGCAGCGTTCTATCCAGCTTTTCCCAGCATTTCTCGTTGCTTCATTCATCTCCCAGTTCGATCACAAAAACGTCGCCATCCCAACGAATTGCCCTCGTAGGTCTCCAGCGCCAGTCTAAACGTCTGTTCACCTATTCGCGCATTTGTCTGTGTTTGTTAGTCTCTTCATCTTTATTGGCTAGTCTGCTCTCACACTCGTTCACTCGTGAATGATTCCTACTCACTCATCGGATGACCTCGCATTCGCACAAGTTTCTCTGTCTCTCCTCAGATGATCCTCATTTCCATTGCTGTAGCTTTAAAATAGTTTTGCTTCCGAGATGATTCCATTTTAGTACAACACGGAGGTGTTTTCGAAGGTTATATAATATTACGTATTCAAATAATAGTTAAAAGCCGACTTAGGAGTCGTCCATGAATTACGAAACACTGAAGGGGAAGGTATCGTTTCATTGCGCTACATAGGAGTAGGGCGGTCATAATTCAGTGTTACGTAATGCTGATATTAATTTTTAAAACTTTGCAACATTCGCTGAAATAATTCCTTCTATTCAGAAGAATATCATAATATTAACAAATTTAATTAAAAAATTATGATCTATATATTGGTACAATAAATGAAAATTTTATTTCATCATTGGTATAATGATTGAAACTGTTAGATTACGAAGAAAATATTCAAAACTGATTTACAGAATATTCTAGAATTCCATTAACTGGTGCAGTCGACTTGAGACCCATGTGTCAAACAAAGCGGTGTGTGCGGACATGTCAGAAAATTTCTCGCCTTCGCGTTCTACCTTCATTGAAAAGTTTTCCCAACTTTATAGTTAGATGCGGTCCGCATCACCCACATATTCAGACTTTATCAAAAATTTTAATGCGTAATACAAATAAAATTAATAAAACTGGTTGTTATTGCTTTATAATTTTATTTTTATTTACTCATTCACGTAAGTATATACGGAGTAATTATCTTAGTATTGAGAAAGTTATGTTATGTTGCGGAAAATCGATTTCAATATTTTAACACAAATACGTTTTGGGTCCCCCTGATACCGAAAAAGGTTTCTTTTTTAAAAAACGTCCGTCTGTTCGCCTGCCTGTGCGTCCGTCTGTCAACACTACAAGCGCCTATAGAACACGTACGATCTTTTCAAAATAGAAGAATTTCCTGTCGATCTGGCTCCTGTTGAAACTTTGAATAACATTCTTTAAAATTTGGGGGTATATTACATGAAGTCTCCCACACATTTTCAAAATTTTCTCAAAAATGGCTCCAAATTTTTCTTTAAACGTATAAGAATAGAATAAAATACACTTCCAAAGCTGGCATAGGTCCGCTTTTCCTTGGCAACTCCCTATTTTCGAAAATTGAAAAAGTTTAAAGTTTTTTCGGCGCTTTCGTACAATTATAAAATTGAAGACAGATTTTACCTTCAAATAAAATTTGTTGCCCGTAAATAGTTCTTTCATTAAGGTCTTATAGATTTTTTTGAAAATTTTAGTACTTTTCGTCCAATATTTGCAATTTTAAAAAATTACAAAAACAAGATTTTCTCACAAACCGCTAGTGCCAAACAAACTCTATACGATCAGATAACCATATTGCTCTACTCTTTTGGTTTTTAAAAAAGTACAAAAATGTAACTTTTTTGACTTGTCTCCCACGTCGGTAGTATTTACATTAGAGGCGATTTCTTCACATTATTGTATTTATAAGTACATGTGTTTTAAATAATGCCATGTAAAGTTTCTCAAAAACACCAGAGTTTTCTCTTAAAATGAGCTCAAAATTCCGCATTTTCAGAGAGTTCAAACGCCATTTTCTCAAAAAAGCCTAAAAATTTTTTCTTCAAACTTTTCCAACGGCTAGTGGTAATGACACTGTTTAAAATGCCGTAAAGTTCATTTTGTTGTAGTCTTTTAATTTTTCAAAAATTACACAATGTAGTTTTTTTGGAATATGTTTCATACGTTAAAATACACATTTCCTTCTATTTGTATACAGTATTGCATTTGTGAGTGAGTGTGCTTGAAACGACTTCGAATGAAGTTTTCCAAAATCTCAATAGATTTCTGTGAAAAAGAGCTTCTAATTTCGAATTTGAAATAATGCTTAATCACCATTTTCTTAAAAGCGGCTTCAAATTGTTCAATTAAACCTATTTAGGACGAGGTTTTACTCTTCTTGAATAATCTTGAAGGTATATTTCGGTTCTACAATTAGAAAACCGAAAAATTGAGGAAATGTCAAAAAAATGTACTTTGTGTGACGGTAGATGGCAGCTGGCAAGAGGATGGGGTAACACCGTAAAGTCAGTCCGCTCCAAAGAAATTAGAAAACTTTACTACGAGAAAGTCTGTGCCATTCTGTAGCACCACTCGTTCAATGGAACACATTTCTTAACAAATATATAACTTTTTTGAAATTAGTATTTTAGAATGTTCGGTGAGAAGCCGTTGAAAGATGACTCCCTACCAGATCGAATGGTGTGGAATGGCCTCGCTTTCCCAAATGATGGGACGGAAGACTTGAAAAGATAGATGGACTCAAGAAGGATCCACGATTTCGGCATGTAGGGCTACGTAAGTTGTATGTATTCGCTTTGATTGTTTATAGTCAAACCTTAAGAAACTGATAAAGGAAACTGTGACGTAATAAGAGTTCTAACAAGTGTATTAATGAACCATGTACCACTATTAACAACAATGCCGAGTTTTGTAATGTAACTAATATGTCAACAGGAGTGTTCTAATAACCCATCTGACCTTCTGTAACTGTAACTTTAGGTTTAAGAAACATTAGATTTTGAACTAGTACATAAGCAACACAATATAAATATTAAGTGAAACAAATTTACTGTAAGCTCTTGTTAGCATGTACTAATTTCACACAAATTTCTTCACATCACGAATAAAATTTGGGTTTCGGCAAGGAAACGTATAGTAATATCGATGTACTACGTAATAATTTAACAAGAATTTTTTAAATATACCCGGCTGAATTGCCTTCTTTCATTTCGGCTGAACTCTCTGATCCCGTATTGTAATAAGATGTCTTATGAACTTCTGTCGTAAATAAGTATTTGTTAAAAGCTTTAATTATGAATTATGATTATCTTGATTGCTTATGTGAATTAAGATGTAGAAAACTCGATGTTGAAATGAGCTTGAAAGTAGTAGCTGCTTGCTGCTAGTTATTTGCGAATTTGTAAACAATATGGAGAAAGAAACAGCATTTTGTAAGAGATTCAGATGGCTTTTAGGCGTGAATAATTGCGCACATAAAATTACCCATACAATGGAAACTTGCCTTTTTTTTTTTCTTTTTTTTTTAGTCTGACGTTGCCAAGCGGAATACATCAGGACGACATTTGATGACCCCTGCCGCATGACGTGGGTGCTTTTGGGGAGTCTGTGACGAGTCGTTTCGAAATTGAACGCGCATTCCTGGCGGCCTTATCTGCTTTGCATTTCGATTGTTCTGGTAATTGACGATCGTGGCAGTGGCTGCTATCAGCATGAAGGTGACCGCCCGACCGGCCGCGTGGCAGTTCGGCCTGTGGGGGCTTCTGGCGGGGGCGACTGCACACCAGGCGCTTCAATGACGTGCCTCCAGGGCCTCTTTCGGGGTGGCAGAGAGCACGCTTTTACATATCGGGGCGGAGCCTGGGCTCCCACATTTTAGAGGCCTCCAAGTTAAATTAACTTAGCGTGGTGTTTCGGGTGGCGTTTTAGGTGAAACACTGTGTTTTTTGCTTCGCAAGTTCACAATGAAAATTAGTTTTACTGGACCGTCCACCTTCGGGCGTTGAAAGTTACGGAAAAAGTATCGATAGAAATACTTTTCATAAATTGATTCATTACAACTTTAGATTTAATTGTCCATAAACTTGATGAAGTCGTGATGATTCGTATAATGCTGAAAAGGCGTTTAATTTCAGAAATGTACAGAATTTCACCTTTGAAGGTGTCTTGTATCACGCCAATGTTCTTTCTAAGATTCTTCTAGAATATTCTAGATGAATTAGGCTTAAAATAGTGCTAGATTATTTGTTTTCTCGGAATAATTCGAATGAGTAATTGCTCGCCTCTATAGGTATTAAAAAAAAGTTATTTTTAATAATTCTTTTAGAATCATTTGGGAGGATAAGAAAGAAAAATGATTAGTTTCCACCGGTTGAATGGCACCTCACTTGCTCCGAATGTCGAAAAGGTCTAACAGAGCGTATCTGATGGACGGACACACGCTTATTTCATACTGATATACAGGATCATTTTTAGTCAAGATATGAAACCGTTTGAAAGGATGCCTCTGATCGAGTTTCGGTTAGTAAAGTATTTCAATTTCCGGATTTGTTGAACTGATTTAGTCTATGGAAACAACTTTACTTGCATGACGTTACGGCCTGTTATTGCAACACGCGCTCCGTCTAAATCAGATTTCATAATATTTTTTTCTTATTTCTGTGTTCCTTTCTGAGTCAGGAAGAACGTCGTCATACAAATAAATTCAGTTAATTTTATTTATAAGAAGGAAAGCAAGATTAAATAGAATATTACACTATGAGTCACCGTCTCGAAACCTGATTCCAGCGTAACAAGTTGCACGAAATTATGAAGACTGTGCTGTAATTTAGCTACAAGTTTTCCTTCTAGAAATTACGTTAATACCTACCTGCGAAAATGATAATTGACATACTTGCTGAACTCTCTTTGTGCCCACATTCCTATTATGGGAAATAAAAGACGTGAGAATGACATGATCATATCCTTCGTTTTCCTCATGTCACTGATGATAAATTAGAAGTTTGTTGGACGTTTGTCTCAAAAATACTAATCGATTTACGGAGTTCGTCTGGGAGTCACCTGCCACAACACAGACTTCGGCTAATGATTTTGATTTACGTGATACATAGCTCGAGTTGTGACTTGCGCTTTCAGCGAGGTCACGTTTCTATCCATGATGTCTGATTAGAAAGACCTTGAGGCCATATTTGGGGAAAGGAGCTTACATATACTAAAGCGTCCGCTCAAAACTACTACACACACGCAGTTATTGATTGATTGATTGATTTTTTTCGTGTTTCCGGGCGCGTCAACTGCTTCGGTCATTAGTCTCGTTAGTGTAGTGCACGTTTTTCTCGGGAGATGGCAGTGATTTTCCCATCGCTGGATGGCGAGATCCGGCACCGACCTACCGTCGGCTAGTGGGGTTTCCCCTTAACCAGGACTTTCCCACCAGCGGGGCACCGCCCCAGCCGGGACAAGCTCTAAACTCCCGACCGGTCTCCCGGAATATGTGGTAGTGTAGTGCATGTTAGTGTAAGTGTGTGTGTAAGGGGAGAGGTTAGGACAAGGAACGGGAAGGACAGATCGCGTGCGGTCCGTGGCTCGTTTAGTAGGGTACTGCTCCGGCATTCGCCTGGTGTTGATCGGAGAAACCACGGAAAACTCCCGATCAGAGCAGTTGGCCGCTAGAATTCTCCTCCAGACAGCGACTCCTCCAGCTGAAAAGCTAGTGTCGAAAATCCTGCCGCCGTGGGGAGTGTAACCTAGGACCTCGCTGTCAGAGGCGCTGCAGTGACATCAGTTGATGCACTGAGCTACCGCTCCCGGTCGTCCGCTCGAAACTACTACACACACACAGTTAGTTCATAGGCAGAAAAATGGTATCTCCTAGCATTACTAATATAATGACGCCGGAGGAGAATATTTTTTCCAGAAAAAATACGATTTTCATTTTTTTGCGTATATTTTCAATTTCAATGTATTTTTAGGAATTCATGTTTTGTGTTTGAAAGCTTCACGGTGATGTTCTACAGTCTGATTTAGAGCATGAGTCGCAGTAAGAAACGTATAGTAGCCCTGGTGCGGGAACGATATTGAACCCTAAGAGAAGTGAATTTGTTCCTTGTGTAATCTTCATTCTGATTTCCATCGCTTGGAGGGGAAAGAAAATTAACATGATGTTATATTAGTTGACTTATGAACGATATATTTGTGAGACAAATGGTTCCAGTCTTACTTCATAAATCTGTAACATTTTTTCCGTACAACTTTTCTGTTTTACAAATACAAAACAAGTTATTTCTATAAAATTACATAAAAATACAGCTTACTGATATTATTTTAAATAATTGAACTGATTGTCTTTAAACTTAAGATATTGAAAATCGACTGAATTTCCTATTTATGTGATTTTTTATTAGAAGGTGATTATTACGTAAAGTATTAAACGACACAGGGCAATATCGCAAAAGCAGAAATTGTTGGGTACCTCGACACAAATTTAACCGCGTCCTTTACATGCATTTTTTCGGCGTAGTGATGTAAATAAATATCTTTTTTCTCCTGATAAACAAAAAATGTTTTATCAAGGATTTCTCACCTGCTATATTTATTTGGAACCATTATTAAAAACTATTCTCAACATAATAATTGTAAGAGTAGACATGTTTGTCTCGCTGTGCCATCCTAAGCCTAAAAAACGTATATCAAGCTCTTTTTGTTTGATTGTTTGTTTTTGTTTTTTATTTTTTTCTATGTAGTAATGTTTGTGAGGTCCCGGATATAATTCGTAAGTTATATTTCTAAAGTACTAGAAAATCATCAAACAAAGATGTCTGAAAACTTTTAAAAACTTGGAAATCGGCGGCATCTCAGTTTCTGGGGTTACAATGCCAACTCTTGATTTTCGTCTTTTTCCTTCAAAGCAAAGGCACTGTCTTTATATGTTTTAAGCTAAAAGATAAACTATGAATATGACTTTTATTCTAAAGAAAGAAAAATCATAAATTATTTTGATGAAAAATCTGTTCATTGAAAAAATAATTGTTAATAAAAACTAAAAGTAGCGAGGACAAGAACAATTAAAAACTCGCACAGGTCTCATTTCCTTTAAAATATTTGAATAATGGTCAATTGCAAGAGCTCAAAGTTTATTCGAAGTCTTTTTCGTACAGATACAAGATTTAAGATAAATATTTGTTTCCTTAATAAAATCTGTTCTTGAAAAACACTTTGAAACAAGTTCATGTATAATTTTTGAAAATGTGAGTAGTTTTGGCGTAACTTTGCGCAAAATTTAGGCAATTTTAAACAATTTTTTCTCAAAAAGTCTTCAATTTTTCTCCCGGATAGAGCAAAGGTAGCTTAAAAAATGGTGCAGTTCCATTTTCGGCGAATTATCTGTATTTCCGAAAATTACACAAAGTTAATATTGCAAAAGAACAATATTGATGTTAAATATTTTTCCTTATTAAAATATGTTCTATAAACGTAGATCTTTTCAAAAGATTCCGTATAATTTTTCGAAAACGGTAGATTTTGCATGAGTTTTGCTTTATGTTAATGTAATTTATAAAAAGAAATATTCTCAAAGGCTCCACATTATTTCTTTAAATCTTTTCCTCGAATAGATCAAATAATGCTTAAAAATTGGCACAGGTTTCATATTGGTCGAACTCGAAATTTCAAACAAAAATTTAACATTGCAAAACTACAATATTGATGATAAATATTTTTTATTAATTAAGTCTATTCTTTAAAACAATATTTTGAAATAATGTTAATGAAAATATCTGAATTTTTGAAAATTGCAAATCCGAATGATCAATTTTCAACAAGCAAGGTTGAGCTTACTGTGTGGCTGTAAGTATAAGGGAAGTATAACGTGCCTGGCTTATTAACTATAAGGTCCTGAATTCCAAATTTGGTGAGGAGAAAATCTTTCTACTGATCGGAAACAGTTTTTTAGATACATATGGCCTAGAATTATAATATTGCCTAGCCATAGCAATTAATGTCAGAAAATATGTGCGGTTGTATCACCTACGTTTTTTAAAGCATCGGAAAGGTTGTGTTCAGCTATGAGGCTGGTAGTGTATGTGTAACGTAACATGCTGTCTCAACGAACCTGATTTCAAATCCCATCGCGGAGAAAAAAATGCTTTGTTTTTGCAGGTTCACGTCCTATTATAATATCGCATAATTCTTACAAATACGAGAAAGTTTGTGTTGTTCTAGCGTCCTTAATTTTAAAAAGACTTCAGGCCTAGTGGGATCCAATCAAATTGTTTTAATGTTAGGAGAGGTAACTGGGAAATTGAATTGAAAGTATTCAGTACATTTTAGTTCGTCTCGCACGAATATCTTTCCAACAACAATCTTAAATTGCTCGAACACTTCCAAACACTGATAAATTACCAACATGTTTAAGTAATGATTTCATGTTGAATATTGAACTTTATATCGCTGATAATACTAATGATTCAGTACATTTTAATAACACATGACGCTATCAAGAACGAGGATGTCAAATGACATTTCTTTAGCCATTGATTTCGCGTTAGAAATAAGATAAGACGCATTGGGAAATAAGTCCAATGTGAAACAATAATTCATTGTTATAAATTAATATTTTTCATTAAATTTGCGCTTGTTAAAAATATTAATTGGTGCTTTAGCTGTTGTGGCGTTAAGTGTTTAGGAAGAAATGCTGGAAAAAAGTATATTAAAAACTATTACTTGATATCGGGTTCACTAGAGTTACTTTTATTTTAAATCTATATTAATGTTTCACAGTGATTTGATGTTAATGGATACTATGGAGGACGTTTCTACAGAGTAGTTGTGAAAGGTTTTACACTATGGCATTTGCAATGGAAGTTGCAATAACGTGAATAAACATTCTTCAATTTATCATAATGTGACAATAAATTAACATGAACTTACATAGCAAGGAGTACGCTTTCTGCGACGACATTTCACAGGTATTATCTAATGCATATTGTCTTTCTTAAAAATGAGCAATCAACGGACATAGAAGTAAAAGAATGGGTATGATAAAACTGAAAACATGTTATTTATTACGATAGTGGAATACCAAGGACAGATCGTACACAGTACTGAAATTCATAGGTTTTCTTTCGTCAGTTGTTTTCAACATTTTAGAGGAAAAAAATAATACCGGTTTGAAACTATTCCTTACTGCTGTAGTTGTTCAAAAGTATATTTCTTTCCAAATACAGAACCACATACATTAAAATTCGCTCCTTCGTTGAAAGGTATCAATTCTTATTTATTTATTTATTTATTTATTTATTTATTTATTTATTTATTTATTTATTTATTTATTTATTTATTTATTTGTTTATTTATTTATTTATTTATTTATTTATTTAATGTTTTTAGACGATTATTGGATTGAACTATATCGTCTCCTTTTCTGCTCTGAGCATCACCGGATGACTGTATCGATGACTATTACTGTAGTTAAGAAAATAGCGAGTCGAATCTTTCGTCCCCGTCCGCCCCACCTACATGTACCATGTGGGACCCCTATATGTTCGTAATTGTTTCTGGAGCGCCCGATCAGACAATTCAGTTTCCCCGACCCCACGCAGTATTTATGAAAATGGCGCGCCCCGTGGCGTCGGGCGCCAGCGCGGCTGGGGGTGACGGCGGCGGCGGCGGCGGCGGCGGCGCCGCCTGCGGCCGCGATGACGCGGTGCCGTGTGGTGCTGACGGGGCGCCGCGACGCCGCGAGACACCCTCGCGCTTATTACGACTGCAACGCCCACCCCCGGCCCACCCCTGCCGCCTCCGGGCAACACATGGCGAGAATAGGCTGAGGTGGGGCGCTCCGACTCATTTTCGGGAGCAAACGCCGCAAAGCGAATGTTAACTTGCCTTGTTTTGTGATTTTTTTCGGGGGGGGGGTCTCTCATTTCCGACTTTCAGAGTTGTAGGAGATGTTTATTTTTTTTCGAAAATGTGCAATGAAGATGTTTAACACATTGTTTTCATCTTTGATCGCATTTTTCATTTGTATTTATTTATAGTACGATTATGTATTGATAGTAATATTATATATATATATATATATATATATATATATATATATATATATATATATATATATATATCATTTTTATTTCATTCTTTGTTTGTGCCTCTTAGGATTACAGTAAATTGTGTCAGTATATCATATCCTCATCATTGTCATTGTTTTTAAGGAGAGATGGCTTTATGGGAACGCCGGTTTTATGCTAATGTTATGCACCTTTTTATTTATTATTATTGTAGCAAAATACGGGGGCGTTGTCCGGAATTTCTACATATGCAATTCTTGTTAAAGAGGAAATCACACAAACCACGATGGCTACGATTATTATTTTTAATGTAATTGGTTCAAATTTCAATAAAATACAATAATTTTCTTTCATTTTATTTTACATTACATTGCTTTTAGATATAAAAAGTATCTTACGTATCGCTATTGGCCTCTAACGACTCTATTAAGTCTCAGTTCTCCTGCCCCGCTACCGACGTCTGGCGGAATATATTAGAAACCAACTGTGATGTATCAGATCTGTTGCACCGCTTCAGACCTCTGGCGGAATATATTAGGAACCAATCTGCTCTTAGCGACAGGCAAAAAACAATGTTCGTGGTGCATGTACCTAACATATCATTTAAATTATTTATTTTCCGCTTTTTTGTTGTATTAATCGTTATTAAACTTTGCAAGGTCACTGCAATAATTCTTAAGGAAAGCCTGTAAAAGTTCCATGTATATTCATAGACTCCGTTTTGTGGAATCGATGTCGGGTACGTTTCGTTGAATTCACTTTTCGTCATGCTAATAAGAAAACCTCGTAACTCCGTATTCCCTCCTCTATTTTCTGTTTACTTCGTGACGAAATATAATTATGAAAGAAGAGTAATAAATACAAATACATAACAAATCGGGCATATTAAAGAGTTCCTCGGTTCAACGGCACATTAAATAGTTGAGTTCAACGAGAACAGAAACTCAATTTCTGTGAACCGGCCATGTTTATTCTGTACATTGCGAAACTGTCCAATGTGAAGTTACGATGATAATGAGCATGACGTTTTATTAGTATAAGATTTCGTCGCTAATTGCAGAGGGAACCGTGACATTCGCGCGAATCCGCCTGTCTATTCGCGGATGGTTTTCCTGGAGCGTGCGTAGGCGTTGCTCCTTCCGCGCGCGCTGCGCTCGCTCTGATGGCCAACGTCTGCCGCCGAGGCGCAGGAGCTGCTGGAACTGGAAGGCATTCGGCTTTCTGGCAAACGACTGAGCCGCACACGCCCCGCGCAGACACAGGTTGCCGTGTGCGCAGCGAGAGCCTCTTGTTTACATCCGCCCGACCAGAATTAGAGCACCTCTGCTCGCGCCCCGCCCCGTCCCTCCCCGCCCCGCCACTCCCCGGCCTGCCCCACCCCCGCCCAGCTCCGCCCCGCTCAACTCCCCGCCCAGCCCAACCATCCCGCCCCGCCCCGCCCGGCATCTGAGCTCCCACTCTTTCGCCCCAGGGCTTCCGAATTCCTGTCTCCTTCTCTCTCTCTCTCTCTCTCTCTCTCTCTCACTCTCTCTCTCTCTCTCCTCTCTCTGCCTCCCTCTTTCGCTGGCTCCCTACCGCTCTCGTTCCCTCTCCTCTTTCGACCCAGGGCTTCCGAATTCCTGTCTCCTTCTCTCTGCCTCCCTCTTTCGCTGGCTACCTACCGCTCTCGTTCCTTCTCCTCTTTCGCTCCTCTCTCTCGCTCTCTCTCACTCTCATTCTCTCGTTTTCTCTTTCGCGTCCACGCGGTGTTGCCGTTATGAATTACTCAGTTCTGTGGATTGACGGTTTTGCGAAATGATCCACACTCTTCTTCTTCTTCTTCTTCTTCTTCTTCTTCTTCTTCTTCTTCTTCTTCTTCTTCTTCTTCTTCATCTTCTCCCCAGATCTGTTGAGCCCATAGCTACAAGAAGCCTTTACCTATTAAAGTGGCATCATGAACTGCGCAGGCTCTATGAGGAGGTTCTCACCTTATCTTAGCTGGCCTTTACTCAAAAAATGTCTATTTTATAGTGAAAATAATATTATATAAAATAAGTATGTAAATGTATCTGAATTGAAATGAATGACGTATCAGCGAAAGTAAATAAATTCTTCTACCGTTCCGTAATACCATATCCTTTAAAACTGATTCTAGTTCGAGAAGATCACGTTTTCTCGGAAAGGGACGTTTGTTTCCCAAAAATATTACATGCTGTTTCGGATGTCTGGATAAAGGTATATTGGTCTACAATCGATGTCTTTCTTTGGCGTTTATGACTGAAGGTAGGAACTGCAGGCGTATGCACATGTCATATTTTTGACAGGACGACAACGAACAACGTATCAATTTAGAGCAATATGTCCCATGAATTGAGGCGGACGTACAATAAAACTGTAATCAATGATGGATGTTTCCAGACTAAAATTGTTATTTACGTCACTTGCACGGAAAGGAGGGGTTGGAGACAATGGGCAATGGGATAAAACCGAATGAGCTGTCATAGTGCGAGACGCCAAGGCTAAACTGATAGTAACGATGGGTGTCAAAAGAAGAAGGACAAAAATGCGCAGTAAGTGAGGTTTGGCGTAGTGGAAATAAAATGCTTCCGGAATGTTGCAATGATTACTATGCCAAAGACACTTTCAAACGAATTGGGTACATTATATTTTTGTTCGAATTCATGGAAACTTACAAGCGTACTTTCGAGAGGATGTGCGAGGAGGTAATGTTGATTCATGTCGCTCGACTGTTTTGCTTATACGGCTGCCTTGTATGGTCTTAACTACTTCGCGGGGCGCGAACTGCAATTTTCCAATAAACAGTCACCGGAGTTTTCATGTGTGAGTACTGAAAAGGTCATTGTTCTCAAACAATTGTCATGTGATCCAAGTATTCAATGTTTATGATAATTTGGGGTTTGATGTCATCAGGTCTATGGACCTATTGGCCGCTACGTGAATGCTGGCTGGTCGCCGCCAAACCTAGAGGTATACTTATACCTGCAGTAGAGATCAAGCGCCGCTAAGGGCTTATGTGTCACTTGCGGCAGGAAACAATGTTGGTCACAATGGGTTCATAAGTCACAGGGAGTAACAGAGAGAAGGTTAGGGTGAATGTTCTCTGAGATGTAAAAAATCAGTGGTATTAGGCAGGGATCTGCTGATAACTAGATGTAACAACATTTATATAAATAAAAATGAATTGCCGAAATGTATGTAAGCGCATAACTTTCAAACGACTGTACCAAATTAGATAATTCTTTTCTGGTGTGTGTGTGTGTGTGTGTGTGTGTGTGTGTGTGTGTGTGTGTGTGTGTGTGTATGCGCTCGTTATTGTCAGGATAAGGTTTGTATAAAAGAAAATTGGAAAAAAGGCGAACGCTTAATTTTTTCTCCTTCCTGGGGCATTTTTCAGGGGATGCCGATTTCGACTACCCCTGCTGGGTAACCACTATGTTTCGCATGGGGACACAAAAATCTTTACACTGAGCTCTTGACACACATGCGAGCTCCTCGATCTGTGGTCAGCAGACTCACAAGGCCTTTCGCGATGACACATATGCATGAAAGACGAGGGACAAACAAATCCATGCCCACCGCGAAACTCGAACCCGCGATCCTCCGGTCGAGGCGCTGAGTCGGCACACGCTCTAACGACCTTGACCACCCAGGTCGGCATTATAAACGCTGTAGTAGGTCCAACAAATGCAGTGTATTTACTGTTAACTGAATAAATTACTTTTGTAATGTTTGAGGCACCTTGCATGGGATACACAGTTGAACAAAGCTCCACAAGTGGTACTTAGCCTATTCAATATTAACTTCGGGGTGATCTCATCGGATAAATACGCTCGGAGCAATAGTTCTGCAATAGTTTCCAATTTTGTGTTGTTCTCTCGACGCATGTTGGTTTTGGGGGTCGGTCCGAACCGAACATATTCACATATTGTCCTGTGGCAGAAATAATGCCCGAATGCTGGAAGATGTGACGTCATCGCGTAAAAACTTAATTGATTTGAATAGCCTATTGTCTGGGATTGTGATGGCTCTAGGAATTTTCCATCATGACTGAACGCCACTTTTTTCGTAACCAAAGTCTTACATATTATCTCCTAATTCTATCGTTGCCTTTTCTGTTATCAAAAGACAACTTTCCTTACCGAAATATCTCGTTTTTTCAGTATTATCAGTTCAACATCCATGCATCGAATCAGCGGTAGAGAATGGATTGCTCCCTGATACACCTAAGAGACGAGCATTTTAACAGCTGGAAAAGTGCAGTATCACAGAACAATAAAAATTATTACAAACTCAGTAATTTTCATTTTCTACTTTTGAAAAATATAAAATATCATTTCAAATGAACAAGTTCATGAACAACTAGTCTTTTCGAAACTTGTCATTTATGATCAATATGTCTTCACTGTATTATTAGTCCTTTATTTCAATTTGATGAAGTAAAAAGTCCTTTCAGAAAATTATGTGATGAAATCCACCTAAACCGGCCCCTTCATAGAATAAATACATGAACGAACAGAAAATCAATTTTAGTAAAGAATGATTCCGTATATAATTACTACGTCTAAAATTGAAAACATTCTAAGATTACCAAGTTTGAGAGCCGAAGTAAATTTACATAAAAATATGCTCGTGCATGGAAATCGTGTCTCTAGTTTATGAGATACTAAATTCTCATCTACACAAATGACAGCAAATAATGTTTGTTAGATATATTCTCGATTACATAATTATGCTCTACATTACATATTCAGCATTGTTCAATATTTATAGCCATGATATTGCTATCTATGGCGATTCCAACAAACGCCGATTACGTGCATTTTACGCCGACAACGCTGTGCTACTCGTATTTTCTACTCATTTTGATATCTTAATAGCAAAAGATATCTTGATGAACCCAAAATTATCTTGACGAATACGTAAGTTGTACACTAAATTTGGAAATAAAAATCAATCCTGATAAATGTTGGGCCATCATTTTCACCTTCTTTAGACTACAAAATTCAACGGTTCTAACAATACTAGGTATGAATACGAAGGTCGTTTGATAAGTCTGGTAAATTTCTATGAAAGAGCGCGCATTGTTGTTAAACATGTGCATTGTTAGAAAGAACGATTCTTTGTAGACAGCTGTTTGACTTTTTAAACAAATACGATGCGTAGTTAATTATTGGCAACCAGCTGAATGCGTGAGTTTGACGTGCGGCGTAGAAGATGGAGAAAAACGAGTTTCGTGCTGTGATTAAACATTTTTATTTGAAGGGCTGGACAGCATCGCAGATCAAAAATGAGTTAGATGAAGTACATGTAAACTCTGCGCCAGCATTGAAGACAATTTACTTCTGGATTAATGAGTTCAAACGTGGTCGCAGAAGCACAGAAGATGAAGTCCGCTCTGGCCGGCCAGTTGAGGTCACCACACCGAAAACCATGGAAAAAGTGCACGATCTGGTAATGGAAGATCGCAGAGTGAAAGTGCGTGAGATTGCTGATGCTGTTGGCATCTCAACTGAAAGAGAGCACTTCATCTTGCACGAAAAACTGAGCATGAAAAAGATGTGCGCGAGATGGGTGCCGCGATTGCTCACTTTGGATCAAAAACTGACTCGAAAGACCATTTCGAGGCAAAATATGATAATGTTAAGGCGAAATCAGCAGGACTTTCGGCGCAGATTCATCACCGTGGATGAAACATGGATCCACCACTACACTCCCGAAACCAAAAAAGATTCAAAACAGTGGATAAAGACTGGTGAGAGTGCACCGAAGAAGGCGAAGACAATTTTATCTGCAGGAAAGGTGATGGCAACGGTTTTTTGGGATTATCAGGGTGTAATCCTTATAGATTATTTGGAAAAGGGCAGAACCATAACTGGGTGCTATTACGCTTCATTATTGGATAGTTTAAAACAGAAATTGATCGAAAAACGGCCAAGGTTGTCGCACAAGAAAGTGCTGTTCCACCAAGAGATCCCACACAGCAGCAGTCACAATGGCGAAAGTGCATCAGTTAGGACTCGAACTGGTTCCTCATCCACCATATTCACCAGATTTAGCCCCGAGTGATTTCTTTCTATTCCCCAATTTGAAAATTTGGCTTGGTGGGCAAAAATTTTCCTCAAATGAGGATGTGATTGCTGCTGTAAACGCGTATTTTGCAGAGTTTGACAAATCCTATTTTTCCGATGGGATGAAAAAATTGGAAACACGCTGGGCAAAGTGTATAGACCGAGGAGACTACGTTGAAAAATAAGGTAAGTTTTTTTCTTTAAAAAAAAATGTTTCTTCCATTTTTACCAAACTTATCAAACAGCCCTCGTATACCATCGACCAGTTCCCCAATAATGAATCAATATCTCACCCTGGAATTTTATTTGATGTAAGAATAACCGGGACACTACACATCAATGCAATAGCAAACAAAACGAGAATAAACATGTTAAAATTACTTCCCATAGTAAATCCAAGCTCTTCACTGAAAATCGAATCATATTCCAGTCAATGATCCTTGCCACAATAACTTACGGATGAGAAGAAATAAAAGAGGTCATCTTCGTCATCGTCATCGTCGGTAGACTTTTGCCGAAAGCAGCGAGACTGACGATGACGGGGCAAAGCCGTCGGAAGCCGGCTATCATAATAAAATTAATATGTTGACGATGATGACCTCTTTTATTTCTTCTCATAAGAACGTCAACAACACATCAGAATTCCCACAACTTACGGGTGTCCAATCTGAGAATGCGCAGCTCTTAGCACTGCAAACCAAATTAATGTAATCCAAAATAAATGTCAAATAACTACTCTAAATACTCCCTGGTGCATTCCCAATGGAGAAATTCATCTGGAATTTAACATTCCAAAACTAGAAGAAACTTTAGCCAAATTACTAAATTGCTTTTATTGTTTGTAAATTGTTTTTGAAGAAAGCAAGCAAGTAAGCGAGAAATAAATAAATAAAGCTTATACACCATTATATACAATAAATCCTGTTAATAGAAGCCAACAATAAAACATTGGGGAGACGACGTCATTTCATTTAAAATAAAAATCACGAAATGTGGTTGAGTAGGAAGTCCAAAATTCTTTTTAAAAGAAAATCCTTTACGTTTCAAATAAGAGTATATTAGTAGACCTTTCTTCTTTCAGCATAAATGCTTTCTGTTCGGCATAAATGCTTTTCAGGGAGTTTAAACATATTTTATACAACTTTTTTAATGCAACGCTCTGTTATTTTCAGCCATAGGCTTCAAATTTTTGACAAAATGCCTCTAGACATGCACTCTCGAAATCAGTTGTAGACACATTACATACTAATTGATATAAAATAACATTTGTAATGGCTAGTGCTTCACTCGCAAGGCAAAAATATCTCTGTTCGTCGTGCAACCGGCTAATAATCATGCTCGGTGTAATTGAAACTGCGGAAAACAAATTCGAAAACCTTCTTGGATAGAAAGTCAGACAGGAACTGAAATCTGTATTAAATAAAAATGTGTTATTAATCTCCGTTAGAAGAGAAAGAGGCAATTAATGCATAATGTGCCATTTCTTTCTTAAAATAAGCACAAGTCACAGGTTTTGAAATAAAAATATTATTTTTAGCGAACAAAATTATTTTTACTGGAAATTAAATTAAGATGGGTTGTTTTAGGAATTAAATTTCGACCTGCGTTTCTTTTCATATTTTCTACTTATCTTTCAAATAAAAAAGTTTAAAAAAATGCACGTGAAAATGTTAGTACCATGGCAATTTTTACTGCCAAATCCAGTATTTATGTAGCGTATTTTCACCTTTTAGGCGCCTAAAATTGACTTCAGACCCTAAACGTTCAGTGTCTACACGGTCAAAAACCTCATTAAAGTTAATGATTAATATTTTGTTTATTAAACATAATGTGACCTTGTGTATAAAAAGCTAAATATTTTTGTCCATTAAATTTAATGCATAAGTTAGAATTAGTGCAGAGGTTCTCCCGTTTCTCTCCCGTTTCTCCCGTTTCCCCTACCTCTCATCATTCATCTCATAATCACTAGAACATCAAGATCATTCATCCATTACTTCCAGATATGACCATAAACCTTTGGCTCTATCATCTTAATGTACATGTGTACATTAAATTTAATCTTTCATAATAATTACTTCAATGTACATTTCATTAAAGTAATGCGGAAAGGGGGTTGCGGATTAAGATTTGCAAAACAACCTCGGGGATACAAAATGTTTATAAATGTTAAAAAATCATAAAAAGGGCTAAATACGAATTGTAGCCCTTTAAATTCTCTATTTTTCCAAAAATTTCAACCTTTTATCTTATAATTTGCACCCGACAGCTCAATGTAAATAGAAATGTAAAAGTTTCGTATTTATTGTCTTAAAATGTATAAATTGTCTTAAAATTGTTTTAGGAAGCTAAAAACCAAGTTTTTTATTTGTGCGAAGTACTCAGGATCAATTGATTTAAATTCGGCGAAAAGCTTGTTTTTTTAAAATTCAATTACGAGTTTCCACATAAATTGTGAATCCCCGGGGGCAGTTTTGCATATCTTATTCCGCAACCCCTTTTCTGACAGTGTTCGAGTACTCCCAGTTATGCTCTCAGCGGCGAATTCTCCGATACACCGCGTATACCGCTGGTGTACCTAGTAATTCGAAGTGAATAATAAATGTTTCATAAGTTGGGTAACCCTCTAAAAAGTTAGAGATTTTGAAAGCTTTAAAATAGTAGCGAAACAATAACTCAGTTTTGCTACCAAGAACCAGTCAGTCTTCCGCATCCGTAAGCGCTATGAACTGCGGTAAAGTGAGAAGTTTCAAACAGTTCTTAAGCTGTCTAGAGAACTTGCTAGCGCAGGCGAAGGCACCGCATGCCATCCGCGATAACCTAGGGCTCCTCATGTTTCATTGATGGGGGAGGGGAGGATGTGCGTCTGGAAGTTCGGTAAGCACCGCAAAATATTGCGGTGAACATTCGTTCGTAAGTTAAGCTTCTCTCAAGCTTTTGTGAAAATGGAGTGTGTTAACCCAGAAGTTAGTGGTTTGTGTAATTGTCTTATAGAACAATTATTAAGGACGGAATTTCATAGTATTGGTATTTTAGAAAAGCTCACAATAAAAGACAACGGTAGAGATAGCTTCCATAAAGTGCGGTATACTTAAAATAATGTACAGGATTCACCACCCCATCCTATGGCGAGCGTCTCGCGGGCAGGGCACGGGGCTGCGGGAGGCTGCGTTTGGCGGGCAGCGGTCGAGGGGCCACCGAGGTCGCGTAATTGTCCCTCGCCGTAATTAAGGCCGTGCCTCTAATTGCCGTGGCCTTGCCCGCCCGCCCGCCCGCCCGCCTGCTGCGATAGTGCTTAGGAGCCCTTGGCGACGGCGTTGCCCGAGGCCCCGCTTCATCGTTTCACGCGGCGCGTGGCCGAATTCCTGTACATGTCAGTACTGGCGCTTGGAAAACGAAAATTAGCAGGTTGTCGCTTCCGAGGAAAGAATCGAACCGAAAAGAAAATCCGAGGCGAACTGACCAGCGACAGAATGAGAGAAGGTGCCTCCTCTCTGATAACGGACAAAATACGTAAATAATCCAGTATATAAAAATCAGGGTTTGTTCTTATTTTATGCGCTGTCGTACCGTTCATCTGATTGTGATAAAACTTTGTCAACTTATAGCTTGCACTTGCGCGAAGAATATAAGGAATATGTTTATGTCCGTCGCTCATACATGCGCATTAATGATTTTGTGTGTTTATGCTGAGTCAAACGTCCATGAGCAGAAGCTCTAAGCAACCTGCCGCACCCTCAAGTATAGTAACAATAGGATACTTGACAACCATGTCCAAACCAGGTCATAAAACAAACCCATACTCGCAAGAGTCTCTCTAAAATCTATTAAAAGTTTTGCCGAAGGAAGCATAAAAGGTGATTAACAATCCCGTGACCAGTAGCGTGTTAAGTGTAATACATTGCAATAAGAAAGCATTCACTAGTACGTAAATAAAAACGAAACCAATTATGAGATATTTAAAATCTTATTACCCCAATGTTACTTCAAACGAATCTACACCTATGCCGCGATCTGATAATTAAAACGGGAGCAAAGCCACGAACCAAAAAAGCGGAGCATAACGAAGTTGGAGGAAAACATATTCCTGAAATCACAGATCCTAGTTTGAATTAAGTTATTCACCACGGTTGACGGCTGGAGCGTAGTCGTCTATTTGGACAAGCCCCGCCGGTCCGTGAGCTGTGAGGTCTCGGCCCCCTAGCTAGGCCGAGTGTGTAGAGAGATTATTCTAAGGGACTGCTCTGACAGCTACTGTTTGGCTGCTGCTAGCAACAAAACTGGAGATTATGCCCCCACGCGCTCAATTCGTCAGCTTATTTGTTAGCGGTTGTCTCACTTGCAAGTGGTTTCGATACAATCTCTTGCAATGTCATTGTCCGACATAGATTTTATTTGTTTCTCGGCCTCTCAAACTGGTCCCTAATTACAGTAATTTCTCTTTAGCATCTACAGTCAGTAACAGTCTTATATGTACAGTCCATAATTTGCTTGAAAAACATTAATTTTAAGTGGAAAATTGATAGTAACACAAAATATATTAAGAAATTACTGAATAATCCAGTTAAATAAAATATAACTTTGTTCACCTGGCTGAAATGGCCTTGAATTTGATATTCACCAGCACTTTTAGTCGCTCGGGAACTAGCCGCTAGGAAGGTTCTCGAGCGACTAAATGTGCTGGTGAATTTCTAATTCAAAGCCATTTCGTCTAGGTGTACAAAGTTACATTTTATTCAATTGGAATTATTCAGATATGTTGTAACATATTTTGCATTAGTATCAATTTTCCACTTAAAATTAATGTCTTTCAAGCAGATTATTGACTTACAAACAAGACTTACCAACTGTGTACTTCAAGAAGTCGTCCCGGAAGCTTCAATCGACCAACAAATCGCTCCATGGGAGTGGTGTGAGGCGTCCCGTCTTCGCTCTCGATTTTTTCTAAACCCCACGCACTGAGTAGTGAAGTATCAATGGGAATTTTAGCTTTGAGGAAGCCATTCCGTTTACTTGGTATAGTGAATCGATTCTTGTGGCACAGTAAGGGGTTAGAGCCGATATTTTTACTACGTTAGTTGAATATTTATATGAATATATTTCAATAACATCAAATTAAGTGTTTTCATAAAGAATAAAAACCCATTGTACTCTCCAAGGCACCTTCTTATGTCCTTCATCCTCCTCCGAAACTGACAACCTAAAGTCAGTTGTCTCTGGGTTGATTCTAGAAAACTACTGCGCTTGTAGTGAAGCTCTAGAGACTAACAACTTGGGGTTCACTATATCTGATAATCCTAAAATTTATTACATTTTTCGAAAATGATTGGGTTTATTATTTTACAGATATAGTCAATTATCCAGTGTCACGAATTGAAAATTTCAGTGTCTACTTGTGTTCTTCACACGTTGCTCTTCATTGCCCACACACTCGAAATCCCTTAGCGCTGCTTTAATACACATCAATGACTATTGGAATGTGGAAGCACATTCTTGATTCTCGAATATTATTCGTCATCACACTTGATTTCTCTGACCCGAAACACGTTCCCATCACATTCACTATGTTTTAGCCAGATCCGATTTCACTACGTTTCAATTAGCGGTTCGCGACCTTAGAGGATCAGGCTGGCCAGAAGAACCACTGATGAACTGAAGCAGTTACGTGTGGGTAAGTTCCTTCAATCCCTTTCATTTACCGTAAATAAAATATAACTCATGCGAACCTCTATCTGCAAATCCTTAGTTTAATGTCAATTCATGTTACTGAGGCAAAACGTTTTTTTCTTGGACGTTTTTTTTTCGTGTTCAATACACGCGATGTTGAATTTCCTATGCAGTGCCTCTGACCAGGAGGTCCTAGGTTCGAGTCCTGTCGGCGACAGGATTTTCGACACTAGCTTTTCAGCTAGGTCGAATTCAGTCGCTGTCTGGAGGAAAATTCTAGCGGCCGGCTGCTCTGATCGGTAGTTTTCCGTGGTTTCTCCGATCAACACCAGGCGAATGCCGAAACAGTACCCTACTAAACGGGCCACTGACCGCGCGCGATCTTTCCTTCCTCTTCCTTGTCCTATCCTCTTCCCTTACACACACACTTACACTAATATGCACTCCACTACCACATATTCCGGGAGGCCGGTCTGGAGCTTAGAGCTTCTCCCGGCTGGGGCGGTGCCGCGCTGGTGGGAGAGTCCTAGTAAGGGGGAAACCCCACTAGCCGACGGTAGGTCGGCGCCGGATCTCGCCATCCACCGGGAGAATATCACCGCCATCTCCCTAGAAAAAAAAACATGCATTAAACTCACGGGACTAATGACCAAAGCAGTTGACGCGCCCAGAAACACGAAAAAATCAATCAATCAATTGAATCTCCGAGGGCGTATGCGCACGTTCCTTGACTCCCAGAATACTTACCCTCCACTCCTTTACTGACATTGGTTGAGTTAGGTGACATTTGGGTGATTAGGTGGCATTAGTTGAATAAAAGATAGCTATGAGGGTTGTTGACAAAAGCTCATAGCCAGAAATGTTTGCTTCAGTGAAATAGAAACTATTTTGCATCGAAAAAAAAACGAGCTACAGAATTGTTACATAAGTCCTATCGTCGAAATAACCACCCCCCCACTCCTCGCGCATCTAGCGAAATGAGGGCTCAAGAAGACGTGCGCGAATAATAGTTATATTTGTAGGTGCTACTCAATTACTTCAGTTAACTATAACAAGACGTTCACTGTACCCACAGTCGCCTATGTGTATGTTTTTTAAGAAGCCTGAACAATGACCACTTTTAACTATACAAATATTTTATTGTTTGGACCTTAAGTATATAAAGAAGATGAACAACGATTGAAAGTTATTGACTGTTGTGAGGCAGGACAAAAATTTGTTTATAATTAAAATGTTATAGCAGTAAATACTCGTACAATTGCCTAGTAGCAAAAGGTATAGTATCATGTGGTTTTTGAATAATTTTGATAATAAATCATTTTATGGATACTTGATAAATTGCATGTTGATTTATTTAAGAAGATGTGAAATCATTGTTTTAGCTAATAATTATACAGGCACACAAAATAAAAAAGTTGTCAGACCCAAAGACTTGTCACATGTTTCTCTATGTATGTCTACGCGCTGAACCCGAATGTGAAGCCAGAACTGTGTCATCACCGTCCAGTTTTGTTTAAAGCGCGAAAACCCACCGTGAAATTTACAATTTACAATTTCACGGTGGGTTTTCGCAATTTATGAAAAACTGGATGGTGATGGCGTAATTGTGGCTTCGAATTCGGATTCAGCGCGTCGACATACTTAGAGAAACGTGTCAAGTCTTTGGGTCTGACAACTTTTTTTAAATTTTGTGTGCCTGTGTTATTATCAACTTACTTTTCAAATCTGGTCATGGGTACCGAGGATAATATCTATCATGATAAATGATTCTCTGGCAGGGATGATGCTATGTTGCTTAACGTGCATCAGGAATAATCATCATCATGCATGAAGGCTCTTGAATCACACTTGTTCTTATGTTGTTTCTACATCAATCAAATACGATTGCGGAGGTGAGGGTAAAATATGTCAGTCACTTCACCATCTGTCCACCGTGTGTTCTTGGACTTTCTTCGTTCACAGTACGCAGTTTTATTTCGTAAATAACGACAATTTTCGAAGACTACAATTATATGATTCACTTGTTATTTCTTGCTACAGTTTTCAGATAAAATTACTTCTTTACGTGATTGTCGGAGAGAACAAGGGGAGAATTATATTGCAGTCGATAACCACTGCTTATTTTCTTGAAAGTTCCTTTTTTTTTCAAGGGAAAGGAATCGATTAACTGATTACGCATTAGGGAACGGACATGAAATATTTGTTTGTAGGCCCCGTTCAATTATTGGAAGCGTTGTACAGATTACTTTCATTGTCACTGCGACTCTCGCAAGAGCCATTCAAATCCCATTACCAATTTTCGTTACAAAATTACATTCAGACTTATGGTAGCACTACGCTCAGAATAATTTCTCATTGCAAAAGTGTGTATTTTGTACCGTTAGAAGTCGGTGGCACTCACGGTCGTAGTATTATAATGGTAAATTTAAACTTTACCACACATTTTGGAATAAATTGGGAACGCCCTTTTCTTCATTCTTAAAAAAATTAAAGGTGATACCGTATAATATGTTTATTATTTCGTGTCATAGAACAAAGTTAAGAAGTTCTGATATAATTTTATGCTAATACTTTTTGTCCCACTCTGAGAAATATTGTTCCGTTCAGTTACATATTCTTTAATTTGTAGAGGGTACTGCTGGTCTAATTATTTATATTTCGTCGTGCTTAAAGATAACCAACACTGATTGCCTATTTATAAGTACGAAAATAGAAATATACAAGTATATCCTGAGGAATTTTTGAGACAATCAAATGTTTACAATGTCCAGTATGCCATTTATTGGTCCATAGTAAAATGATTAAGTCATTCTTACAAAATATTTATTACCAAAGTTTACATACTTCTCCGGGTGTACATAGTGGAATAAAAAATATTACAGCATAAAAATATAAGCAACGAATTAGTAGATGTTGTATCACTATATGAATTATATTTTTTGTGAATAACAAGTGTGAATAACAAGTTGGTGCGCAAATTCGTCTCAATTTGAAATACTTTCCCCATGACACGAAAATGAAATGCCCATCAATAGCCGCTAAAAACTACAAGGCACGGGCCTGCCCGTGCAGTGAGTCAGAAGCGGTGCGTTATTGATAGCAGGGTCTCACTCGCATTCCGCCCACACATAAGGAGGGCCGCGCTCGGCCGCTCGGCCGCTCGCTCTTCGAAATTAATTCCTTTGTGCTCCCCAGCGCCCAACGAAATTGGATTCAAACCTCGACTGGCGCCGGCCCGCCCCTTGCCGGCCGCCATGTGTTATTAGCTGCCTGCGCAGACAGCCCGGCGGCGGTGAGGGCGGCGGAGGCGGGGGGAACGGGGGGGGGGGGGGGCTCAAAAAAACGTGCGGAAGCCTGCGTCCACGCAACGCGCCTTGGTAGGGGTCTGGAATGGCGCGGAGAGGGGGATGTATGCAGCGTCGTAAGAGCCTCTGCCACTTCCCTAAGACCTACAAGCCTGGCTTGACTCGGTTGTAAATCTGTCGTCTGCACATTTTTGCCACTTGTTTCATTATGGTTGGTGGTTGTTCCGTTTTGGAAATAAGACGGCGACTACAGATTTACAACCAGCGCAAGCCAGGCTTGCCTGCCTCGTCTACTAGAGGATGGGGTTCTGTGGGTTTTAGTTTGGAGAAGGGTCTAGAAGGCAACAATATCGCCAAATCTGACACTTTTGATTCTTCAGTGATTGATGATGGCAAAATGCGGGGCAAAAAGAAATAAAACAAGAAAGTTAAAAACGAAGACGAAAGAGAACAGGAAATCAACCGGGTCGTGGACTTTCGCATGCGATGAGTGTGACCAGAACACCGGCCAGAGTTACTGTGAATGTTTAAAAAAAAAGTTAATTTTTCTAAAAGTAAATGAAGTCGGATACACTATCTTGATGTATACTTGTACAAATATTGTTGTTACGAAAAATACGGAAATAATTATTTAAAGAAGCTTGAAATTGCTGGCCGCTTTAAGAAACCTTTGACACAATATCCTCGAAGGTCGTAATTACTGTCAATTAAATGTCAGGCCACAGCCTTCCAGGGACATCTTTGGGATTCCCGGAAAGAGGATTACTAAATGTGAATTATGTTACGAAACTAACTTTGGCATGAAGCGGTCGTTGTTGACAAGCGAGTGACGACTAGCTCCAAGGCTTTGGCCCAAAATTTCACCCACTCTTTCTATTCCTCCAGAGCCCATTACGTTTTTGCTACCAGGAGCGCGGGTGGGTTGCTCTTGGCTCTCACGCTCACTAGACGACCTAGGCAAAGCAGGAGCACTAGGATTTCAGTGGCAACTACTGCTTAGCTTTGAGAAATGCAAAGGTCAAAGCGATGGACGCCGTTCGCCAACTCGCAATGTGCTGAGTGTCTCTTTATCCGTATACCCTTGTGCTTGTCAATGCTAATATGGTGGCTCTATCTCCAAAAGCTTCCGACCCAGAGGTATGTGACTTTTATTACGTTTCATTCAGTAGGCGGTTACCTCACACTTGCATGTTTCTCCAAGCGCTCACGTTTACCTGTATCCATACTGGCAAGAACTAGGCGAATTGTATTTTGTTTTTTGCTCAGCCCAATTGTTCTTCGTGTTTTTCGCATTTCGCCGAAAAGCGACACATTCTTGTTCTCAGTCCTCTGTTCTGAATGTTAGTTGTCCATCAGCGGCAATATGCTCTTTGCTTAATGTGGTCGTACGTTTTGAATGGGGTGTTAGGTTTACCATCATGTTGCCCTTAACCACGGCTTTGGAACGCAGAAAGGTCCCCTTTGCAATCCCCTATAATAACAATAAAAAGAATCTAAATGGCGCCGTTGCTATCTAAATATTCACGCTTTTCTACCTATAAATTACATAGTGAAAAATGTCAGAATTGAATTGAGAATTTTTCATCCGAAAGTCGTTCGGTGGATTTGTTGGAGCACTTTCGCACGAATAATTTGAATCATACGAACCTTCGTATTGATGTAATCAATATTTTGTGTTTTTAAGGAGTCGATATAAATTTAGATAAATAAATCGGGAATGTCTGTGATTTTCGAAATTTCAGATTTTAAATGCTTTTTCAATTTACTTATTCGAAATGAAACTCGTGTTAAAGCAACTGTTATATGACTGTCCGTCCGTCTGTATACGAACGGATTTAACCAAAATATAGAACTTAATATATTTACTTAATTTTGGTTGTACTGTAATATCCTCAATTGTTCCGGAGATATGATTTTTTTAGTCTCTCCCCCCCCCGGTCATTGCTCAGCGCCGTGCTTCTGCCGCCTAAAAGTGAGTGCATTTCTTTGTATGTGCGTCAAAAGCTTTAGAACCTCCGGAGTGATTGCTCGCAAATTTCGCACGAATACCTTTGAGGGGTCCAGAATGAAAAGTAGCGGGGTTGCGATTCAAAATTATTACCTCAAAATGTTTCTTAATATTCAGCAATCTCGAATTCATCTGGGATTCATTGTTGCTGGGCGTTGCTGTGTGACGCGGGGCGGGACGGAGCAGGACTGGCCAGAGCTGGTGGAACGGAACGGGCGGCAGGAGCAGACGAAGAGACACTTGCGGGCATGCCCCCCCCCCCGAAGCCCTAGAGTTTCCATTTACCTTCCTTCATTTTGGGAAAATTGATTGAAATATTTATTTATAGTCGAATTATGTAATTATTTAAACTAATATAGTATTGTATCATATCTTCAGTACATGAATAATATACAAAATAATAACAACTGTGTTTATTATTTAACAATAATCTACGATGTCGTACATCACGATGGTAACAATGGAGTTTACCACAATCTGATGTTAAACCTAAGACATCTCCCCCCCCCCAAATGATCGGCTGGATCGGCCCCTGCGGATAGGAGGGACAGCCAGGAACGGGAGAAGCAGAATAAGCCTATAGAGCGAGAGGAGCGGAAGATGCGAAAGGAGACAGAAGACCGGGGCAGCGGACGGAGCTGGAGCGAAAGAGCAAGACGGGTGGAAGGAATGGGAATGGGCGTGGCGGAGACACGGAAGAAGCGACGGGAATAGGTAGAGCAGAAGGGTCTGGATGGGCGGGAAGGGAGGTTTTTGAGGGACGACCATGGCATGACAGATAGGGAGAGTCGGTCGAAGCGTAATGAGCGGGAGGAATTTATAGAGCGGATATCGTTTCCATGTTGTCGCGGCAGGAAGTATTATTCCTTGACGAAGGACGTAATGGATAAGAGCCCAAAATTTATTGCTTATTTATCTTTGAAAAGAGATTGTATTACATGGGAGCGGTTTTTTTAATTCAACAATATACGACGTAGTGTAGGGATCACATAATTTTGAAAACGTACAAAGAATTGACATCTCCCCATAGCAAGTCGTACTCAGTTTCAACTTTTTTTGACGTAAAATAAATTAATGAATGTCATGCCCGAATGGAATGGCATGCCCAATAGGGCGTCTTGGGGAGATGGACGAAGCGTGATGAGGGGAACAGATAGAGTGGAAGGGGTCTGACGTCGTGGTTAGCACAAATCACTGACAGAATGGTATATATACAGTTTATTTATATGTATACATATGAGCCGTACCATTAACTGCCTAAAAGCATTCGCTCCTGCTAACATCCGAGCACACTGTTCGACATGAGCCTGGCGCTGACACCGCAGACTTAGCGGTCTCCCATGCACATTGGAGTCCTCACGACAGCACCGCGACAAAGGATTGTGGAACAATGATCCCTTTTGCTGGGGCCATCCGCCTTTATAGGCTCGCGGTGACTACGTCACCACCTCATGGTCGCAACCACGTGCTCTTGCGACACATCTGCAGCCAGTATGGCACGATCCTTCTGAACATGCACCCTCGGGCTCGGCCCTCGTCTCTTCCCATTATGGTGCAATCCACACGTGTCCACTCTGGCAGTGTCCACGCTACAGGCTGTACATAACGCTGGCGCGTGCTGAGTAGCGGACGCTACAGGGGCTGGACGGGCAGAGGTGGATGATTGGTTGGTTGGTTGGTTGGTTGGTTGGTTGTTAGTGATTGTCAACTATTGATATCATTAGCCCCTTATGTGTAGTGCATGCTTTTTCATCGGAAGGTGGCGGACATCTTCCCTCGCTGGATGGCCAGATCCGGCGCCGACCTGCCGTAGGCTAATGGGGTTTTCCACAACCAGGTATCTCCACCAGCGGGGCTCCTCCCCAGCCGAGATAAGTTTTAAGTCCCCGACCGATCTCCCAGCACGTGTGGTAGTGTAGTACATGTTAGTGTGTGTATGTATGTATGTGTGTGTGTGTGTGTGTGTGTGTGTAAGGGGTGATAATAGGACAAGGAAGAGGAAGGAAAGATCGCTCGCTGTCCGTTGCCCGTTCTTTAGGGTACTGTTCCGTAACTCTCCTGGTGTTGATCGGAGAAACCACGGAAAACAACCAATAAGAGCAGCCGGCCGCTAGAATTCTCCATTCAGTTACTGAATTCGATCTAGCTGACAGGCTAGTGTCGAACATCTTGCCACTGTTGGGACTCGAACCTAGAACCTCCCGGTCAGAGGCAATGCAGTGACATCAGTTGATGCTCGCAAAGGTGAAGTAATCAGGAAGGTCATGGCATTTCAGATGGGGTGTGCGGGGGACACGGGCGAAGCGTGTGGAGTGACGAGGCTGCTTATTAGACGATTATGAGAAATAATTATCCGGTTAAGATCGGGTATTCGGCTAGTTATTAAACAAAATATATTAGGCGTTTTGGCGAATACACAAACCATTGCCTAAAAGTAATCCTCGTTCCTCGTAATCCTCGTTAAGCCTCGTTCAGATCAAGCTATTCTTGCTTCCGATGTTCCAAACTGCTGGAACCTGCTCTAGTCTGAAATATTACGGCTCCGATTGATTGATTAATGATTTCGGGCACGTCAACTCCTAAGATAATTTGTCCCATAAGTGCAGTGTAGGTTTCCTCCCTCGAGAGGTGGCGGTGATCTTCCCCCACTGGATGGTGAAATCCGGCGCCGATCTGGACGTCGAGCGAGTTTTCCCCAACCAGATATCTCGCACCAGCGAGGAACCGCCCTAGCCGGGACAAGTTCCCGACCGGTGTCCGGGGTTGTGCAGTAGGCTAGTGCATATGAGTGAGAGAGAGAGAGAGTAAGGGTGGAGGATATGTCAAGGAAAAGGAAGGAAAGATCGCTCGCGGTCCCTGGCCCTTTTGTTAGGGTACTGCTCCGGCATTCTCCTGGTGTTGATCGGAGAAACCACGGAAAACTACTGACTAGGACAGCCTGCCGCTAGAATTCTCTTCCAGACAGCGGCTGAAATCGACCTAGCTGTCCAGTCATGTCGAAAATCCTACCACTGTCGGGACTGGAACCTAGGACCTCCTGGTCACAGGCACTGCCGTGACAGCAGTTGACGCCCTGGCACATCTCCGAAGAGGAAGTTGAAAGAGGCCCCCTGCCTTTATCCCTTCGCCTTCCCCGAGCGCCCCGCGCATCTTCGTCCCACCCCCGACCGGGCGCAGGTGCTGCGCTAGCCCGTGCAATCCGATACTGCCTTCTTTATTGCCCATTGTTAGCTTGGCCTCGCTGCGAAAGTGGATCACGGACATCAATAAAGTTGTCGCTTCAAGCGCTTAACTTCCAGATTCGTTTAGTGAATAGTGCAATATGTTCGTTATCCGTGCTTTTTCTCTCTGTGACTCTCTCTTTGCAATGTATATGTTAGTGTACAAAGTTCGGTTTTGCCTTGTGTGAAGTCAAGATATTAATATTTTTCTTCCAATTTCAAACTCTTCACAATAATTGTATTTTCAGGATGCTTAAAATCTTTCTCACTTGTATTTTATACTATTTATTACATCTAGTTTATTTTTTTTTATTATTTTTCTACTGACATTACAAAATTGTGTCCCATATTTCAATTTATCTTTGTTCACACTATTGGTAATTCTGTTCTTGCTTTTGAGCATTTTATTGGCACATGTTTTTCCTCTCTCATGACGCGAATATTCAATGGCTACAGTTGAAGTTTTTCAGTGAAAAAAATTAAAAATAATCCTGCATGATTTACGGACTGTTGACTTTTCATAATGTAACTGTAATTTTTATGTAACTGTAAATTGATGTAACTGTAAATTTTATTTAACTGTAAATTTTTATGTAACTGTAATTTCTATAAAAGATTATCGTATCAAAAGTCCAATTTTTTTTGTCTCATAGATTTGAATACATTTAATTAATTGTCTACTAAAACTGTAGTATTCGTGACTTGACCACAGGTCAAAAGAAAAACTAGTGGGAATGCGTGGCAAACCGAAACTTTACCTTCAATCAGTTTTATGAAATGCATGCGTACTTTGCTTATTTTAAGGAACACTAGACATGCTTGAAGTGACGATTCTTCATCCTTCCTGCGTTCTCCCGCGTGAAAAGATAGGGGTGCAAATCAAATGATTGTTTTTGATTCCATCAGTAGGTATTTTATATGTGTAGTTTATGATCCATCATTCCATCCATAAATAAATAAATTATGAATAAGTGAATAAATAATTAATGAGAAAATAAATAAGTAAATTAATAAATGTATGAATAAAGCAGAATCAAACAGTATAAAATAGTATCCACTCTCAGCCGTGTACTCGAAGACCAGCACCATACATCTCTTCCATTTTCTGATAAATTTCGATGAGTTTCAAAGTCAAGAAAACGATGGGATTAACTTTTGTGTTCAATATAATTTTATTAGGTAATTTTATTAAATATTATAGATTAGAAAACTGCTTGCAGGGCCTGAAAGTCGTTTCCTGCGTCACTTGCGTTTCTGCATGCGTCTACGGCTACGCTCTATCGAATGGCCTGGCATTCACTCGAAGCGGCTATCGGCCACTGGATGAAGAACAGGATTGCCAGTACGCTTAGTATTAGTGGAATGGATGTATATTGTTTGAACACTGAATAATATTTGATCGAATCGTGAACTAAAATAGTTTTTACTGTGAAAGCACGCTGGGCCAACATCTTCAGACTTCAGATCCTCATCTCGTAAATGCTATCCATTTTGAGAGTGAACTATTACACTTCATCCCGTAAATGCTATTGAACCTGCGAATATTTTTAACACTTCATCTTTGAGAATGTCCAATCCATGGCAGAAATGCGAAATTTACTAGTTTTTTTTTATTTACGTATTTTCTAGACATCAACACAGACAATTAATTGTCTCTTTAATAAAATCCTTGTATTCATCAACATTTATTATCAAGTAGGGTTAAATATCTGAAAATTTACTGTGCACTAGGGGAAGAACACAGTGGCACTGCCATGGAGTCGTCGGACGCGGGCGCAGTCGCGAACGGGGAGGAGAGCTCAGCCGACGGGCAGCTGCTGGGGCTGCGGGGCGGGGGAGGCGACGGGGGCGGCGGTGGCGGGCGGCGTGGGCGAGCGACTCTGCGCGTCCTCTGCTCCGACAGAAGCAGCAATTGCAGTGCTCTCTCTGCCACTGGCCCCGTCCATACCCAGAAGCGCACGTACCTGCGATGTGGCGATGATTAATCGGTTGTTGGGGACGCCGCGACGTTCGAAATCAAAGAATCCTGAAAAATAATTCAATCTTTCGTGGTTTCGAGATTTCGGGATTTCTGCTTTTTAAGATTTCGAAATTTCGAGTTAGCGGTATTTTTAGATTTGGAGGTTTTGAGAATTTGGAAGCTTGAAAACTTTGTAAATATGTTTCTGCGGTGGGAGTGAATGAAATCTTGACTATCCGAGTAAATTGTAGTGTTCTGCCACCAGGTTGTAAAAACCTACCTGCAGAAATAATAAATATATCTATATATATCTCCTACCCTAGGTGTGTTACCCAGATTTCTGGAGTCATACTGTGACCTCTTACAGAGCAAAACATTCAGGCGTCGGTAAAATTGGAGAGCCAAGTGTCTATTGGCGCCAGCACATCAGAAGCATTCTTCCCGACGAAATTGTCGACTGAGTATCCCTGGACTTTCTAGGATTTGAACTGTGGTACACAGAGGAAACCAAGCAAAGTGGCTCAGGACATCGCGCGCTGCCATCCCATTCGTGAGGTCCGGGTTAATTCCCGTGCCGGCCATCCTGACAGGGGTTTTCGTGGTTTCCCTCGGTCATCCAGTCGAGTGCTGGGGTGGTTCTACTGAAAGACCACGACCGCAAAACCGGCGTCGCAAACCGAATTTCGTTAACTAAACTTGGGTTTTCTTAATGTGGCGTCTCGAGATCACGCGCGAAAGAGGGAGAGGGAAGGCATACTCCAATGGCGAGCAGCAACGCATTACAGCTCTGATTTTTACGGCTCCCTATTGGAATCTTCCTCACCTCTTTCGCGCGTGACCTTGAGATGCCACGTTCAAAAAAACAAGTTTACGCGAAGTCACGAAGTTTAAGCGCATTCAAGGCATCGCGGGTTCCTGGCTGCGTGACCGACTAGGTGCCCCAGGACCTATCGGCGCGGAGGCAAATTACCCTTTTGCAATTGGACACATAACGGCTCTTGGCTACTGACCAGGTCCATGCGTCCCATGTCGCAGGCGTCGTGCAGGGGCGTGCGGCCGGCGGCGTCGGAGGCGTGCGCGTCGGCGCCGCCCGCCACGAGGCGCGAGACGGCGCGCAGGTCGGCGGCGGCGACGGCGCGGCGCAGCGCGCGCCACCCGCGGCCCGCGGGCGCCGCCCGCTCGCGCGCCCACGCCCGCCACGCGCCCCCGCAGCCCGGCACGCGCCGGTGCCGCCCCGCGCCCACGCGCCCGCCGCCGCCCACGCGCCGCCCCAGCGCCGCCGAGCGCACGTAGCCGCCTGCCGCACCGGACCCGACCGCATATTAGCATCCTTTACCTTCATACGGAACCATATGAAAATTACGGCTCGCCATTGGTTGACGTCTTAAAATGGCGGGGAGCGGTTGATTTAAATAAAATATACAGGTCTAGGCCTACAGTTGACTTTGGTTTTCATTTGATACTGATTTTTTTCGATTTGCAAACCAAATCATTGTCTAATACAAATTTTAAAAATTCTTATTTGTCTACCATCGTAGGAATCATTGTTGGTAGACCTTAACAAATCTTCGGTGATGTTATAGTATTAGGATAGATGTTAACGTCGTGTTACTTGTTTATTTTGAGGAAATGTTGCCCTCAGTATTGTATGATGTTAATTCGTGAGATATTGTCAATGTAGCCTTTAAGACTTATAACACACTTCAATTTTTTTGTCACTTCAATAATTGTTCATTTATGGCGGCAAAATTATTGAAATCTCAGACTTTGAACTTTGTTTGAAATCTTCTGTTTTCAATACATATTTCCATTTATCATTCTTTTCTATTTAAGTTCACATAGGGAGGGAAAAATGTTAGGAACATTTTTGCTGCAGCTCTGACTTTTCTGTTCTCAAATGTTTTCTGATTTTTGTATATTCCTTACATCTACTATATATGACATATGACATAAATTGAATGTTTTAGACCAAAAATGTGCATTGACAAGAAAGTGCCATATGTGTGTATATTGCTACTTTAAAATATTCAATTTGATACAATATTGCAACCCTGGTTCCAAAAGGTATTCTGAGGTTCCTAATTTCTTAAATATCTCATTTTTGTATTGAATTGTCTATGGGTTTTTAATCATTGCTGTTTTAACTAAACTGACTTGATGAGTGTAAACTAAAAAATGGAAATCTGTTATTAGCCTTGATAAGATCATATAGGCATTGTTACAAGATTGGCAATGCAATAAAGACTTAAGAAAATATAAATATTTCAATGGCTCTTTACAAGAATTACAAACTTACTAGTTGCAAGTAAGGAAAAAAAACATTAAACTATATTTTAAATACTTTTCTTCTTTTTTAATGTTTACCAAAATAACAAATTTAGATCTTGCCCAAATTATTCTACACAAATACAACTCATGTTCAATTTTATTTTAAACTATTTTTTTGTGAATCACTTTAATTTTAATATTGTACTATTGATCATCATACTTAAACATTTAAAAATCAATATTAATTACAATATCCAGTATAGCAGAATGAAGTATATTGCTCTAATGAAATTGATAAATATTACATTACATACAACTGAACTTATACATGAAAAAAACTTAAATTCTAAAAATACAAAATTGACAGTTGTGGACTTGAAATCCATTGCCCTCCAAAAACGAATACATTAACATTTCTAAAAATCATGAAGGATACTTTAATAATGAAATGAACAAAAAAATATAATTAATAAAACATAATCTAAACCAATATGAGCATGTATAAAATATTGATATGCTCTAATGTTAATATTATTTTGATTTACATTTCAACTCCCAGAGTCAATTAAAAGTTTTATTTAAATTTACACAAAATCTTAAATACTTAAAAATAAAAAAATGTATTTTAATTTCTTCCCCAAATAAATGTTAATAAAAATATTACAAAATCAAAACTATAGGCCTATTACTGATTATTTTATGAGAAATAGAATCAGTTCCAAAACACAAAAGGATTTTAGACCTATACTACAGAGAGTATAAATAAAAAAAAGGAGAAGATGTAACAAACTACACATCATCAATGAACTCTCAAATTTTTTTCTGAAAGAAAATGGCATTTAAACAGAATTTATGTTGTTTCTGTACAATTATAGGATAAATACTGATATGAACAAATATAAATAAATGTATAAAAACAACACCAAGTAAGTACAAAAGATATTGTTTCTATAATGTGTTTGGCTTATGTCTCTAAAATGAGAATAATTTTTTGAGATAAATAGCATTTTCAATAAACAGCTTTAATCACAGGTTTCAAGGATAATTTTTCCTTTCTTACTAGGTGCTATGTGCAATGGTTTTGCACAAAGGCACCAAAGTAATATGTACAGTTCTCTAGTGACTTTATAATCACTGAATATGAAGAAACAAAACACATAATTGAAATATGGGCGGATTTAAAATCAGTCATTCAAATTGCTGACAGATTATTTGAATTAACTTTTCCTTTATGAAATCCAATTTCCACAAAATCATGACTGAAATAATTACGTTAAGTTTCTACTTACTGACAAACAAACCCATTTCACCATATTTGGTTTAGACTTCAAAAAATTCCACTGGGTTTGTGTGTTTCTTTGAAATTCTTCTTTCCATGCTTCAATATCATTCATTGAAGAAATAGAACTTCTGATATGAACTACATTTTCAGAAATTTCAACAATTTCATTCTCGAAACTTCCGGGAAGTATTTCCGAATTTATCTCAGAATGCCAAAACATACTCATAGATAAACGTAGAACTACAGAAAATATCTTACTTTATGATATGGTCAGAAGTTTCCACAAAATAAACAGGTAACTCCAAACAAACGTCTAACCTAATACCATAACATCAACACAAATTTGTTAAGGCGTACCAACATAGATTCCCGCGATGGTAGACAAATAAGTAGTGGTTATGAAGTATTAAGGAAATAACCAAGAATTTGTTTTTAGACTATAGTTTTGTATTGCTAATCGAAGAACATATAATATGAAATGAAAACCGAAGACAACCTGTGGGCCGACTTGTGTATTTTATTTGAATCAACCGCGCCAGGCCATTTTAAGACGTCAACCAATGGCGAGCGGTTATATTCTTATGGTTCCGTATGAAGGTAAGGGATGCTAATATGCGACCCGACCCACGCTCGCGTACTGTTCGGTTACTACCGAATGTACGTGGTCAAAAGACCGCGGATTTTAAGGTTTTAAAATATGCGTTTTAAGTGCTTAAAGTAGGTTTTTTCAGCATCTCAGTTAATCTTTATAAATGGTAGAATAGGTGCAAATAAAACCGTATATTTTCTCACAGTTTTCAAGAGAAAGTAAATGTCTCTTATCGGTCAAGATCGCTTTTCTTTGGCGGAAATTTAATCATTTTGTCTTAGAAGTGGAGGCTGGCTTTTTCATATTTATATTTTTTTTATATTTCATTTTTCAAATTTATATTTTTATTATATTTTCTTATAGTTTTCAAGAGAAAATGAATGTCTCTTGTCGGACGAGATCGCTTTTCTTTCTCGGAAATTTAATCATTTTATCTTAGAAGCGGGGACCGGCTTTTTCACGAAGTCAGGAAGTAGTGCCATGGAGGCATTGATTGTAAGATCCTTGCCCTGAATATCCATTTCTCGCTATCTTACCGATTAATACAACTTAAAATGAATATCATCCTTGTCTGTTGTGCCGTCACAGAAGAAAAACGTTCAAAAAATGCCCCAGACAAAAGAATTTAATTTGCCTCATAATTCGTCTCATTTTAGTTTTTTAAAAGTAAAATAGTCACAAATATGCATTAATGATGAAATAGGCTCTTTTAGGCTCTATAAAATTGACGGATTTCAGTTCAAATAATCCTACATTGTATACATAAAACATCATTTAGTACAAGGTACCCACGAAAAAGTAGATTTTTTCTAAATGCCCGCGGTCAGTGATCGTACCCTGGAATGAAAAATCTCTCTTAACGGCCCGCGTCCGTTGAGGTATTTGTTTCAAACGGCCTGCCGGCCGTGTAAAACTATTGAAACAAATGAATTGTAGTCAAAGATGGTGCATTAGTGCACTCAAAAACACTTGTTTATGATTTTCTCTTACAAGATGATATTGTAAAAAGATTTTAAAGACACATGGCCGATTACACAAGGGATATATTATGTTGTTTATGAACTTCAATGATAGCCTCAGTTTACAAACTTCAACTGCATCTGTTATTTTGCTGTGTTCCTGGGTTATACTGGATATTAATAACTAATGAATAAGTTAATGATAATGAAAGTGGCGGGTGCAATTGCATGCAACCCGAGTACATTTTCTGTCCAATCGCACATTTAGCGTTTATTTAACTTCACTATACACGAAAGCATTGAAGCTTTTGCTCTCTAGAAGACGTCGCTATCTTGACTGGGTCGCCAACTGGTCGTAATGCTTTCCGGGAAGGAGGTAGGCACGACGACCGAAAGTAAGTCTGCCAAGAACGAGATGTCTCTCGTTTAGCAAAGACTCCATTGACTCTTCATCTCTAACAAGCCTCTACGTACAGGGACGGACGTTACTTTTAAATTCACACATTCACCCATCAAAAAATCGCAATTCGTCGGCTTAAATGTTTATCAACTTCTTCTAGGAAGAAGATTCTCCCAGATAGCATAGGCTCCATAATATTTTCTAACTCCCTTGCACAAATAACTTCGATAATGTGCTAAATTTTATGTAACTTTTATAAATTTATAGCCCAAAGTTTTTCTTCATTTTACCGATTTGTTAATTAACAAGAGAATAAATGAGAGAGAATATGGACCTCATTTTTATTTCTGTTTTTTTCCTTAATGGTTTTGATTTCTCAGAGAAGAATGTTCCAGATTTTCTTTGTGGAAAGTCGATATGTCGAATTATTTTGGGAATCTAGGAAGTACGGAATGTCTGAGAGCCATTCGTTAACGTTACAACCAGCAGATCAAATAGTTCAAAGTTTCATGCGGATGGGTCATTTCAGGTGGAAAACACTATTTCCCCAATTAGATAAACATTATTGCCTAGAATCAGTTTGCCGAGGTATGGTTCGTTTATGCAGAGCAGTTTTATGACAATTGCTATTCCCTTATAACGCCCAGAAAGTGGATAGTATGGTAAATCGAAGCTCTAAGAATTGTATTCATAAGTATTGCTGTAGTCACAATCCACCTTTTTTCGGATACAAACAAAGAAAAACGCAATTTGTAAATTGCGGTGCAAATTACAACAGCATTGTATCGCGCCCATTCCTGCGAGCCCACCCAATTTTAGACCGCTATAAGCGTAGCCCGCCAGGCAGCCGTCAGAATTGCAATGCACTCGCTGTTCACAAATAACGTTAATAACCTCCCGAGTCTACAACTGCGTTTCGAGTCTTGGAAAGGATGACAAATTTGCAAATATGCAGTCTGTGACGTAATACAAAAAGTACATTTACGGATAACGATGCTTCTGTGACCAAACATATCAAGGAAATTGTATATATTGGTAATATTATGAGGAATACGCAGGTATGTTTTCCCTCCCTGAATTGACTCACCTGCATTTATAGCTTTCGTTAATATAGAAGGATTTTCCTAAGAATGAGCCAAAGTGACAGTTCGCTAAACAAGAGAACATCACATGTAATTCAGAGAAGTATCCATCCGCCGGGACCACTGTTCAGCCACGCCTCTTCGTAAAGTGTTTATGGCTCTTGTAAAAACATCCCTATGCAGGAGTCTAAAAGTTTCGTTGAGGTGTATGCACGTACACGAGTCCGAGAAATATTTAAATTTAATTACGCATGTGGAAAATCTCTTAACATGCTCTCACAATCAGTAAAAGAAAACTGCCACGAATGTAAATAGAAAGCTCTCAATCACAGCTCGCCACACAACAGCACAATAGCCCGAAACACGTGCACCAGTACGCATCTCACATTAAAGTCTCGGTTTTAAAATAAACATAATATTTATCACACAAAAAGTAAATTCAATGTAATGTTTATAGAATAAAAGAATTTTTACAGAAGAGCACATAGCACTGTACTTCCTAATTTCAATTATTTCTCGTGGCGCACTATATTTTTGTCGGGGCGAGGACATCATAAAAGGAAGAGTCGAAGCCATTGCCAACTGCAAACAAACGAATGTAGGCAGGGAGTCTAATGGGCCCAAGGACACAACGATCACAGAACCTTCAGTTGCCAGCACTAGCTTTCACTTTGGCTCATTCTTAGGAAAATCCTTGTATACGTGACGGTGACTCTTTAGTCGTTTATGTGATCAAATTTGTTTCAATAATTGAAATGTGAGAATTGAAATTAGAAAATATATTTAACATAGTGGCTCAAAATATTTAAAATAACGAAACAAATTATCCATCAAATAATATTTAAATATGAGAAATAATAATAATAATAATAATAATAATAATAATAATATTGATTATAATAACAATAATAACAACCTTAACGAGAAAAGAATTCAAAAATATGATTCTGCGATCAGATTTTAAGTATACATTTCGTTAATTGCTTAAGGAACTAACAAGAAGAACTGAGTAACTTGTTACATCAAATATGTGAAAACATTAACATAACACAAACCTTCGTATTTTAAAATATAGGAACTAAACAAATGGTATGTACTAGAACATTCTAAGTCGTTCGAGCAAGTCATATTTTTTGATGGACCAACCTGTTTTCCAACTTATTATATCTCTGGAATCGTACACAATCTGCATTTCCGACTCGGAGTCCCTGTCATTCCTACAGAAGTCTTTTCTGGGAGGCAGAACTTCCAATATAACCACGTCTTCATCCTGCGTCTCACAACTCTGAGCCTGTTGATCTTCAGACTCCGTGTCTTTCTCTCCAATCGCACATGTAGTAGTGCTACATTCCATGGAATCTATAAGAGCCGAGTTCTGTGGTATTTGAACATCTTTCGAGGTATCATTTGGCGTAATATCGAATAAATGGGGACTTATATCACTGATGGATAAATTGATTAGATCCAGTTCTGCCGCAGACAGTGGAAGTGTGCAATCTGAGTATTCCAAATTTTCTTCCTCCATTGATGATATAGAGATCGTTTATCGTGGAGTAGGCTTGTGTGTCAAAAATGGGTCTAAAAGTTTGGATGCTCGTTGCGGGGTATCGACTTATATTCTTGACATTCGAACTGGTAAAGACAATAATTAGCTCTATAATCCGACGCGTGAAGTTTATTATTCCTCCGGTAATTATTGATGTTTAATCTATACGATTTGCACAAAGTATCAAATTGGCAATTGAATTTTGAATTTTGCTTAGAATTGAAAATTCTCCACGTTCCCCTTCAGAGATGCTTCGGAGGGGAGATATCGAGCAGAACTACGCTGCCCCCTAGAAACAGAAGATCGAGATAGGCCCCTTTGTGTCGATTACGACGTAACTTGAGATCCCCAAGGGCCTGGATAACGAGATTTTAAACGCAGAAATCGAACCCTTTCCGAGTTAAGCGCGATTAAATACGCGGGAGAAACAATTGAATGCATGGGAGAACATTCAGCGTCAGTTCTTAAAGAAAGAACGCCTTTTAACGAAATATGAATGTAGTGATGTGAAAGCATTTTCACGAAATTTGAGTGTATATGAAAAACATGTCCAAAACCGTTTAGGATACCTCAATATTTGATCAATTTGTATCAAGATAAAAGTAATATTGAGAAAATAATAATAATAATAATAATAATAATAATAATAATAATAATTAATAATAATAATAAACCGAACGAAGTGGATCAGTGCCTAACACTCTGGCGCGCTGACTTCGCAGTCGGGGGGACCAGGTTCGATCCCCGGGCCGACCATCCTGGCCGGGGTTTTCGTGGTTCCCTCAGGCGAATGCTGAGATGGTTTAAAAAGGCCAGGATCACCTCTCATCATCATCCTACCATCTCATAATTCATAATTCAAGGCTTAACAACCTTGTCTTACGAAGGAATACAGCCGAAAAGCTGATCGCCATAATTACATACGTCGCTCTCCAGGATTGAAAATGACTGGGCCTCGGAAGAGAACGTGGAGCGTGGTCAGAAAGGTTCAGAAGGGTTTTATTTATTTATTTATTTATTTATTTATTTATTTATTTACGTAAAAAAACAGTTAAAAACTGCGTATGACGGCTATGGGGAAAAGTGAATTGTGTGCACATTTTCAAAATTCTGTGATCCCTACACTAAGTCATATACTACTTAAATTTTGAATTTTGAAAGGGAGAAAAAAAACAACAAAACTCCCATGTAATAAAATCGATTTTCAAGGATAAATAAGCAATAAATTTTGAATTTTGAAAGGGAGAAAAAAACAAAAAAACTCCCATGTAATAAAATCGATTTTCAAGGATAAATAGGCAATAAATTTTGAATTTTGAAAGGGAGAAAAAAAAACAACAAAAAAACTCCCATGTAATAAAATCTATTTTCAAGGATAAATAAGCAATAAATTTTGGCTCTTATTACTTCCTGCCGCGACAACATGGAAACGATAATTTGAATAATTGTATTTCCCACTGAATTCTAGAAGACGTGCACAGAAAATGAAGTTACATTTATGTCCAGAAGCAAAACAAGGGGCCATCTCAGCATTTGCTCAATGGATCAGGGAAACTGGACGAAAAACCTGATCGAGATGGGGGTCATTGACCCGGAAGCTGTGTACAATAGTTGTTACAGGTTGTTTATACTCATTTATACAGTCCAAATGGTAATTAATGCATTATGTATCATTGTTAAAATTAATGTTACTTTTCTTGTGATGCTCAGTATAGTCTCTAATTGTATAGAAACAGTTATGCAGCAGAAACGATTTCACTTGGGATTTAAACTTTTCTATTGAATTTAATCGTTTAATGTCATCTGGCAAAGTGTTGTAAAATAATGTACATGTATTGTATGTGAATTTTTGTAATGAGCTGTTGATACTGTCACCTGATGAATATGATTTCTACGTCGAGTGTTATAGTAATAGACTTCGGCATTTTCTGAAAAAATATTCCCGCCCTTGAGCAAGTCATTTTTTACAAAAACCACTGATTCGTAAATAAAAAGACACGGTAATGGTAGAATTCCTAGATTAATGAAGAGAGGCTTACATGAATCACGTGGGTGGGATTTGGTTATTATTCGTACAATTCGTTTTTGTAATCTAAAAGTCTGGGAGCTATAAGATGTATTTCCCCAGAATATTATGCCATATCTCAGGCGGGAATGAACATTCGCGAAGTATACACAACGAGCAGTATGAAGGCTGACTGAATTTGCAAGAATTCTGAACGCGTAGCATAATGAACTTAATTTTGTGTTCAATTCATTTAAATGGACGTTCCATTTAAGGTTTGACTGAATTGAGAGACCTAAAATTTTTGTTGCATTAACATGAGTCAATGGTACACTGTTCATTTTCAATGGAGCACAGAATTGTTTATTTGAAATGAAAAACTGCATTAAAACCGTTTTCTTTTCGTTTACTATTAATTTGTTATTTCGGAACCAATTTGAAACATCTGATATTGTACTATTTACGGTTTCTTTATTGCAAAGGATGTTCGTATCATCCGCAAAGAGAACCGTTCTTCCGTTTCGAATCGTCGAGGGCATATCGTTTACGTAAAGTAGGAACAGAATAGGGCCTAAAATCGATCCTTGAGGAACTCCACATGCAATGGGCAAAGAGTCGGGAAGGTGCGTACGTAATGTTCCATCATTCCAGTAAGGTATTTCAACTCTCTGAGATCGTTGTTTAAGGTACGAACATAACCAATCTAGAGCAATACCACGAATTCCATATGAAGGTAATTTGGAAAGTAAAATGTCATGATCAATGACGTCAAAAGCTTTTGAAAGATCTAAAAATAATCCAATAGGTGCCTCGTTTTGATCTAATGATGAGGCGACATCTTTAAGAAAAGAAAATATAGCTGTTTCCGTTGATTTTGATTTTCTAAATCCATGTTGGCAATCTGAAAGCGCGTCGTGTTTAGTGAGAAAGGTTCCCATTCGTACGTAAAAAAGTCTCTCTAATATTTTTGAAAAAACTGATAGAAGAGAAATGGGCCAATAATTTTGAATTTCATTTTTGTTGCCTTTTTTGAAAAGCGGCTTAATTTTAGCTGTTTTGAAAATATCTGGAAACGTTCCAGTGCATAAAGATGCATTAAATATGTGAGTTAACGGGTGTATAATGGCATACGCACAAGTCTTTAACAAAGAATCCGGGAATTCGTCTAAACCGGACGAATATTTATTTTTTAGTTTACCGATTATTTTGAGAATTTCATGGGAAGAAGTTTCGGAAACGAACATCGTGTCTAAAATTTTGGGTGAACTGTCTGTTTTTGAATTTTGTGCCTGAAGACCCTTAGTGAGATCGGCAGCAATTCTTGAAAAGTATTGGTTAAAGAGACTAGCCACTGTTGCCGGATCGTTTACATTTACATCGTTATATTTTAAAACAACATTCTCTACGGGTTTTCTAGTTGATTTGGTAGTATTTTTTTATTATATTCCACATTGCTTTTGTTTTATTATTTGAGTTCAAAATATCCTGATCGTTTTTCATGATTTTAGCCTGCCTTATGACTTTTCGTAACAATGTTTTGTATTTTTTAAAGTAGATAAGGAAATCTTGAGATACGTCATGACGTTTAGAAATAAAGTATATGAAACTCATACTTTTTATAATCAAACTATTTATATTCAAACTATAATAAAGGTATATGAAACTCATACTTTTTATAATTGTCAAACATCCCCTCCATATAAAATAATATGCTAGGGAAAGATGACGGATTTTTTTCTTTTATAAGAAACCAAAAGAAAATAATCGGCACTGAGAAGGTCCAATAATTTTCGTAAATAAAACACATAATAATTTACATTGATTAATGAACTAATGTATCATTTCAAAATATGGTACAAGTTATTGACCGTGCACAAATGTACCAAATTTCATCAATATTGCGTAGCTTCTTATAAATATCTAGTATTTTAAATTTGGCAAATGTTACTCCTTGATAAAGATAGTTTAACTAACCAAGTAAATTACACTTCCGAGTGTTAGGTGAAACATTATATAAAACTTAATATCATGTTGTAGTACAACCCTGAATAATTCTGAATCAACAAATTTAAATTGAACACAATCATATTTGCTCCACAACAGTAATCTCTTTACTAGTTTACAGATCTTTGCTCCACATTCTTCACATAAAGTCACAACTGAAACAGCGGAAAGACTGTCCCGGCCTGATACACGCACCGATGACGTCATCGGTACGGACGAAACAGCACATTCTTTCTTTCGGACTTTTGGCAAACGGCTGAAGGTGTGGATCGTCCCGTCCAGGTCGTGACGGCCTAGTGCTAGAGTTACCAGATGTCCGTACTTTGCAGGACATGGCAGTATATTTAGCGATTGTCCTGGTGTCCGTACGTATTTTCCAGAAATCAACCAATTGTCCGTATTTTCGTGTTATAAATGGTGATCATCTTTACAAGCACCATAAACTAATGTTTTTTCCAAAAATTACATTTACTTACTTTCTTTCCTGCGATCTTTTTGACATTAAGTTAGTATACCGTGTCTCAACGTTGCATCGTGCTTCTTAGCATGTGAAAATCGATAGTTTCTATTTGTCTGAGCTTCGTATCACACTCCTTATCTAGTAAACCGTGAACGTACCTTTCTACGAGGATTTTAGATTTCACAACAGGAATAAATAAGTCATCACTTCCCCGCATGGCTTAAACAAAAGTGTGTCAATTTCAGCATAGTGTTTGATTTAACGAAACATTATTTGGTGTTCCCTATATAGTATAATGAAGAAAATAGGTGAACGTTTACTAATGTGAAGGTGAGATATAAAAACTTCAAAAAGGGTCGAACTACTGAAGAAGCAGAGTGTTTAGTTTGCAAATCCGAAACGTACGTATCTGTTACTAGCCTTTGGTATAATGTGTCCCGCTTTTAGATAAATAGATAGATTTATTAAAGTTCGCTTTGAGCTAATGCTCGGTGGCAAATTATCCTGCATTTTAACCTAATTTTTCCTTCTTTTCACCCATTCCCATTTGGTAACCCTTCCTAGTGCGCGCACCTTTATGGGAAACTATATAATGGACATTTAAAAAATTTTGTTCGTCCGTGCCGTCCCGTTCCAGTGCGCGTTAGGCACAACCTCCGTAGATCAGGGTGCAAGAAACCCAGAAACTTGGATTCCAATGCCAAGCTATTTTCACATTTAAAAAGACTCGAAAGTTATGTTTTTTATTGAATTTTTTTGCGAAAAAACTTTAGAGCCCTTCGATAACTCTTTGGGTGGTTTTCGCTCTTCTGGCTACTCTAGCTAGTCAGAACTTCCAGTTTCATTCGGCACGACAGGTACTGCACTAAACGCCGCCAAAACGTTTACACAAGAACTTCGTGATTAAAAAAACACATTTAAATTAAGATTTTGAATTTTCAGTTTAATTTCCAGATTAATAAGTGCGGAAACACGTGGTGAACACGCGAGGAAGTTTTGGGAGAACATTTGAGAAAACACCTGAGGGAACATTCAGAGGAACATTAGGTGGGAAATGTACATATTTATTTCTATTTACATAGATATAATATAATTAAATTCTATTTACATAGATAACTTCTGGCATAGCTTACAAACTAGATAATTACATAGATAGAAATTTATTCTACAATTGGGCAGATAATGCCCGGTGGCAGAATGCAGAAATGCGAAAGTACAGTTACAATTACAAATAAAATAATAATGTATAAAAAATCAATATAAAAACAAATTGTCTTTGTCCTTTCCTAGATATGCAGATGGCATTTACATTCCTATACTACAAATGAAAATACATATATACTAATACAGATAAATATACTTACATAGTATATATATATATATATATATATATATATATATATATATATATATATATACATACACGCGTAGATACATAGACAGGCCAATGTTCATATAACAGAATTAAACACTAAATGAAACTCATTATGTTATGCATTCAGAATTCTTTCTAATTCTGTCAGTCTCCATGCAGCTCGTTGCGTGTATTTTGCAAATGTACATTTCCGCCTGAGATATGGCATAATATAATATGGCAGACATTTAGATTGCAAAAGAAAATTATCCGAATAATGAAAAAATGCCATCCATGTGATTCCTGCAAGCCTCTTTTCATTGAGCTTGGAATCTTACAATTGCCTTGCCTCTTTATTTACGAATCTGTAGTATTTGTCAAAACTGACTTACTTAACGGTGGGAACATATTTTCATGTAATACTGATATTTATAGTTACAACACGCGACGTAGAAATCATGTTCATCAAGTGTCAGTATCAACAGCTCACTACAAGAAATCCACATACAATACATGTATGTTACTTTACAACGCATTGCCAGATGAAATTAAACAATCTAAATTGGTACACAAATTTAAGTTAAAAGTAAAATCTTTTCTGCTGCAAAACTGTTTCTATACAATTAGAGACTATACTGATCGTCAAAAAGAAAAATAATGTTTATTTTAACAAAACAATGATATAGTACAATGAATTAGTTTACATTTGCATTGTATATTTTTTTTAAAAAAAGACTTAAATGTCTATAACAAGTAATGTACTTCAGCTTCCGGGTCAATATCCCCCACATCGATCGGGTTTTTGTCCAGTTGCCCTGATCCATTGAGAAAATGCTGAGATGGCCCCTTGATTTGCTTCTGGACGTAAATATAGCTTCACTATGCGCACGTTTTGTTGAGCTTTCCTTTTGCTTGTAGTGGTAGTAGAGCTTAGGGTGAGTTTCTATTTGTTGGCAATAGAGAAAAATCAAATCCGTTCGTTTACCGTTACAAATAAGTTTTCTATAATTCGACAACGAAAATATCTAGTTTTTGAAATGTTAATCTCTCGCTTTTTAAAATTTTATTATTATTATTATTATTATTATTATTATTATTATTATTATTATTATTATTATTATTATTATTATTATTAATATTTTTTCATCTTTCAACCATTAATAGTTAAATAGTTGGGAAGGGATTCTGAAACTCAAGAAAGCGTGCGCTGATGATTTTCTCCCCCCATACGTCACATACAGTTGTTGACTGTTTTTGACTAAATAAATAAAAAAAGGAACCTGCACCTCTATTTATTTTATTTTTATTTATTTATTTTACGTCAAAAAACAGTTAAAAACTGCGTATGACGTGCTATGGGGAAAAGTGAATTGTGTGCACATTTTCAAAATTCTGTGATCCCCACACTAAGTCATATACTACTTAAATTTTGAATTTTTGAAAGGGAGAAAAAAAACAAAAAACTCCCATGTAATAAAATCTATTTTCAAGGATAAACAAGCAATAAATTTTGAATTTTTGAAAAGGAGAAAAAAAAAACAAAAATACTCCCATGTAAAAAAATATATTTTTAAGGGTAAATAAGCAATAAATTTTGAATTTTGAAAGGGAGAAAAAAACAACAAAAAAACTCCCATGTAATAAAATCTATTTTCAAAGATAAATAAGCAATAAATTTTGGCTCTTATTACTTCCTGCCGCGACAACATGGAAACGATAATTTGAATAATTGTATTTCCCACTGAATTCTAGAAGACGTGCACAGAAAATGAAGTTACATTTATGTCCAGAAGCAAAACAAGGGGCCATCTCAGCATTTGCTCAATGGATCAGGGAAACTGGACGAAAAACCTGATCGAGATGGGGGTCATTGACCCGGAAGCTGTAGTACAATAGTTGTTACAGGTTGTTTATACTTATTTATACAGTCCAAATGGTAAATAATGCATTATGTATCATTGTTAAAATTAATGTTACTTTTCTTGTGATGCTCAGTATAGTCTCTAATTGTATAGAAACAGTTATGCAGCAGAAATGATTTCACTTGGGATTTAAACTTTTCTATTGAATTTAATCGTTTAATGTCATCTGGCAAAGTGTTGTAAAATAATGTACATGTATTGTATGTGAATTTTTTGTAATGAGCTGTTGATACTGTCACCTGATGAATATGATTTCTACGTCGAGTGTTATAGTAATAGACTTCGGCATTTTCTGAAAAAATATTCCCGCCCTTGAGCAAGTCATTTTTTACAAAAACCACTGATTCGTAAATAAAAAGACACGGTAATGGTAGAATTCCTAGATTAATGAAGAGAGGCTTACATGAATCACGTGGGTGGGATTTGGTTATTATTCGTACAATTCGTTTTTGTAATCTAAAAGTCTGGGAGCTATAAGATGTATTTCCCCAGAATATTATGCCATATCTCAGGCGGGAATGAACATTCGCGAAGTATACACAACGAGCAGTATGAAGGCTGACTGAATTTGCAAGAATTCTGAACGCGTAGCATAATGAACTTAATTTTGTGTTCAATTCATTTAAATGGACGTTCCATTTAAGGTTTGACTGAATTGAGAGACCTAAAAATTTTGTTGCCTTAACATCAGTCAATGGTACACTGTTCATTTTCAATGGAGCACAGAATTGTTTATTTGAAATGGAAAACTGCATTAAAACCGTTTTCTTTTCGTTTACTATTAATTTGTTATTTCGGAACCAATTTGAAACATCTGATATTGTACTATTTACGGTTTCTTTATTGCAAAGGATGTTCGTATCATCCGCAAAGAGAACCGTTCTTCCGTTTCGAATCGTCGAGGGCATATCGTTTACGTAAAGTAGGAACAGAATAGGGCCTAAAATCGATCCTTGAGGAACTCCACATGCAATGGGCAAAGAGTCGGAAAGGTGCGTACGTAATGTTCCATCATTCCAGTAAGGTATTTCAACTCTCTGAGATCGTTGTTTAAGGTACGAACATAACCAATCTAGAGCAATACCACGAATTCCATATGAAGGTAATTTCGAAAGTAAAATGTCATGATCAATAACGTCAAAAGCTTTTGAGAGATCTAAAAATAATCCAATAGGTGCTTCTTTTTGATCCAATGATGAGGCGACATCTTTAAGAAAAGAAAATATAGCTGTTTCCGTTGATTTTGATTTTCTAAATCCATGTTGGCAATCTGAAAGCGCGTCGTGTTTAGTGAGAAAGGTTTCCATTCGTACGTAAAAAGTCTCTCTAATATTTTTGAAAAAACTGATAGAAGAGAATGGGCCGATAATTTTGAATTTCATTTTTGTTGCCTTTTTTGAAGAGCGGCTTAATTTTAGCTGTTTTGAAAATATCTGGAAACGTTCCAGTGCATAAAGATGCATTAAATATGTGAGTTAACGGGTGTATAATGGCATACGCACAAGTCTTTAACAAAGAATCCGGGAATTCATCTAAACCGGACGAATATTTATTTTTTAGTTTACCGATTATTTTGAGAATTTCATAGGAAGAAGTTTCGGAAACGAACATTGTGTCTAAAATTTTGGGTGAACTGTCTGTTTTTGAATTTTGTGCCTGAAGACCCTTAGTGAGATCGGCAGCAATTCTCGAAAAGTATTGGTTAAAGAGATTAGCCACTGTTGCCGGATCGTTCACATTTATATCGTTATATTTTAAAACAACATTCTCTACGGGTTTTCTAGTTGATTTGGTAGTATTGTTTATTATATTCCACATTGCTTTTGTTTTATTATTTGAGTTCAAAATATCCTGATCGTTTTTCATGATTTTAGCCTGCCTTATGACTTTTCGTAACAATGTTTTGTATTTTTTAAAGTAGATAAGGAAATCTTGAGATACGTCATGACGTTTAGAAATAAAGTAGAGAGTACGTTTATTTTTACACGATGTTCTAATTCCTTTTGTGATCCAAGTATTACTTTTTCGTGAAATGTTTAATTTTCTCTTTTTAATAGGAAAGCATGCGTTAAAGAGAAATGAAAGCTTTGAGAAAAATAAATTATATTTTTCATTTGTGTCAATAGCGTTATAAACTGCCTCCCATGATTCTTTCAGCAAGTAGTCCGTAAATAACTTTATGTTAACTGTAGTAAATGCTCTGCACATGCGTGTTTTATTTATTGTGTCAGTATTCACGTTATTAGTAATTGTAAGAATTTGTGCATCGTGGTCACTGTAACCTAGATTATTCGTTATTATTTCATATCTAGTTGTGGTTTTGTTAATTATAATTTGATCTATTGCTGTTTGTGATTTAAGAGTATTCCGTGTAGGTACGTTCACTGTAATATCTAAATTAAAAGAATGAATTAAATTGAGAAACTGCTCTTTTTCGTGGGATTCGCTCAGAAAATCAATATTGAAATCTCCACATACAACAATGGATTTAAAAGAGAGATTACTAATTTTGTTCAGAGTTATCTCTAGATTTTCTACGAAATTGAAATAATCTAAAGCTTGCTTTGTTGGAGGTCTGTAGATGCAAAGTAAAATAATTTTGAGCGTAGTAAGATGTACAACTGTTATTTCAAACACTTTTTCAACTGCATATAAATTGAATTCTGACAAGAAGGTAGAATCAATATTATTTCTTACATAAATACACGAACCTCCGTAAGCAGGGCCTTTATTTGATTCCCTTGCTCTACAATAAGATCCTGCAAGGTAAAAACTAGGAATTTGGAGTGTGTTTAGATCATTATGAGATAACCAATGTTCTGTAAAGCAAAGAACATCTATTTGACTGAGATCACACTCTAATGCCGCCTCGATAAAATCAATTTTATTTGAAAGAGATTGCACATTATGATGCATTATTTGAATATTTTGCATGTACCTACACGGATGCTTTTCTGCTGCATCTGACTCTAGTTGCTATTTATTTATCTCATTTTTACCTCGAGTGCGTGGTCGAAGGAAGTATCGTGTCCCAGCAGTGTTAGGAGGTGAGGAAGGAGGGGTTACAGATGTAGGGGATTGAGTAATGGGAGAGGTAGTACAAGGATTAGGTTCAGGGGATAAGGTAATTGGGTCCAAAGGGGTTCCGGAGGATGGAAGAGAACTAGGAGATGTAGGTGGGGATGAATCTTGGATAGGATACTGCTCAGGTGTAAGGATGTGTTTGGCAAGTTCGCTACCGAGTGCATGTTTTCCGACAAGGTTCAAGTGAAGACCATGCCGGGTGAAGTGTTTTTCTGAGAGAAAGTTAAGCTCAAATAATTTAACATGTGTGCCTCTCAGATGCAGTTTTAATTTGTTGTTTGCGTGTCTAATTTCTTTGCACAGTGTTGGTTTGTTGTACCAGAAGGGCAGAGTCGAGATTACAATGTTCGTGTTTTGGGCGGCACGTTGTAGTTTGTCAACATGTTGCTCAGGTGTAAAGTGACCACCCAAATTGATGTCATTCTGCCCTCCTATGATGATGACTGTATCCCGTTTGGTGAGAGTTTTTGTGTGGGTGTCCAATTCACTGATCACGTCGGCAAACCTCCCGTTAGGTTTAAACACACACATGACAGAGAAATTGGATGGGAGTTTCCCACTGAGCAGGGAGGAGATTTGTCGCCCATGGCTATCTGCTAAAATTAGTACCTTTTTCGTGGGCTCAGTAGGAATGTCCTTGTTCACTTGTGGGCCAGGTTGCGCAACTCTACGTGTCTTTGTTTCTTTGCGCTTGCTAGCCTGTTTGCGTCGGTTTGTGGGTGGACGTGTCGATGATGGGAGGGGGTAGTGAGGATTGGGAAGGCATGGAAAATCATTGTCATAATCTAACACAGCAAATCTGTTTTGAGTCATGATTGGTTGTGATGATTGTGTTTTTGCTTTCGCGGATGGACGGTTGAAAGTTTCTGCGGTGTTGCCTATTGTTGTCCAACCGTCTGAGTTTTGAACGACCTCTTCGAGCCTTCGGATATGTTCATCTAAATTTTTGTTTACGTGTGTGAAGGCTTTCAGAAGGTCGGCTTTGAGAGTGTACAGAGTAGAAAGTGTATAGCGAATAGTAGCCATGTCACGAATGCGTATCAAATGCGTGGCAAATATGAGAATAAATAATTAGATGAGAAATCAGATTATGTGTCAAAAATGTTTCCTAAATTATCTTTTTATTTTACGTGTATTAAATTATTTAATTTAAGTTACGTATTTATTTAAAAAATAAAAGAAATGGGATTCTAATTAGTATTTAAATGTTATTGGTAAATTGCGAGTAGAGTTGAGTGTGTTTCCGTTAATAGATCTAAGCTGCAAACTAATAAATACAATTAGATTACTATACTTTACCTCTTTAAAGGCCACAAAAATTCACCACTTTGATATTCTTTTGAAATCACAAGGTTCAAAATTTTCCGTTACTAATATATGCGAAACTTTGAATTTTGATGTTTTTCACAATTATCACAACACTTCCACTAGTTGTTTAACCCTTTACGCAAAACTAAATTTATTTGTACACCAAATATGTATTAAAAGTCTTTGAACTCGTTAAAATGCACGTTTGTCCGTTACGCTGTCTTTTAAACAAATAACTATTTACTTCTTTTCCACTGCTTCGGACAATATAAATCTCTTTCAGCGTTCCTGTAACAAGTAAACAAGTAAAGAAAACAATTTAAAAACAAAAAGTACCTGAAAGATGTAAGAAAGTAGTCAAAATTAGTAAAATATTGGAGCACAGTCCGAGCACGTCAGTCACGCAAGGAAGCAACCTCTTCATTCACATTCAGACAAACATGGATAAACATTTTTACCTAACACCACAGTGTAATAATATACAATACTTATAATAATTATTACATTTCTAATACGTAAAACACTCGTTACTATAAACAAATAAATGAATCAATACTGCTTGTAAGATTAGCCTGTAGAAAGATGTTTTCGACCGGCGAAACAAACAGAAAGAAATGAAATCACTTCCCTTCCCTTCACTGCACTGCATATCACTTTATCTAAATATTAACTGTTCAATACGTTTTACTGTAGACTATGCATAATCGCACCTTTCACTTCACTATACGTTTTCACCCTATTGACTAATTTCCTGTATTTTTTTCTAAAACCTCGCACTGAGCATGGAAAGGGCTCAAAAATCGCCGCAGGCAAATCGTTCCAATCTACTATAGTTCTGTTTACAAAGGAGAATTTCCCTAAGTCCGTTATTTGTATTCTTGTTCTAATTTTATATTTGTGATCAAATCTATTTAAATAATCTGGTTTATCTAACCTTCCCCGAATTTCCTGCCATGCGGAACGGAGCAACTAACGTAAGATTTATACAGCGCGCAAAGTCGTGCCCTTTTCCTCCGGCGTTCTAATGATTCCCAATGCGCAGGTGTGTTCCTTCGAAATGTGCATTTTACCGCTCTGTTTTGTATCCTCACTAAGCTCTTTTAAAGTCCTATTCTTTACGAATCCCAACAACTAGCTCCGTATCCCATTACCGGCATAACAAGCGAGGTATACGGGATTTCTTTTGCTTTCGTATTGCATTTTTTAAGACTTCTCATGTCGAAATGCAAAGACCTCCAAGCTTTGCCCACAACGTAGTTCGTTTATTTCTCCCATCCCAATTTACTATCCAGGAGGATGCCAAGGTATTTACAGTTCGAGACTCGCGGAACTACGTCATTACCTAGCTGATAAGGTATTGTATGAAAAGCTCTGGCCCTACAAAATGTGATCGCTTTACTTTTCTTTCCATTTATAGTCATTTTATTAGCTTTTACTCAATCATACATTTTATTTAAATCGTTCGGTTATTGAATCACATCGTGGTGCTCTGCAATTTCCGCATATAATATACAGTCGTCGGCGAAGAGTCGAATTTTTGACGTTATATTTCGCGATAAATCATTTACAAAGATAGGAAACAGCAGTGGTCCTATGACACTGCCCTGAGGGACCCCGGAAGTAATGTTACCCTTTTCCGATAAATGCTGTCCAATTCGAACTTTTTGATTTCTATCGCGAAGAAATTCACTTAACCATGCTATTACCCGCCTGTCAATTTTAGCATCAATAAGTTTCAGAATCAATATGTCATGTGGTACATCAAATGCTTTAGCAAAAACAATAACACTCTTCCCCCTACATCAATTAGTTCAGACAAGTCTTGAGTAAGGGAAATAATCTGACTTTCACAAGAAAAGCCATTTCTAAGCCATGCTGTCCATGAAATAACCATTGTTTGATCCAAATGATTTCTAATCGAATTGATAATAATTTTTCAAACAATTTACAGACTACTGACGTAAGACTAACTGGTCTATAATTATGCACTTCACATTTTGGTCCAGTTTTGAAAATTGGCGCTATTAAGACAGATTTCCAATCATCCGGCGCACTTTCATTGTTGATTGACATATTGAAAAGTCTGACCAAATATGGTATTATTGTTTCCCCTGCTATCTTTAACATGTCGGTTGTAATACCATTTGGACTGCAAGATTTACAGTTTTTCATTTTCTTCAAAAGTGAACGTACTTCCGTTTGATCAATTTTGAACACATGATCCACGTTGTTGTACCCTATGATAATCTGGTTAGCTTTTTGTTTGTATACAGAACAGAAATAATTATTGAATACATTGGCTTTCTCTTCATCGTCTACGATATCTACATTTTGCCATCTTTTACCGTAGGAAGTGTGTCCTCCTGTTTGCCTCGTCGGTGACGTACGAAGTTAAAAAACTTTGTCCAAGCATTTTCGTTATCATCTAAAATTAACTTAAGATACTATTCTTGTGCAGTTTTCTTTTTATTTTCTACTTCTTTCATAATTTGTCGGAATTTCTGTAAATGTGCCTCGCTGCGATGCCTAATATTATACGCTTTTCTCATTTTTCTTTTCAATTTGCGAATTTACGCGTTATAATACTCTGGATCTGAATTCTTTTTTATGTACATGAAAAGAACGAAACATTGTCGAGCTTCCTCAATGATTTCTTTGAATTTCTTACGTATTTTTCAATCACTCCTAACTTTTCGAAATCCACATATTTCAGTTTTAGAAAATGCTGGAGTCCATTTATGTCAGCTTTATGATATTGCCATTTTCTATTACCAATTTTATCATTTCCCCTGCAAATAGCATTTATTTCAAGAATTACGGCATTGTGATCGCTTATTCCCTGAATAACATCGCAATAGTATAAAATGTCCATCGGTTTAATAAGAAAAATATCTAAGATAGAATTTTGACGTGTTGGTTTGTCATTCCTGCATTCCAAACTACTTTATTTATTATTAACTGTATTTTTCTATAGCATACATCACCCTGCTAATTCATGTCACTTAGATTTAAATAATCGCCAATAGTAATCGGATTGGTTCTATTCAAATTTTCCTCCAGTTCGAGAATATTCTCGAGAATGGAATAATTACCATTTGGTGGCCTTTAACATACAATAAGATCTATTGTCTACAAGTTGTCTATGATTATATCTACTCCTATCATTTCATGCTCAATGCTTTTCCATTTCAAGTTCACGTTTATACGTGATTTAACTAAAATAAAAACTCCCCCCTCTAGTTTCCCTGTCCCGCCGAAATATTTTATAGTTGTTTTGACAAATTTCTGAATCTGATATTTCTTCATTCAGCCATGACTAAGTACCGATTACTACGTCCGCATCACATGCCTCAATTAAGTTCCGAAGCTGAATTTCCTTATTAATAACACTTCGGCAATTTACTTGCAACAGCTTAAGAGCTCCTTTACTCACCCCTAGTCTTTTCTCGGAAAACGAATTCTGCTTTGGCTGCTCCCCTTCACTTTGCAACGCGCCCTCCTGCAAAGCTCTTCCTCCCGTATACTTTCTAATAGCTGTCGTCGCCGTAGCCGTTGACGCCGATGCTGACTTCCCAGCTGTCTCCGACGCAGCTGCCTCTCCCGTTGTCACCACAGCTTCCTCCACCGTTGCGTCCACCCCCGTTGTCGCCTCCGTCACCTTCACCCTTGTCGCTGACACCAAGGTTTCCTCTCTTGAGGGAAACCCTCCCTCCCTTCACTTTGCAACCGCTCATAAGTCGGTTACATTGTTTAAATAGCGCGCGACAATGTTAAACTACGACCAAAGCAGTAATAGTACCGCTGAACTACAAGGGGGGTGCGCCAGCAAGAAAGGATATTCTGTATCAGATTCTGAGTAAAAGTTCTGAACGCACTCACGTAGTAGAAATCAACATCCAATCAGGAATCGCCTTGAAGAATTTATGACGGCGCAATCAGCACCGCAGGAAAAAACGTTCTTTTTCTGCTGTGAACCTTCGGACGGAACAGACCTGTACTGTCTTGCGGTGTGCGATCTAATACTGAACGAGAGGAGATCCAACAAATTATAACCATCAGAAGCTTTATAAAAACGTTTTTTTGATTGCAAGTTATATTTCGCTTGGACATTCCAAGTAAGGAATAACGTATATTGGAGACCGCCGTCGAGCTGTGTTACTTCGCGAGGTCGGCGTGCAACAAATCGACGAGGGACGGTTTTTCACGACGCCAGAGGCTAATTCGACCTTGGACGCAACGGGACCATCGCCGTCGTCTGGAGTGGCAGGAACGTGTCTTCGCGGCGACGTCGTGAGTCAAAAAGACCAGATTTTAAAACTTCGACAAAATCCCTTTTAAAAGAACAGTTGAGAGGAGGGGAAATCACGCATAAGAATATATAGAATTCACCTCACGCCCAGACAGAGATAGGCATTTAAATTATCGGCTATTAAGCGTAACTTTTCAGTATTTTTCCATCGTAACGAGAATTCAGATAAATTGTTCATGCAAAAAGGTGTAAAATTTATTCTTTTAATTCTTTTGTTTAACTACTATATTTGTCCTTCTAATGAATATTCTTTTCTGCAATTCATGATTTAAATTGTTTTTAATTAAATAGTAAAAAGGTTAATAAGTTGTGTGACAGTAAAACCGCTTATTAAAGGGATCTCATTCATTGTACCAGTTTATTTAAAAGGTATATGCAAAGTGTATATTGCACATGTAAATTTCTTTCAGCAGTGTATGTGATTTAATGTTTTTTTGTGAATTGTATAAAGGTATTTCATTGCATTTGTGTAAAAGTGAAAGATTATATTGGGTCATTCAAAGTATTTTACAAATAGAAAAGGTACAACTGCAGTTGATCAATATTTAGGAAATTGCTGAACACTACAGCAAGTAATATGAATTTCTAGGTAATGTGTAAATTCTTAACGAAATTGTATCAGAAGTTTTGGTAGAATATATCAAAACTTTGTTAAAGTTAAAAGTTAACTTGCCGGTATTTATTTTAATATTCAAAAGCAGGATAAAAGACGAACCCACTCCTGTAGGACGATTAGGACATAAGAAAATCTTCCTAAATGTTGATGTGACATTGATTTACCAGGTCAAAGGTCAAGTAGTAACATTAAGTTATTAGAGTGATCGGCTCATTTATATCCCATAGTAGGGAGCGGTCACATATTTGGTGAATACGCGAGGTTCGAAATTGATATAACCGCGTCATATAGTATTCCTAAAATAAGTGAAAGGTCACACTACACTTATTAATAAGGGCGGATTTTATTGAAATGTATTTTCTTTTCTTTTCGCTTTAAAACAATGCCGTTAAGTATAGAAATTAACTTATGACAAAAGGAAATGACCCATTTTATAGGCCATTATTTTGTTTTTGTTTTTTGCCGATTTCGACTAATTAGTCATTTTTTTACCTTTTCCGTCATTTTAATGCATTTTTTGCTGATTTCATTTATTTTAATGTAATTTTTAATAGACTTGCTTCAAATAATATTTACGATATGCAACAAATATTCTTCACAGTATCAGTAGCGTATTTGATTTGTTCGCTCCGAAACTGTTTTGACAGACTATGTAATTCTTGTGACGTATAACAGCGCCATTGGCGGTCGGCCGATTTCGGGATAACTAAGGACCGAGATTTTCTGGTAAAGAACAGTCCAAATAAAAAGTTTGCAAGCTGAGTTCACTCGAACGAATGGAAAAAGCCTCGATTACCAGCAACGTATCCAACTGCCTGAGTTGTTCATCCGAACTGGTTTTGATAAGATTTTTGACGTCATCTTTCTTTGGTTTTAGGGATTTATTTATCATTTTTGTGGATGTTTTAGGTCATCAAAATCCGCCCCTACTTTTAAAAATTACACACAAACTCATATAAACATTATTCACACTATACATGCCGTCGTCCACTTAATTTTAACCGCGGTTGCAACTTAATCTAACACCGAACACCATTTACATTATTTACACTGAGCAATACATACACATACACTTATAAACACAACACATAAACTCATTTAAACACTATTTACATTGTACATGCCGTCATTTACCTCATTTAAACCGAGGCTGCAAAGGTACATCGGGGGAACATGTGGAATAACATATAGAGAACATTTGGAGGAAGATGTGAGAACTTGTGATGGACATATGAGGAAACAAGTAGGGGATAATACGGGAAATGTGCATGCACGATATGTGTGGTGTACATGCGAAGGATAATGTGCTTAACATTTCATATTTATTCGTGGCGGGAACGTGTGGTGAACACACAAGGAAACGCATGGTTAACATGCGAAAGAACATATGGTGAATATTACATATTCATATTTAATCTTAAATTCTATTTACATTGATCACTCACGACCTAGCTTACAAACTAGATACCAATTATTATAAATCTGCTTTGTCTTACATCCTAACTTACTCTAACATCGAACACTATTTACATTATTTACACTGTGCAACACATACACATACACTTATAAACACAAACACGTGTATAAACATTATTTACACTTTCACGCTAGGCTGTCGTCCTCATTTTAACTGCGGCTACAGGAGCCTTCCTCATTTGGTGAACTTGCGAGGAAATATACGGAGAACATCGAAAGGGAATATTGCGTAGCATATAGGGAAACATGTTGAAGTCAGGTGGAGCTGAAGAACTGAGTGAAGAGTTATCTCTTCTGGTGACATCTACTCGGCAGCAGGGTGACCAGAAACGAACCGGGAGCGGTAGCTCAGTGCATCAACTGATGTCACTTCAGCGCCTCTGACCGGGAGGTCCTAGGTTCCAGTCCTGACGGCGGCAGCTTTTCAGCTTGGTCGAATTCAGTCGCTGTCTAGAGGAGAATTCTAGCGGCCGGCTGCTCTGATCGGTAGTTTTCCGTGGTTTCTCCGATCAACTCCAGGCGAATGCCGGAGCAATACTCTACCAAACGGGCCACGGACCGCGCGCGATCTGTCCTTCCACTTCCTTGTCCTATCCTCTCCCCTTACACACACACACACTAACATGCACTACACTACCACATACTCCGGGAGACCGGTTGGGAGCTTAGAGCTTGTCCCGCCTAAGGCGGTGCCCCGCTGGTGGGAGAGTCCTGGTTAGGGGGAAACCCCACTAGCCGACGGTAGGTCGGGACCGGATCTCGCCATCCAGCGGGGGAAGATAACAGCCATCTCCCGAGAAAAAACATGCACTACACTAACGGAACTAATGACCAAAGCAGTTGACGCGCCGAAAACACGAAAAAATCAATCAATCAATCAGCCAGAAACGAGCAGAAACACGAAATATATATAACATTAAATTGACGCGTTAATAGGTTCGTCATGACGGGACCTGGTGCTTCAGTGTAAAGTTCATGTTTTGGTATGAAGTTTGTATCCAGTTGAAAGATACTTTCACTTTAAAAAAATAATTACAAAGTGCGGAATGTGTTGGTATGGGTCCGGCTAGTATGTTTTAATTCCAACCGAGCAGTTGCTCGATTTGACATTACTATTTCCACAATTCCATGATCTGGTGACTCCAAACATAAAACATTTTTTTCTTATTTTTGGTCGAATAAATCATTGAATTTCTTTTAAATTCTATAATTGTGGAAGGTAATGTCAAAAAATTAAAATTAAGATTCATTATCGTAAGTAGGCAATTTCCGTACCATTTACAATGTAAACAAAAACGTGAACTCTACAGAGCATTCCAGGAAGAAACATCAATAATGTTTTGGAAGGTCATTCTTAACACAACTAATGGCGCTCCAGCAGCACATACTTTCTCGCATTATTTTTTAGTGTTCCGCTATATTATACTACCACATAAACCTGAAAAAGTGTTTCCAATCAGCACACTTTTTTTTCCGCACCGAGACCCGAAATTTGGTCCTGCGAGTTAACGTGCCGTGACCCATATTACTATGCTACAGAAGCGCCAAGTGGTTCGAACTCGGGCCGACACTTAAAAATGTAATTGTCTCAACCCAGTATTTCCAACATGCAATTGTTACAATTTTCGAAGATTCGGGGAGTGTGCCGAAAATGGGAACAGAACCATATTTTTACCGTCCGTTGTTACTTACGTGGATACGATTTAATGAAAAAATTAAATTTGATGCAGTTTTTGAGAAAATATTTTGTTTAGAAATCGCATAAATTTCAGACACAACGCGAAATTTACTCGTGTTTTCGAATAACTGTACGATTCTTTTTTAGAGCAGACGTTGTTTAAGGCAACAATTGCTACCTTTAAATTTGTAGTTTTGAAATCTCAAGGTTTTGCAATTTTCGAAAGTACGGAGTTCGTTACAAATGGGATTAGCACCATATTTTTACTATCCCTTGAGGAAAAATTTTAAGAAAAAATTACAGCACTTTTTGAATCAGAAATTGTTTAAAAAAATTAATTCCCTTTATTTCGCGCAAAATTACATGACAACAATATTTTTGAAAAATTGAACATGATCATGTTTCAAGATCTGACTTTAAAGAACAAATTTCATTAAGGGGAAATATCACTATCATCAATATCGTAGTTGCAGGAAGAAAGAAAGTAAAAGAAAAAAACCTGAACATTTGCAATTTTCGAAAAATGAGGGATTTTAACGAACTTGATACCTGTACCATTATCTTAAACTTTCTTTACGCTAGCCGAGGAATTCCAATTAAACTTTAATCAAAAAATTTGGGGCCATTTTTTGAGAACAATTTGAAAATGTGTTGATGCTTCATATAAAGCACCGGGAGCGGTAGCTCAGTGCATCAACCGATGTCACTGCAGCGCCTCTGACCGGGAGGTCCTAGGCTCGAGTCCTGACGGCGGCAGAATTTTCGACAGTAGCTTTTCAGCTAGGTCGAATTCAGTCGCTATCTGGAGGAGAATTCTAGCGGCCGGCTGCTCTGATCGGTAGTTTTCCGTGGTTTCTCCGATGAACTCCAGGCGAATGCCAGAGCAGTACCATACCAAACGGGCCACGGACCACGGGCGATCTTTCCTTTCTCTTCCTTGTCCAATCCTCTCCCCTTACACACATACTAACATGCACTACACTACCACATATTCCAGGAGACCGGTCGGGAGCTTAGAGCTTGTCCCGACTGGGGCGGTGCCCCGTTAGTGGGAGAGTCCTGGTTAGGGGGAAACCCCACTGGCCGACGGTAGGTCGGCGCCGGATTTCGCCATCCAGCAGGGTAAGATTACCGCCATCTCCCGAGAACAAACATGCACTACACTTACGGAACTAATGACCAAAGCAGTTGACGCGCCCGGAAACAAGAAAAAATCAATCAACCAATCATATAAAGTACAAAAAACTCAAAATATCCATTTCAAATTCACAAAGTCTGGAGTTCGTTCAGATCGTTCATAGAATATACATTTTTGGAGAAAATCAACTGAAAGGTTCAGGCACTAATGTTGATCACAAATGGATGGACACATGGAAAGACAGACGTTTTGCCGTCAATCGATTTTTCCATTTCAAGGCCTCACAAAACGTGGATTTTGGCAACACCAAGTATTGGAGGAAGTAATTTACTATTTATGGGAACAATTTATCCACTTTTTTTGTTACGAAGGTCCGGCAATAAGAGTTTTCCTGACGAAATTCGCAGTTTTCCGGCGCACGTACATAACTTTCTCTTCTTTCGAAGTACAAGAAAATAAAAAGCTTAAATGATCGTAAGTTATATTCTCTAAGATGGAGCAAGTTGTCTGTATAGTTTTTTGTATATCTTATAATTAGAGCTTGGAAGATTGGCAAATGCATTTTTTTGTTACAATTTCGTGATTTTTGACAATAGGAATCACTTAATTGTACTTCTGGAGTTGTTTTAGTAGACTTTCATTTTGCCCTCTTTTGTCTATTTTAGCTTCTGATGCCTATTTTTGTCATTTTGTCTTATTTTTGCATGTTTATGCCTTTTTCTAACTATTTTTGCTTTCTTTTCTCCTGGCACAGATCTCGATCAAGCTGGATATATAGTATCTGCAAGCCTGGACAACAGAAGGCACTTTTTTCTTTCTGTGGAAGCAAAGGTCGTGTTAAAAATATAAATGAGAAAGGAAAATGATACCAGTCAAGATATTTGATTTTTTATTGGTGCCGATATGCTTTGTTCGCACAGGAGGAATCCCATCCTATTTTTTTGTGTGGCCTCCAATCCCTTTTGAGGACAGAGCCTCCTGCTTTTGATATACCCTTCTCAGTGCTGGCGATTACACTATTGCGAAGAATGAAAAATATAGTTCCGTTTTCACTAATGCCATTTCAAGATTCAAAAGGGACTATAGGCACTTTATCAAAAGGCATTATATCATTTTGAAGAGACAGCATTGAGCCATTCCACGTCAAATCGCAACAAGAATTGACACGGCTTTTTTAAAATGTACGATAATTTTTTTCTTAAATATGGACGTCAAACAAAGACACACGTGTTTTTTTTATTTCTCTGAAAATTGATTATTTGTGTAGTTATGTCTATATTAAATTTTGAAATTTATGCGTACTTCACAAAATATGATCAATTGTTGCTCCAAACGTACTTAATATAAAAATTCCTGATTTGTTTCATTTAATACTTTAAAAAGTATGTTTTATTCCTCTGCAAATACATTTTTCAAAAAATAAATATTTCGTGTAAAAAAATACCGTCGACGCTAGCATTTGGCTCTACCATCGCAAAAGCCGCACACATACAACCTATCAGCATATTCATGTAAGAAGATAAATGGTATTTTGTACAACACTCAATTAGTGTATCAACAATCGTAACGGCCAAGTGATAGTTTACGGAATAAGTACGGTTGGAGGAAAGGATACTTTTGCGCGTCAAAGCCAAAACACTGAACAGTGAACAAACTCTATCTCTGAAACTCATACAAACGTTTTGCTTAGAACGACCGATGTTTTAACCTCCCAAAATATTGACTTTTCCTCCTCGGACACCTGTATAAATAAAACGGGCAGAACTTTCCCCGTCACTTTTCTTCCCAAAAATTAAAATGGCCAAATACTATAGGCGGGGTACAAATACTATAGGCGGGCGGGGAAGGATTCACAAAGCTTGGTTTATCTATACATTTAAAAAAATAAGGTATTCTGCCATGGCTTCGTTTAGAGTTTCTACTGAACCGATTAATGTATTTTTTTCTTTTAAATGAAAGAATATGATCCCTAGATGTGTTATCAGATATTGTTTGTGTTGATTCACTAACATTCACGGTGTAAATTAATTAATTAATTAAATCATTCTTTAATAGTACGCTTATCAATAGTCAATTGTTTTCTTTCAAAGAGTGGCAGTTTCAAAGTCGATATACATGAGTCCATAGATGTGAGTCCACGCTGCTTGATGTTTTATTTTGATTGTTGAGATTTGTTTACAATTCGTCAAGGTTTTGTTTCAGTGTAATAATTGCATTGTGGTGTTGACAGTTTGCATGTATTTGCTTCTATGGTGTATTTTGTAGAGAACATTCGCACAGTGGGATTTGCTCGGTTGTACTTTAGTGAAGTTGTTTACAGGTTATGTCAAATTCCGAATCGTTGCCCGCGCGCCCCAAAAGACGCAAACGTACTTTAACTGGACGCAGGGAAAGAGAAAGTCAGCGTAGGTGTCGTGATAGTGAGGTCATTTCGTTTTCTATTGGGTCATTGTCTATGAAATAGACAGTTTTGTTCTGCTTTGTACTTTTCATGTGAGAGAAATTCTGCAAATGCTTTTCTCTGTGTTGCTTAAATGGGAAAATAAGTATACCTTCGAGCAATATGCCAAAAAAAATCAAACTTGTTTATAGGAGATAATGACACACCAAAAAAACTTTAGAAAGAATATCCCTTAGTATAACAGTATAATAAATTTTTTGTGCCGATATTGCATTGCCACCTGGTCATGGGCCATACGTGTTCAAAATTTTGGTTACTCCTCATCACAGAATATCTTCGTTATACCCTCAAGATCCAAACAATGCAATATATTGTGCACATTAGTCTGGGTACAATATTTTACATTTATCTCACCGTCAAATTTTGACGGGTTCTCACTAGTCTAGATTTAAAATACTTTTTTAATACGACGTGCGTATGGTTTCTCGAGCTTTTTGCAAGGGCGAAAGAGTTATTTTTTAAATTCTAACTAATAGTGTGCTAAACACTATGAATCGTGCGGAAATATTAGTTTATGCAACTAGTTTATATGTTAATGTTTGTTGCACGAGTATATGTTTTAAAAGCGAGCTACATTGGGAGTGGGTTTTCAAATTTGTACGAATGTAATATAGCAACATTACAAACAAGTTGTATACGCTATTTTTTGTATAACAACGTTATAAATTTATTAGAGTATCAGAGTTAATTTTGGGAAACAACTTTATTGTGCCGTCATGGATATTTGATGGTGCGAAAAAACGGTGGTCCGTTGTTTCGTGTACCACCATCATCCCGCGATTCTCTGGCTGCGATTGGGTAAAAGTGTGATGACACAATTATTACTACCATAAATGGCAAATACGTCATAAACTGTACCGTAATATGTCCTTTTATAAACGATTTCTTGTAACGAAAAAGTTCGTTTATAAGGCTGCAAAACAGAAAACATATTTCGCGTACGACATATTAAAATAGTAGTTTATGCAATTAGTTTGTAATGTTGAGCTTTATTGAATGAGTACACGTTTTGAAAACGAGCGACATTAGAAGTGAGTTTTCAAATTTGTACAAATGCAATAGAGCAACTTTATAAACGAGTTGCGTACGCTTTTTTAATTTTTTAAAATTTATTTTTAATAACAGCATTATAAATTTGTAAGAGATTCAAACTTAATTTTGGAAAACAACTTTTTTGTGACATCTCGGGTGTTTGAGATCTATGCGACAAAAGGGTGGTCGGCTGTTTCATTCACCGCTACCTCCCCACGATTCTCTCGTTGCGATTGGCTGAATGAAGGATGATGCAATCATTCGTGCCGTAAAATGCTAATACATCATTTGTGTCATAAAACGCCCATTTATGAACGATTTCTTGCAACAGAAAAGGTCGTTTATAATGCTAGTACACAAAAAATAGTATACCATAGCTGTTTTTAGATCGTTTCTCTGAGTCTTGTTATGTTTAATACTATTACTACAGAATGAGGAATGAAGAGTGGAACGAATGATTTGAGATGGGCCAGAAAAACTAAAAAATACGTTGTTAGACCGTTCATTTTATTTGAAAACACAAGTTAAAATGGTAAAACATGAGGCATGTGTAAATCAAAACATCAAAAATCACGTTTGCAACATTTTCACACATTGGATACTACAAAAAATAATTTTAATCTGTGGCGCAAACAGGATTTTTGCTCACTTTGAAAGTAATGTCAAATTGATAATTTATAGTTACTTTAGCATATGCAAGTTAGATATTGAATGATTTTCTATTCAGTAATTGAAGTATGTTATATTATTTAATTGAATATCGGGTAATACATTTAGTTGAGAGAATCGTCGTTTGTCAGTAGTTTTATAATGTAACACGTTTGTCCATTATTCATCTCACGACTGTTGCAGAGATCCCTGCAATAATTATCTTGCGACCTTAATATTACTTGGGACTATAAGGAGAAAGAGACAAAGAAGAAACAGATGAAGAGGGGAAAAAGGAGGATAAGAAAGAAGAAACGAAGAGGTAGAACAAGAAATGCTGCTGCCGCCATCCTGTTTGATGCAACCCGCTTGACGTTCGTGCATTACACTGCTAAACGCTCCGTGCTGCAGCGACCCTTGCAATGCGACATTAGCTGTGAAACCGAGGAGAAAAAGAAAAGAAAGATAAAAAAGAGACCAAAAAGAAAAAAAAACGTACTTGAGGAGTTTAAAATGAAGAAGACATTCACGGAGATGTCAATGAGGAAACGGCGGGGAATAAGATGACGGACAAGAACAAAAATAGAGACAATGAAGAAAAAAGGAGCAAAGAAGAAAAGTGACAAGGAGAAGAATGACAAGAAAAGTAAAAGAAGACGGATGAAAAGAAGGAGTAGAAGATAAACATGAACAACAAGAAGGCGGCGAAAGGGAAGTAGAGACGGAGAATGAGGCAGGAAAGAAGACGGAGAGAAAGGTGCGAAGCAGACGGTAGAAGTGACGGGGAAAAGGAAATTGAGAAATAGGCAGAGATGCTGACGGAGGAGGAGACAAAAAGGAGACCGTGAAGGAGAAGAAGGTGGCGAAGAAGACAACAGAGAGAAAGCGAAGATGTTGAAGAAGACAGCGAAGGGTAAGGAGAAGATGGGAAAAGTAGGGAAGGTGGTGAATGTGTCGATGAAGATGAAAGTGAAGAAGACGGCGAAGAAAAGACGTAAAAGTTAGTGAAGGCGGAGATGAAAAAGTGAAAGGAGGAGAAAAGAAGTAAAATAGAACATCTGACTTAGCCCAATAATGTGTTGTGAATTTACGTAACATATCACGTTTTCTGCATACAATTTTGTGTGGCTAATGAAGCCTCCGTATAGCGTGGGCGCGACAGTATTTCTTATCTTAAGTTAGAGTCCATGGCAATAAGTTATACCTATTGTGATATACCAAAATGACGAACCATTTTTATTATGGAAATGCCATTTTATATGACATAGAATATAGGGATGTCAATAGACGATTGCGACGGGGTCGCTATGTGACAAATAAACAACCGGCGTTCAGGATCATTTTCGTTAGGTTGAAATGACAGAGCAGAGGCGGAATAAGCATTGCTTTGAGAGACAAAAGAAAAAGATATAAAATTCGGATGCTTCCGAGTTTTTAGAAGAACATTCTTTCGCTCGAGCAACGCGGTGATGAGCGGGTCGGCTCCTGATATATTTTACCAGGTTTCTTATATTAGGATGGATTCTTATATTAGGATTAGGTTTCTTATATTAGGATGGAGCGTTCTTGTAGGAATTAAATACGTGTTTAGGCGTCCACCCGAGACGCAAGAGAGGGAAGTCACGGATTATAATAGTATCGCCGGGAGAAGTTGGGACCAGATCACGGACATTGGGCGAGGACTTTATCCAGAAGCAAGATTCTGCTGCGTCGACGGAGAAGGTTCTACGGGGCGCCATCGAACGAAGAAGTGAAGAGCGTGCGAAGACCCACGAATGAATAACAAGGTTTTAGAACTATTGTAATATAGAGAAAACTGGTCATGACCAAAGGTCAATTCATTTTTGATTATCAATGTAATAATTGTTGAACTTGCAACAGAATCATAGTTGATATTATAACAATTTCTAATTTGTTGAGTTAAAAGAAACTGATTATCATTGTTCGTTACGTGCAATCCAGCATTTTAATAAGATATTCAGATTCCTCGCCACTACGCATGGGTGGCAGATTCAATAATTGGTTGCAGAGTAAGTAGCAACAATTATGAATTTCGAACCCCAATTAACTGAGCTAGCACAACATAATTTTGGAATGAGATATATTTAAAGTACGTAGGAAACATTAGGTTTCAAGTATAACCTTCTCCTGGCGCCCAAATCACATTTATCAGTAATAATTGTTTCAAATTGGTACCAGTCAACGTCGGGCATGTTTCAAAATGTCGCTCGAAGTGGGGCTTGTTTTTAAATAGAAAGACGGGGCTTGCTTCAAATTGGCACCTGTCAACGTCGGGCATGTTTCACTATAACCATAGTGGTGGGGCAAAAAGGCACAGACTTTCTAGTTGTAGTTTTCTAATCTCTTCAGTCTGGAGTAACTTTTTGGTTTCACCGCCACCTTTTCCCAAACTGCCATCTATTGTCGCCTAAGGAATATTTTCTTTCAATTTTTCGGTTTCTAATGGTAGGAGTGAAATATGACCTCAAGAATTATATAGAAGAATAAAACCTAGTTCTATGTGCACATTTTGATTGAACCATTTTGAACTGTTGTTGAAAAAAATATCTTTCAAGTATTTCTGAAAATGCGCAATTTGGAGCTCATTTTCACAGAAAACTTTTGACTTTCCGAGAAAACTCATTGGAAATTAATTAAGGCATTACACACGGAAATGCAATAATGCATAAAACACGCAATGTAAATGTACGTAAATATATAATTTCTGTCATCGGTTTCTGGAGAGGAGATGGTTGCTGGTGGCTGCTGCTAGAGCCCCCCTCCCCCTCCCCTTCCGTCATGTCGGTGCTCCACTGATTTTAATACGAATTGTTCGTAATATGTTCTCCCCTGGGGGTCTTCAAGTTAAAACGTTTGCATTCTTCGGAAAGCAAGACAAAAAGAAGCTGCAAATAGCAGTTTGTCTAAAACAAACTTTAGAAATTAAGGAAGTCTGTTCAAAATAAAAAGCAATTTTGAGACAAATATCCAGTAAGGACCAAAATTGTTAAAGGAAACAACGATGGGAACCTTCAAGTTCAAGAGTCACTTCAAGTAATTGTGATATATATATATATATATATATATATATATATATATATATATATATATATATATATATATATATATATATATAAGAGAGAGAGAGAGAGAGAGAGAGAGAGAGAGAGAGAGACAGACAGACAGACAGACAGACAGACAGACACACACACACACACGTGGAAGTTTCCGAAATTTCTAAGATCACGAAAACAGGATCTGCTCGAGTTGAACACAAGTAGTGCAGTCTGCACTGTCAATTGTGCTAGCGAAATATGAGCGAACACGAGAAAGACCTAAAGTAAACGATATGCGGTATAAATGTAATTTTTACAAAACACATTAATTTGGCTCGCTACTTGATAAATGAAATTCTGAAATTGCGAAATGCTAAACAATAGTATGAAAATATTCTGGTCAATGTAGTACTTGGTTCAATCAGTAGCAAGAATGTCCATGAACCGACTTCCATTCATGGTTAAGAACGACTGAGAAAAGGAAGAAGGGACATGGTCAGACCTCAAAGAAAACGTATGCCGGAACAGAATTCATGATGTAAACCTTTTTGGGAAGGAGGAGGAAGGGAAAAAGAAGACGAAAAGAAATTCTTAACAATGATATAATGCTACAATACGTGATAAACCATTTTTACGGTAGAGTACTCAGAACAACTATATTTATGCTGTCGGTTCTGTAGGGTATGCATGGCATCATTTAAATATCAGTGACAACAACAGATGGAGTTGTATGTGTTAATATATAGATGATTGTCTGATAAACTGATAGCCTGTTTTTTGTAGCGTAACAGGTCTGACATCACTAGTTGCATGTCCTACGTACAAGTGCAAATGAGATCAATCGCTCAGTATAAGTATTCACCTCAAAGGAATCCAGGATTCTTGCCGCATAGTACTAGATGAGATAATTACAAACGTAATGAAGTATTTATTGATGAGATAACGTAATAATTCACACACACACAAAACCACATACTTCGCATGAGTTGTAGTGTTCCACTGCACACAAACTGTAGGCTTACTAAAGCGTACTGAAATAATGTCTCTTCCATGTGGAATATATTCAGCTAAACAGAGCAATCCATCACACCGGAACATAGAAAAATAGAGTAAAACTCAAAACTGCTCTCATGATGAACGAAATCTTGAATACATTATTGACCTATCAATAACGATCATTGCACAGAAAAGAAATCAAATCAAGAATCGCTCATCGATTAATGTCTTTCTTGCAAGATTTCTTTTCCCGCCAATTATTCTCACAGTAACAAGAATCTGCAAAAGAAATGAAAACATATGATTAGTAAAAAGAGCTTTAGATATTTACAATTTTAAATGATACTTTGCCAGAGAATATCTTAGCACTGAACTAAAACCAATTTGATCAGTGAAAACGAAAGATTAAGGGAACTTACATCCAGAACTCGAAACTGTAAATATTACGGGAGGGAAAGTCCCTTGAACCACCTTGAAAGTCCCTTATACCTTCTTTTCGTGAAACCGAAAGTGTCATTAAGGATTGTGGTCAGTAAACAATTACTGATAATATCGTAAATTAATGTACAGCACTTGAATACTTATCTAGTAATGAATGAAATACACTGGCAGAATATACATAAACTCTCTAAAGTAAAGAATCCAAGATAACTAAGGTTTTACGTTCTTTAGAACCAGTAATGTTCATGATCATGTGCACGTATCAAGGTAAGAAGTGCTTACTCTGGAACCTGGGTGCCAAACTCTGGAAGGAATACAGGACTGCACTCTCACCAGAAAAGATCGTACATACGCCAAATGTTCTATGGGGAAATGGAAATATCGTAACATCGCTCACGTGGACCAGTTTTGCTCCGTTCATAGAAACGTGATACAAGTCAAAATGACATATTTTGAGATAATAAACTCAAAACGCCGTTATATTTATGGAGAAAATTATAGTTTAATAATTTTACCACCAGTGTCACTTTACAATTTTCGAATATCACAATTTTATTTTATAGAAAAATGACAGATGTGAGTATAGTCTTCTTTTCGGTGGGTCACCAACGGAACAATTTTTCAGAAGAATAGCAACGCTGAGGAGACGCTGTTCCACCGATTGCAACACATCTCCACTGGAGATTTCACGGTCAGTGTATTGCGAGATCCTCCAGAACGACCACAACCACTCTCATTATGCCTACACTTTATACGGCTTCGTTCTCATTCAATTATACAAACTGTGCGTCTTCCCTATCCTGGCATGCCGACAACGTTCACAAGACTTCTGTTCACTACGCGATCCTCGAAATACTCGACTATTCCGTGGGCAGCATGGTGACTGATAAAGAATCGGAATTCCCTTCGCCAGCATTCGCTCATACAGATACTTTCTGGCATTTTTATCGCTACCTACGCGCTATTTCAGATGTGTGTACACGGTACAATTTCCATGTACAAACTCTTTGAAAAACCTTTATTTACAGTTAATTTATTCATAATTTTAATAATTCAGCAAAATGGCGGGGCTGTGTCTATTTTTAAGAATGTTTTTAACATCACTTTAATAAGGTAATATTCTTAAATTCGAACTAGCAGAGAGCAACATTTGATTTCACCGAGAACAACTGGTAACTTTCCTTTATCATTTCTTCGTCGCCTTCATCTACTCGTACGTATTCTAATATTCAGAATGTTCTGAAACGACATATTTCCTCAATTTAAGTTATTGTAAAGTATATAAGCCACTTTAAGATCAACTATACATCTAAGTTAATATTAAGAAAATTCTTTAAAATTCAACCCTACAGGTACTCCATCTTCGATTTTCATGTTTGACGGCTCAAATTCTCGAAATATGACTCTGTTTAACCCTTTTAAATATTCAGGGAAAAGTCATTATATATATTTAGTTATTGGTATGTCAAAATAAATGATCACAAGAAATTCATTCGCTTTTTGAAGAATGTGTTAATATTATTGGATGAAGTGATCTTCTAAAGCAAATAAAACTGCAAATTTTACTTCAAGCGGCGTTTCGTAATTCGGGGTAGTAGAATTTTTTTTATCAGTGATAATCCAATGATACAGAATGTGACGACAGAACTCGAAAATTACGCAAAATCCTTGCCTATGAAGAACATTTTAACTTTACAAACTTAATCATTTGTAATATTAAGATTAGCGTGATTGTATTGATTTTTGACCACTGAAATGTCTCATTTACTATGTAATCTGACTGGCTGATAACGCAGACGAAAAGTACACTGAACGTAACACAAATGTGAAATTCGGAATATAAGTTCCTCTTGCGATGAACGACTGAGATATAATTTTTCAAATTTCTTCCTCTGAAAGGTGAAATAGGGATTATAGGGTCAAACACGAGCATTACGGATTTCGGACAGGCGGGTCGGGGTAGGGTAAGTAGGGCGGGGCGGGAATGGGGAGAGACAGGTCGGGAAAACCAAATGGTGTGGAGCGAGGAGGGCGGATGATGTTTGAGGTGGATGGGCGGGCGGTACGGCCGAGGATATAAAAAAAATACTTCAATTTTCCGCTATTCACAGAATTAATTCCTTTCCTGCCTATTAGATGATTGTGATATATCTACTCTATAACTAGGGCAACGCCAGGTCACTTCAACTAATTTTATATCACATTTGAACGGTGTATTTCAGAAACAAAATAAGTCAGTGAAGAAACTTATTTGGGAGAAAAAAATTCCTATTGTGGCTATAGGGCACAAACGTTGTGTCAATATTTAGGTTCTGTCCTAAAAAATCTCCACATTCCATTGACGTATGCCAGATGTCTCAATCGATGAAAAAAAACTAGTTTAGCGTGGCGCCTCCAGGTGTTTTTGCCGTGAGTATTTTCATGCTGAAGTTATATTTGTGTTTTGCAGTTTCATAATAAAAGTAATACTTGAACATATTACAGTTGCCCGGTTTGCTCATTTTCAGGCTCGTCACAAGAAAAAATTTCGATTGAAATGCTTGTTTAATTTTCAGATAATATATAAAATTTGGCTTAATTATCATCAATCGGATGATTGAAATCGTAATGATTCATGTAATATCGAAAGCAAGCGTAGTATTTCACAGCGTTTCACCAATGCATTCGCAGTTGCACTGAAATCTAATAGTATAAATAATATCTACTATACTTAATTTGCTGACTATACTGAATGGCTACTTCTTTTTGGTCCTGCTCCGTCGGGATTTGAACCTTAGGACTTCCCGGTCAGAATCACTGCAGTAACATCAGTTGACATTCTTAGTCAGCTCATCCGGCAAGGATGGGAATAAGGACAAAACGATGAAGGGAGGATCGCGCGTAATTAGTGTTCTATCGTATAGGGTGCTGCTCCAGCATTCGACTGGAAGAAATTAGGAACGCCAGCGATTACAGCAGTCGAGTTACGACCTCGATCCAGACAGACGTCGTAAACCTATTTATATTGAATATATAAACTAAATTTCTGACACTCGTCCGAGATCTTCCAGTCACTGGCACCCTATCTCCTTACCATTACGATCGCAAATACCAAAGCTGATTGTAGTCACAATCTTACCTGAGAAATTGCTCCCGTTAATATTGCTGCTAGTAAATAATCTTGAGTAAGAATTTCGATGAAGGAAAAGAGCATTAAATCAAATGTTGTTAGAGTAAACTCATTCCCATAGAAAAGAATTTTATCAAATGAATGACCATTGTCTGTAAACAAAGACATCAGTTAGTATTTTGAACACTGAATAAGTGCAGAATATATCGCACATCAGACTGAATAAGTACATAATATATCTTCAGAAGGAATCGGAACACCGTGGTAATAAAACTTCATTTTCTTGTAATATTTATAAGTCAGATGAAAACATTTCTCTCTGGAGCAGAATTTCTTATTTTGTGTATTAAGTTCCTCCTGGTATCTATTCACATATTGTTCCATGAAGACGTTTGTATGCATTTGGATCATAATGTTCATTTTTGAAAGAAATTCGAACACGTATTTTGGGTGTGTTGAATGAGAGTTAGCATTGTGTTGGCCCGACCCCTTCATAAGAAAGGTCTTCTCTGTAAGATGAAATAAGGTGGAGATGTATTTGAATGTACCGTTAAATCTGTCTAAACCGGAACCTGTACAGTCGGAAAACTGTCTTAACCGGAAAATTTCTCTGACCCGTGTCCTGTAAGGCAAAAAATGTTTATAAAACGGAATTCCTGTGAATTTAATGTAATTGACAGAAATGCGAGATGTCCTTAATGTAATGAATGAAGTCTGTTTTAAATTCTTTATCTCATGCGATTTAGTAGTGGCAACCGCACTGTGAAGGAGAAGGGTTTCAGCTCACTGCGTAGAATTCGACCTTGGGGTCACTTGTCTCTTAAGGCGTAGGACGTAGGGGAATTCCCCTCCCCCCACAACTCTCTGAGCGTGAGAAGGTGTACAGGCATAGCTTCTATTCGCGCCTCTCCCTGCTCCACGCTGAAAATCGTGAGTTTCACAACCAGTTTAACAATGCGAAAACCACCAATTATATGAAAACGTCAAACTTATGGATGCAAGAGAAACTCAGAAGCTGTCACTGAAGCATGTTTAATATTCATTTTTTGGTGGTTTCTGCCGTAAATACATTATGTGTAAATTTATTTTAACAATCATAATAAAAACATCCAATTTTTACTTTACTTCAATTACTTCTTTACTTACATTAATTTACTAATTTCAGGACGGAAATGTCACTATCACACGTGTCGTAAATGGACATCCCTGCATAAAACGGAAACCTTCCTAAACTGGAATTTATTTTTGTCCCGGTCCCGGTGTTATCGATTCCGGCTTAAACAGATTTTACTGTATTAGAAATAAAATAATTTATTTATGCATTGGCACATTTTACATAATTTCATATCACTCTATTATTTATTCCAAAACTCTACGCTCGGTCTCTTTTTACCCCGACCGTATTACACGAATAGTTCACAAGGAGACGGTCATTCCTATCCTAATTGGGAGAACTCACTTTCTTTGATAAATGAGGTGAGGCACTCGAAATTTGCTAATTGGTAAAGAAATGTAGGTATAATACTATTAATTAGAAAGCTCTTCGCTTAGAATTCAGTTCTCTTTCGACAATGACATAAATAGCTATTAATGTGCACGTTTGTGTTAGAAATTTGATTGAAAATAAAAAAATGTTTAAAATTACCTCACACATACTATTACAAAATATAAAAAAAATACAATATAATAACAAATCAAAGTTTTATTTATAGATACAAAAATCTATTTGAAACATGTTCACAATATTTCGTTTCCACTTACCTACGAAGAAAACTCCCTTATCCAATGATTCCGAAAATTCTATGTCCAATAATGATTCTGACATCGACTTTTCTTTAACTTCGTAATCCAAATCTACAAGCGCCTAAAATAAAAATATCAATTAATGCAAATATTAACAGTGGAATTTAGCTTCTATTAACTGACCTTTCGAAATACATATCTACTATCTAATCTACATTGGTTTATTCACAAAGATAGGGTTAAACAAGTGACATATGTAGTGAATTGGAGAGATCAGCTCATCCCTTTTATTTTTAGGATAATAAAAGCAGGAATAGCGGGTGAAATCAAGTAAAAATATGATGAAATGAAATCAAGTACGATATTTGTACGGTCAGGTTGAAGGGTAGACGTTATGGCCTGAGCCTCGATGTACAGTCCATTCCAAACGTTCCGGAACTAATATTTTTTACGAAAGAAAAGAGTAAATAATTTTTTTAAATTTACATTTTTACATAATCCCCTTCCTGTTGTATACAAAGTTTGCGGTTTCGTACAGCTGCTCTAATGACCTTGAGAAGTCTTCTTCTGGAATGGCTTTCAGAACATTGGTTACGATCGTTTTAATCGCCTCTTCGAAACGTTCTCCCTTCATCTCGATTTTAAATTTGGGAAATGGAAAAAGGTCTGCTGGAACTATATGTGAAGACGAGGGTGAGTGGCGAATGGTGGCCCACAACTGTGTGACAAGTGTCGAGGAATGGGCTGGCTCATTGTGTTGCAAAAGAAATCCGTTACCTCTGCGGTACAATGCTGGTCTCACGTGTCGAATTCACCACCGAAGTCGATCAAGGACATCTTTGTAGAATACTGAGTTCACTGGTTGCAACGGTAATTAGCGGATTACAAGAGAGTTCAATGTGCACACGTTCGACGTGCTCATCGGTCGCCGAGGTTGAAGGGCGCCCCTCTCACGCATTGCCTTTCAGCAACTGTCGATCGTTCGTAAACCGCGCTTGTCACTCAAAAACCTTTCTTCGGCTTAAAAAATATCATTATTTGCAATTTTCAACATTTCAAATGTTTCCGAATCACTTTTCCCAATTTTAAACATTGATCGCGTCACGTTGCTCCATCGCGCAAATAGTGACACGGTAACAAAAACACATCTATTTCAAACACAGGCTGCTACTAAATACATTTATACCGCTGAAATCTCTTTTGTGGGTAACTACTTAATTCCGCCGCTGAATAATACGTGGAACTCGTTGCAGGTTTTATCGAAAATTAGACCCACAACCAAATAAGTATATCTCATTTATTTGGATAAAAATATTCTTGATATTTAAGTAATTACCTCGAGTAATGGCGCTTCTAAAAATCTGCTCGGGGCACTTTCTCACTAAGAAGGGGTGCGTTCAAGTTTCGGAATTTTATTTACTGAGAATATAAGCTCAATCAACCCCAATAAAAAGGACATATATAAACGCAACCTACGTTTTTTTATTTGTCATAAGGGCAATTGGCCTCGGTGCCGTTAGATCCCGGGGTTTCTAGTTGGTCACCCAATCAGGAACCCGCGACGTCTCGAATTTGCTTAGCCCTCATAACTTCACGTAGTTAACAAATTCGGCTAGCGACGCCGGTTTTGAGGTCGTGTTCCTTTTTGTTGCATTTAAAAACTGCATTTAAAAAAACAGTTACCTCAATATCTCGTAAACACAAGTGATAAAATGGAAACGAATACATACATCAATTAGCCCCATTCCCACATGTACTTCTGTGAAAACTGCATTGCAATAACTTCAGAAGTTCAAAAATTGTAGAAGGTGCTAAAGTTACGTGACTCATCCTGTATATGGTATTCATTATTATTAATTATTATTATTATTATTATTATTATTATTATTGTTGTTGTTGTTGTTGTTGTTATTATTATTATTATTATTATTATTATTATTATTATTATATGATAAAATGTGTTACTTGAGTGAGAACTGTGAATAGCGTGTGGTGTTAATAGTTTCATTGTTGTTAATCGCCTATCAGAGCGTGGTCGTCACATATAATATTGGGAATTCTCACTTATCGTGGATTTAGTTATTCATCAGCATATGTGGTTATGGATTAGGTGCAATTAATTATATGATAACGCTCATCCGTGTACTACCAGACGCGTAATTTCATGTCATTGCTTATACTCGAATACTGTTTTTGTCTATATTCTATCGTCGCATTGGTGCAGCGGATTTCTGGCCATACTTCGTGCTGTATCTTACTTCGTTCATTCAGCCCAGTAGCGCATTCCTGTTAAGTAGTTGTAATTGACGTTCGAAGTACAAACTGGACACATTTCTTTCTTTGTCGTATGGGTTATTTTGCGGTGACACGATCATTGGCCGTAGTTCCGCACCCTTGTATTCGACCAAGGTTTCCTTTCAAGCCAATCCTCGGCGCAGGTCTAGGGGTCCTTTTTGGAGCAGGCGTGTCTAATAGGCATTCCTTCAAGGCTTGGGTGTGATTCTCATTTTCTCTGCTAGATATCCAACTCGATTAACTATATCCGAACTCTGATTGGGAACTCTCCTGTCACGCGGTTTTTAGATGCCTCAAGCACATGATCATTGAGGAATTTTCCGTTCTTCGAAAATTCTCGCGCCTCAACCTGGTTCGCACCCACGCATTGGGGATTCAGATGCCAGTTAGCTAACCATTCACCCACAAACGCACAAAGGAAAGAACACATTTTTTTCTCGGAACGCATTTTTTTTCATACGGCTATGCATGGACACAATAATCTCTTTAGACTTCTTGGAGAGAATAAAAGCAACTTTGTACAATGTACTACGTTAACTCACGTAATTCATTGACACCTTCACCTTCACAAAATTTATCAACATAATTGAGAAAGCTCCTCCAAAAAATTATTTGAGAACACCCAAAACACTGCTATACCATAATAATAGTCAGACGTCACCAAAAATGAAATCCCCTCGGGTTAGATAAACAATTCCAAACACTTCAATCAATTGCATTTGTGCTTGTCATTAATTTATTGGAGATAAAGACTTGACGAGCGGGTAGAAAATATTTCTACGTATTATTAATAGTAAAACACACGATTTACTTACAATTTAATACACATAATTTACATTTAATACACACAAAAAAGCATTGCGCAAAATCGTTGATTACTCACATGTTCAAGGAATGCCGCCAAAAACTTGTTCATAGTGTGATACGCTTGTACACTTCGATCAACGTTTGTGGAAGACATCTTCGATCTCAAACTTCCTGCACCTGCACTTGACAGCCTCTTTGTAGACTGCACGATCTGGAAAATTACGTACGTTCAGACTAATTTTGGAATAAAACGATGCATAAATAAGTAATGGATATCAGGATATAAAATTAAGAACTGTATTTCCTCCAAGACGAGACCTTTCACGCTTTTGTTGTTTTTTTTCACGTCAGCATTTTCCAGCATCACTCATTCCGCATGATCATCATTCCAGTGGAAGATAACAGTAAACCACAACGTGATCTACTCAGAAAAGAGAATAATATAAAGATGTAAGCCTCTCTCGCCTACACTTGGGAACCGATAATGGCACTCTTGACTGATGGATTATTTAATGTTTTCGTAACTGTCAACTACTCTATCCATTAGGCCGATTTCACCTATACTTGTTAACCCACTAACGAGACATTTGGAGCTATTAATGGTCCGTTAGAAAAATGAGACGTTATTAAACGAGTCGTTAAAATTAACATCTCTTGTTACCAAATGTTCCGTTTCACCAACGAATCCCCGTCCTTGGTTAATTAATCGTCAGTTAACTTTCATGGCTGTACAAAATGCTTAAATTTTCTTACTTAGAAGACGGTGAACTGAAATTGTGGTAAACATGTGTTTAATCTCTGAAGAAACATACGAGACTGTAGCAAACCATTTTATTTCATCACACTCATTGACGTTAAAGTCATTTTAGGCCTAAAATATTTCTATTAATTTCTAAATTTATATTTCGTTAAAAAGAGTAAAAAATATAAACAAATATGTAATTTCAATTGTTTAATACTAAAAAAGGTATGTTTCAGTTCATCTAAATCAAAAATCTCCCATTATGTGTAAAATCAATGCAATACAATAGTGGGAACGTTAATGGGATCGGTACTATTTTTTCAGATTTGTTAAAAAGTGAAGCTCGGTTGTTCCCACTTGAGAAAATGCAAGGGAAACTAGTTTTGATTTATTACAACGCCAGCTACTCCGATGCAAAAATTGCGGACTCGAGTTGCCAAATTTTGCTGTAAGATATACATCTGCACTAAAACGTGGAGGTTCTCATTTACTCGTAGAACTTAAATGTTGTAGAGTTAACTCATTTTCTCGTATGTTCGGATATTAACCAAAGTATTGTCTAACCAGACGTTAACTGTTCCTAAAGGCACCGAGATCGCCCGTTAACTTTACGGGAAACTTAGCGAGCGTTCGGTTTGGTGAAATGCAATTTCTCTCTCGGACCTTCAAGAGCTCCTAATGTCTCGTTAGTACGTTCGCAAGCATTAGTGAAATCGACCCTATTAGGACACAAAGTATTATCCCATGGCTGTAATTTGAAACACTGTCATTTTAAATTAGACGATTTTTGCAACAATCTCGTATTCTTCTCTAAAGAGTAAACACATGTTTACAACATATTTTTCACTTCACTGCCTCGCAAGAACGAACATTTTAAGCATTTTGTAAATGCTTTCATGAACGTTAACTGTCGAGGATGGGGAAACGTTGGTGAAACGATATAGAGATTAATTTGATTACGAACGTCTCGTTAAGTGTGATGGTGAAACCAGCCCTTAGTTCCGTACGTGGAATGTCTGGTAAATACCAGGAGGAAGTTTCCTAACCCTTGGAACGAGGGATCCAGCGCCGACCTACACGTCGGATTGCGGGAGCTTTCTTTCTCCAGGTATCTCCTCTTAGCGATGCACCGTGGCAGCTCTATTCTCCGATTAAATTAAAGGGAGAATTGGCTTTTGATCTGCTGGGACGTGGTTATCCATTCGATTTTTAAAAAATGTCGCACCGAAGATCCCGATTGGATAAACGCGTCCAAGCTAATCGCTCTCAACTCTTCCTTAGTTTCAATCGGTGTTTAAGCTCCCAGCTGGCCTTCCAACATAAGTGGTAAAGTAGTGTATGCATGTGTATGTATTTATAGGTAAGGGTGTGGAAGGAAAGATCGCAGGCAGTCTTTGGCCCGTTTGCTAAGATACTGGACCGGCATTCACCTGATACTGATAGGAGAAACCACAGATAACTCCCGATCAAAGCAGGATGCCAGTTGTCCTCCGATAGGTCGACTAGCAAGTCGCAAGAAGGGTACTTCTTGAATAATTCTGACCATTCAAAAATATATAAACCATCGTTTTAGTGTTTTGGCTATCTAGGCACGCGGGAAGACAATAGTATTCAGTGGAATAGAATTCAGTAAGTTCAGTTTTAGGTAAAAGGAATGAATAGTTGTCAATACGTTTACAATATCCACATATAAATTATTCATTTCATAACACTAAGAGGAAATGTTCAGGTAAGCAGCGCATTCATACTATTTTGCTAATTTTCATCACATTTTGTTTTCATTTTTGCATTTTGGTGCAACAGCGAACATTTTAACTAATTAATTACAAAAGTGACCTATAGCACTTTTACGTTTCATATTTGTTATACGTTAGAAATCACGTTTATTTTATTGTGATACAAAATTGAGTTACGGTTCTTAAATTGTAATACATGGGGGTATATAGATACAGTACCAAAGTTCCGTTTGGTAATAAATGAGTTACGATACATCGAAACTATTTATCGCAAAAAACTACAATTCTCAAAATACCAGTCTCCTTAGCGCCCACCATTTTGTATGCACTTGTGATAGCTGGTACTACAAGTGTTTGTATCCCTTCTTTATGATCGTTGCTGCCTGTATGGTCAACCATGTGGTATCTTGCGTTTTGAGCACGTCATCCTTGTTGAATTTTTGACCACCAAGAAACGTTTTCAGATGCAAAACGAGATGGGAATCGCTAGGAGAGAGGTCAGAGCTGTACGGAGGGTGGTCAAGCTGGCTCCAGGCAAAGTGCTGTAAGAGTGGTCGATTCCTATTCGCCATGTGAGATCGGGCAGTTTGTTGAATCAAAACTAGCGTTCGTGAGCATTCCTCGTTGCTGATTTTACGCGGCGCTGTGTCCCAAGTATCACACAGTGAACACTGTATTGATTGTTTCATCTTGCGCTAAAAATCCACCAGGAGAATGCCGCGACTATCCCAAAAGACTGTGCCCTTTATGAGTTTTTGATATGTGATTTTTCGAGGCGTCAAGATGTCCTCGGATTTAGTCTTTACAAATGACCAAGTGTGCCTCCATTCCATTGATTGGAGTTTCGATTCATGACTCTCATCTCCGACCCCTATCTTACTTAGGAATTCGTCATCTTTGTAGTAATGTGTCAGAAAGTCAAGTGCATTGCCCTGACACTGTGTTTTGCGCTGCTCTGTAAGACTTTTTGTCACATAACAAACGTAATTTTCGAAAATTCAAATTTTCATAAGTAATTTCATGAAGAAGTGATCTTGAAATTTGAAGAAATTTCAAAGAAAGGTAAGATATTGTAAACCTGCGGTTTTCCTTTTCGAGGTTTTCAACTGCACTACCCAATGCGTCATTAACGCGAGATATATCCCTTCTTCCTTCCTCATCATGCACTTGGTCAGTCTTCATTAAACTGTCGAAACATCTCCTTACAATTAAATTATCACTCAACAAAATTTTCTCCGTAATCCTTGCAAATCTGCCGATGAATGTCGACAGGTTTAGTGTTTCTTCGCATTCAGAAAACGAGTTAGATCTAAACTCTCAAGCGATGGGATTTGTAATCAATAACGTGTGTAGATTTTACTTCTCCTCCAAAAGTCATACACAGTTCATACTATTCATTGACAAAATAACAACAAAATCATCGCCATTCTTACCAAGCACACTAAAGCCTCAACAACAGAAATATCAAAATGATGTCATCTTCTCCTGATGGCGTCATCTACTCAATGCAATGATATTGCATGTGTCAATGCTTTTTTTTGGTTGCCTATAAATATCTAGCGTATTACAATACTTATTCACATACCCGGTTTCTAATAATGTAAGGCATGGCTGCGGATTTGGCTGTTCGAAGCTAGGTTCTTTTATAGAGCTATTTTCACTTTTAAAACAATAATTTACACAGTGCGGGATGTTTGCACGAGTTGCAGTGAAAGTAATTTTATTTAAATCCCCGCCACGAACCCCAACCCTGTTCTCTCTTTCCTCCATATTCATTTGATAGACATTTTCCAGATGCGGCTGAAAATCCTTCAAGCACTACATACCAAATGTTGCAGAATCTCTTTACAGAAGCTCTCTCCGGAAGTTTTCTTATCGTAAACGTCATATAATCGCACACCGGATGTGGAAAATAAGCATTCATTTCTTATCTACTGTGTCAAGGATACGTCGATGTAGGTGTTGGTGTTAATCGTTATGCTTCTTAAAACGTAAATGATAGTGAGATACGTAAACTCAAGGTTCCTTCACAGTCCAAAAACTAAGAGTTCTCGTTGTTAAGAGTTCGAGTTCAACTGACAAGAGTTCACATTAAGTGTATGAAGCACCCAAGTGTAAAGGCGGAAATCAAATATACGCGAAACTTGATAACGATTTACTTAATGACATTAATAGAATAGGTATTATCCGCGTAATCGTGCTGCTGATTTCTTCAGTTCTAGTTTATTTTGTCGTCCTGTCTTAACTTGACATCCCATCAAAGACGTTGACAGTACTTTTAGATATTTTCGCCGTGCCTATTTATTGGCCGCGTTTACTGAGTAGATTATATGACTAGTTATTCGCACGGCGTTTAAAATATGATAAAAGATCGCCTAGTATTTCTCCCGACATCATATTTAGTTGACTCTGTCCAATCCTCCTGTTGAGTCATTGTCGAACACAACAATATATTCTTTTTATCTTCTATTTTATTGTCATGGAACATACTAGAAAACAACACCCCACGCCCATTTTTCCTTGGGTATGTATGACACTATCGTACTACACTTGTCCTGAAAACCAAACACATAATTATATTCTGTTTCTGTCTTTTATAAATTCAGCAGACATCTCTTTTATTTTCACTCATGGTATCTATAATATTGTTATTTTGTTCACATGCCATTGTTTACTACATCGCAAGTAGTAAACCAGTTATCTACAGCAACATTGCGAATTGAGACCTAAATAAACTATCAGAATCTTTTCACAACTGCATCTGATTTGTTATTAATTTGATGTTATCTTTCTGGTTGCTGATTCACAAAAACTTACATATTCGACGAAAGAAATAATTTTGTCAATAAGACTTAACAAGGCTCGCTTGGATACCAAGCTTACATTGAAAATTTATCTGGAAATTTCCGATGCATAAGCGATATTGAATAATAAAAAGCGATATTTTGTTTATGCTACACCATCTTGATTAGTGTATTCCAGATGCATGCACATTATGTATGATGCATTGATGTATTCACCAACGCTAGTTTTGTTAATTTTACGAGTGAAATAGTAACATTAATTCCATTTTGCTGTTTTTATGTATACATAAAGAAAGCACATCTTTCTCGGAGAGTACCAAGTGTTTCATCCGTAGTAGTAAAAATTCAAATTGAGAAATTGATTTTGCTGTGCTCTACTAAAAAAAATCTCGTTCTGGAACTAGTTCGTAAAAGACATTCCTTTCTGCACCTGTCACAAAATCAACGAAATGTAATTCCCAGGATAAAAATCGAAATCACTATGAAGGTCATGGAAGCGCAAAAGATCTCCATTACCGTTCCACTTCGTTCCCAGAACTCTTCTATGTTCAATTTCCATGTATGTAAAACCATTACCTTACAGAATAATGTATTTATTTATTTTACGTCAAAAACAGTTAAAAACTGTGTATATGCGGAGAAGTGAATTCTGTGCACGTTTTCGAAATTCTGTCCTCCCTACACTAACAAATATACTACTTGAATTTTGAATTAAAAAAAAACACGCTCCGATGTAATAAAATCTATTTTCAAGGATAAATCAGCAATAAATTTTGGGCTTTTATCCATTATGTCCTTCGTCAAGGAACAATACTTCCTGCCGCATCAACATGGAAACGATAATTTGAATAACTATATTTCCCACTGAATTCAAGAAGGCGTTCACAGATAATGAAGTTACACTTATGTCCAGAAGCAAAACAAGGGGCCATCTTAGCATTTGCTCAATGGATCACGGAAACTGGACGATAAACCTGATCGAGATGGGGGTCATTGACCCAGAAGCTGCGACACAATACTTGTTACATACTATTTAGAATTATACAGTCCAAATGGTACTCTTATACATTAAATATCACTGTTAAAATTAATGTTACTTTCCTTGTGAAGCTCAGTATAGTCTCTAATTGTATAGAAACAGTTATGCAGCAGAAACGCTTTCATTTGGGATTTAAACTTTTCTATCGAATTTAATCGTTTAAAGTCATCTGGCAAAGTGTTGTAAAATAATGTACATGTATTGTACGTGCATTTTTTGTAATGAGCTGTTGATACTGTCACCTGATGAATATGAGTTCAGCGACGAGGGTTATTGTAATAGACATCGGCATTTTCTGAAAATATATTCCCGTCCTTAAGCAAGTCATTTTTGACAAAAACCACTGATTCGTAAATCAACAGACAAGGTAACAGTAAAATTCCTAGATTAATGAAGAGAGGCTTACAAGAATCACGTGGGTTAGATTTGGTTATTATTCGTACAATTCTTTTTTGTAATCTAAAAGTCTGGGAGCTATAAGATGTATTTCCCCAGAATATTATGCTATATCTCAGGTGGGAATGAACATTCGCGAAATATACACGAGTAGTATGATACAATACAATTAGAACTCTTATAGGTAGGTAACATGTGTGGATAATTCCTAGTGAGTTTATTAATGTTAGTCCTAATTAGCATATCTTCATCTATAAACAGTGGCCATGTTTCCAAAACAGTTTGAGTATTTTTTGTGAATTGCTTCACCGCTGGTGTACCTGTCCTGACAACATTGCTACTACGCGTGTGAATATTTGCATTGTCTTCTTTTCCGCATTTAGTTTGACTGTCTTTCGCTATTACGTGTGAACTTCAAATAGTATCAAAATTCACTCTTTCATTATTATTTGCTTCGGCATCACTCTCAATATCATGTTCACTGTATGACCAGAAATCTGGATCTGCAACTTCATCATTATGTTCACTCGCATTTAGCACTTCTAACAATCCTCTTATGTTCGAGGTTAGAGAATAAACACAATCCTGTAGAATTGTGGAAATCAATAGCACGAATACGTAGAATAACCTTAGAAGAGAATGCCTCGTTTCACAAGAAAGAAGACAGTGCTATTTGTTGAAAGAAAACAAAACAATTCATAAATTCAACATGTTCTGTCATATATTCAACAACTGGCTATGCTTGATCCACATCAATGCCATGTGTTCACTGTATCTGAAAATCCATTATCAATGGATTTACAGTGAGGTTATGTTCATTTACAGTCAATACAGGGCGATTTTGTCTTTACTTGATTCTTGTTTCATTACATTGTTGTCTATTATCACCTAACCAGGACTCTCCTACCAGCGGGACACCGCCCCAGCCGGGATAAACTCTAAGCTCCCGACCGGTCTCCCGGAATATGTGGTAGTGTAGTGCATGTTAGTGTAAGTGAGTGTGTAAGGGGAGAGGATAGGACAAAGAAGAGGAAGGAAAGATCGCGCGCTCCGTGGCCCGTTTGGTAGAGTACTGCTCCGGCATTCGCCTGGTGATCGGAGAAACCACGGAAAACTACCGATCAGAGCAGTCGGCCGCTAGAATTCTCCTCCAGACAGCGACTGCATTCGACCTAGCTGAAAAGCCAGTGTCGAAAATCCTGCCGCCGTCAGAACTCGAACGTAGGACCTCCCGGTCAGAGGCGCTGCAGTGACATCAGTTGATGCACTGAGCTCCCGCTCCAGTATATTATATTTTAGAAACACACAGATGTCTCAAAATAAATGTTACAAACTTCCAGGGCGTTGAGGTCAAAGCTAATCACGTTTAGCTAATGCGTACTCATGTAGATCATCCTCTTCACCAGACAGAAAACGTTTCACTTTCTCGTACGAACATTTTGCAGTATCGCTTTCGAGAATCATTTCATTTGTATTGTATTTTTAGCCTGCTTCTTATTATTCGGAAATTGCTAGAATCGTAATGTTATTCTCTATTATTCCTGAAATCGGTCTTAATTTCTTTTGAAATTACTGATACCCCGTTCTGAAAATTAGCCATGATGACGTATTAACATCGGCTGTGACTCTAAACACAATGTAGCCCCCCAGTGTACTATAATTAATACATGATCGAAGCTTTCATATATTACTCTAGAGATACTTACTGACGTGGAACTTATGGGAGCCATTACTTTCCTGTAGTATGATCTTAGCTGCATTGGAATGATCATTTCAAAAGTCTGATGGTCAGTTCCTGGTAAAAGTCCACGGTGTCCACAAAGGTCTTCTTCTTCTCTTTGAAGTTGGAATAAAATTGTTTGCATGTCAGTATCGGCGAACCCATGGGCTGATCTGCAATTATTAATAACGTACTACATAGATTAAGACAAAATCACAATAACACGTAAAGAAAATTTGAATTTCCCAGGAATCGGAAATCAATTAATTGCATATAAATCGGGGTTTTTAATTTCCCCGATACACATTCTGTATATAACTCATCAAAGAGAAAACCTCATCCAAAATTAACGTAATCAAGACCAGCAAATTGTAAATTTAAACTCAAATTTTCTAACTCAACGTATGTTTGCTGAGATAAGTAAAATAATGTTCATTGACATTATTTTATATTTTAAGTTTTACCTCCGACACTGAGAACAATAGACCTTCAGGCGGCTCCAAACATTCGGTGCTAGCCCTTCCCACCGCGTGTCAGTCTTTTGGACGCATCAAAGGAAGAGAACTTTCGCCGAGGTCATCAGCTGCAAGGGTTTGAGCAAGCAGTACCTCTCTACTTGGCGAATGCAACGCGAATTCTTTGCTGAAAATATGCTGTTTTTTGCTGCAGCTTACACAACTTTCTCTATACTACGTATGTGGCATGCGGGAAAATGAAAGTTTTCAGGTGATAATTGCAGAAGATACAGCAAGAGACGAATGAATGATGTGTGCGAACATACCTATGTTGCCAAAATGACGTAACACTACATTACTTGGTCAAGTAGTGTACACAATTGCAACAGCGGCTATCAGATATTGCCAATTAATATGTCTCTAGCCTCTCAGTCTTGCAAGAGCTCCTAGGGCTGAGAGTTCACGCGCGACGTGTTCTTGAGATTTCCAGCGACATCTTTGCCTACTGGTGCCTTTGTGAGTGAGATACAACTTTTCAGACCCATGTAATTCAAGAAATGAAATGTCATATTAATAATATAGTATAAATAGTTTCGAATTTCAAAACGAAAAAGCATTAAAAGGGAGCAAAATTTCATTCATAAAACAATTAAGGCATTTTCTTCCTGAATAATAATAATAATAATAATAATAATAATAATAATAACGCAATATGTTGCGCAGACGGTTGCAATATTACTGTCAAAGGTAAAGCTTATGAATGCCTGATGTTATTACACCAAGCTTGTAAATGATTGGTGCCAGTGCCTCCCTTGGCTTTTGGCAACATCACAAACAATCAGGAACTACTCGGCTGTCCGGAAGACGCCACGTCCTAGGCACAGGCCGCTGTGCCTAGGACGCGGTGTCTCCCGGACAGCCAAGTAGTCGCTGACTCCGGCCGCGGAAGCCTACGCTCTCACCAGGAACAATCAAAACTAGACTGCTAGGTCGCATTCAGTCGCTGCCTGGAGGACAATTCTAGTAGCCAGCTGCTTTGATCGGTAGTTTTCCATGGTTTCTCCGAGCAACAGCAGCGAATGCCGGAGCAGTACCCTATTGCATTCACTTACTCTCACATGCACTATACCACCACAATTGTGGGGAGCTTAGAGCTTCTCCTGACTGGGACGGTGCCCCGCTGGTGGGAGACACCGTATTGGGGAAAATCTCCCCAAGCCGACGGCGGTCGGCGCCAGATCTCGCCATTCAGCGGGGGAAGATCACCACCACCTCTCACGATAAAACTTGCACTACACTTACGGGACTAATGATCTTGGCCGTTGACGCGCCCAAATTCACTAATCAATCAATCGATCATAACAACTGTGCAACCCCATTCATCCGTCTATTTCTGTCTCCGGCAAAAACACATCGCTCTCCACTGCGCACCATGTCATAAATAAATTCAAATATAATGATTCAACACAAAATTATTCAGACGAAAAAAAAACTGAATGTGAGACGGCTTTACAACAAATAACATAAAAATAATCCTAAATTAATTGTTCCCAAACTCTGGTCAGTTGTCGAAAATACCTTCAAGAAATGTTCTGAATCTGTCCGGCGGTTAATTAGGTTATCATGGGAATATGTTTAAAGAAACCTTTCGTAAATAAGAGGAATTATGCAGCTACAGTATGACACAACCGGTAGCGGTAGCTCAGTGCATCAACTGATGTCACTGCAGCGCCTCTAACCGGGAGGTCCTAGGTTCGAGTCCTGACGGCGGCAGGATTTTCGACACTAGCTCTTCAGCTAGGTCGAATTCAGCTGCTGTCTGGAGGAGAATTCTAGCGGCCGGCTGCTCTGATCGGTAGTTTTCCGTGGTTTCTCCGATCAACACCAGGCGAATGCCGGAGCAGTACCCTACCAAACGGGCCACGGACCGCGCGCGATCTGTCCTTCCTCTTCCTTGTCCTATCCTCTCTCCTTACACACACACACACACACACTAACATGCACTACACTACCACATATTCCGGGAGACCGGTCGGGAGCTTCGAGCTTGTCCCGACTGGGGCGGTGCCCCGCTGGTGGGAGATACCTGGTTAGGGGGAAAACCCCACTAGCCGACGGTAGGTCGGCGCCGGATCTCGCCATCCAGCGGGGAAGATCACCGCCATCTCCCGAAAAAAAACATGCACTACACTAACGGGACTAATGACCACAGTAGTTGACGCGCCCGGAAACAGGAAAAAATCAATCAATAAATACAGTATGACACGCTAAAGAGCATCTGAACAAGGGCAGTGCTTTCGGGAATTGTGTGATTTGATCGAACGAGAGACAATCGTGACCTTGGTAGAATCGGATGAGAAAAATAAGACGGGACGAAAAGCTAAACAGGGTTAAAATTACAACATCCATAATAAAATTTGATGGTGGTTCAATAATATTACAGCGACGTACGTCATCCAAAGGACAAGGTTAGGACAGAATGTAGTTTCTTCAAAAGTCGAACGAGAGTCGTGACTCAACAATGCGGCGGGGGGAGGGGGAGACGATCAATTCAAATTCTGAGCGACCTTTATAACTAAAAAGTCTTCCTGTTCGTCCCACTGCGAACAACTAACGCCTAACCCGTACACAGGACTTTCCACAACAAGGATATTTCGGATCGACCTGTCCGAGACTAGATAGCCCACAAATTTGGAACGGAACTTTTTACTTGTGGGGGGGGGGTACTTTCTAAAAGGCCCCTACGACATTTAAAAAAATCAATCTCAGAAGTGAATCAAAATTTTTCCTTTTTCGAATACTATTATACTCATAATTAATCCCCAGTAAAGAGAAAGTAACGTAAAGCTGCAACAAATCGATGTCAAGATTTTGATGGAAATGTTTTGCGACACCCTGATGCCTATTTTCTTTTACCTTCGATCTGTTCGTGTGTCTGATCTCTCTCCAAGCTTGCCGTGTCCTGAAGTCAACACAGCCATTCTCCGATTTTCGTCGAGAGTAGCATTCGAGTGGAAGCAAGCCTTGTAAATAAACTAAAAAAAAGCACTATTTTGAACTCAGAAACATCCCTTTCGATGGTAAAAATTGGCTCCAAATTTTTATTTAAAATGTTTACCCGATTAGAATGAAGTACACATACATAAATGGCGTAGGCCCTATTTTCATTTATATCTTTGAATTGTCGAAAATTGTAGAAGTTCAGCATTGTTTGGAGCCCTTCTGTAAGTAAATATAATACTGAAAGAAGGCATTTTTCCCTAAATGAAATCTGTTCTTCAAAATTAATCTTGAAATAATGCCATGTAAAACATTTTGAAAATATGACAAATTTTATTGCGTCATTTTCAGTGAAATCGGAAAACTTTTTTAAAAATACGTAAACAAGCTTTTCTTAGGAATACCTTCCTTTTCTCTTTAAACCATTTATACCTATACATCACATTGCACTAAATCACATGACATTAAGTTTGCAGTTGCAGTTGACATTAAGTTTGGTTGCAGAATTTGCCGTATATGATCCTTGGGGAGAATTAGAATGCTGATGTCAGATCTCTAGAATGCTTGTGAGTAGTGCTTAATGCATGCCTTACATACGCCACTCAAAACATGAAAACTCAAAATCGCAGGAAATCAGTAATTACCTTCCATGAATATAATATCCAAAGTTTTCCAATGAGAGAACAAAAACACTTATATTAGCCATCGCACATAAGTCCACAAATTGTTGAATTCCATTCCGTATGTATCGTTCATGAAGCATAACGACGTATAGTCTCTGAAATCATTATGTAAATATTTTAACCCTCAGAACGTTTACCAATATTGCCAAGCAAAGAAAAAAAATTACCTGTAAAATATATACTATTACAAACACTAACACAGCTATTGCGAATCGAAAACTCGCACATGGAGGGCTGTCATTCATATATGTCGGTACGGAGGTACTAACATCGGGATCAGCTACTGCCCAATGCTCGACTCCCACAACCTACAAAAGAAATTGATAAATTAAAAGAACACATTAGACAGAATACATCGTCTTATAAGGTGCGTTTCAGATAGAATTGACCAAACAAAAGTCTTTTTATTAAAAAATTATGTATTTATATTGAGACATTATGCAAGCCGTTTGTGCTCATCTACCGCAAACGCAGGCTCTTATGGGCGCGCGCGCGCGCGCACGCACACACACACACACACACGCACACACACCTTTTTTACTTTCTTGCTACCACTTGCTCAGTAGAGAGAAAGTTATGTAATGCTCTGCTGGAAAATCGTGCGAATTTTCGACCGAAAAACTCTTACTGACGGGCCCTGGTAACAAAAAAGTGGATAAATCTAGATGCTAAATTTAGGGGATAACTGAAACACGTGGTGTAGCTAGGATCCATGTTTTGGGGTCCCTGATACCGAAAATTCGATTGACGGCAAAACAACTGTCAGTCTGTGAACAATGCTAGCGACTACACCGTTCAGCCTATTTTCTCCAAAATCGAGCTGGCTGATGTCTCGGGCCCTTGAATTTGTAACCGATATTTTAATTTTGGGGATCTTTACATCAAGCCCCTGAGATATTATCAATTTTTTTTTTTTAATGGCTGCAGGCTTTTTGATCAAATTTTGTTGTTGGATAGCGTGAAGGACGTTTAAGAGAATGGCACAGGTCTCACGTTCGTTCAAAACACTTATAATTTTTCGAAAATTGCAAACTTTCAAAATATTTTTGCCGTCTTACAACAATTAAAATATTAAAGTTAGAGATAATTTTCCCTTAATGAAATCTGTTCCTTAAAAATATATTTTGAAATAAGGTCATGTACAATTTTTCGAAAATTTGAGTACTGTTCGCGTAATTGTGGGTGAATACAAGCAATTTTTAATTTTGTTTAAACTTTTTTTCTCAAAAACGGCACGAAACTTTCTGATTACATTTTGATCGTAGATAGCTTATAGGACACTTAAGAGAATGGTGCAAATCTCATGTTCGTTGAAAATTCTGATTTTTTAAAAATTGCAAAAGTTCAAAATTGTTGCCTTCCTACAACTACAATTAGGAAGATAGAGATTTCCCCTTAATGAAATCTGTTCCTTAAAGATAGATTTTGAAATAAGGTCATGTACAATTTTTTCCAAAACTTCAGAACATTTCGCGTAATTCTGCGTGAAAGTACGGGAAAGTACGTGTGGTTTAACACCACTACTTCCTTTCTCTCTACTGCTGCCGCGTTAGAGATAAATTTATTTAATGCTGCGCGAAAAACGGCAAATTTTCGGCAGAAAAACTCATATTACAGAGCCCTGGAAAAGAAAAAGTAGATAAATCTAGAAGCTAAATTTAGGGGGGGGGATACTCTAACACGTGTTGTAGCCAGAATCCATGTTTTGTGGGTCCTGGATACCGAAAAATCGATTGACGGCCAACCGTCTGTCTCTCCGTCTGCCGATTTTCTCCAAAACTGATAATCGATCTGGCTGACGTCGCGGTCCCTTTAATTTGAAACTAATATTTTAATTTACGGGGGGAAGCCCCTGGGACGTTTTCAAAATTTTCAAAAAAATGGCTCAAACGTTTTCGATTAAACATTGGTATCGGGTAGTGTGAAGGACGTTTAAGAGAAAAGCGCAGGTCTAATGTTCGTTGAAAACCTTGATTTTTCGAAAACTGAAAAAATTCAAAATTGTTTTGGGGTCTTACTATAACCACAAACATGAAGATCAAAATTTTTTCTTAGTAGAATTTGTTCATGAAAAACAGATCTAAAAATAATGTCATGTTAAATTTTTCAAAAACATGAGTATTTTTTGAGAAATTTTGTGTCAAACATAGGCAATTTTCTTTAAACCATTTTTTCTTAAAAACAGCACATTTTTTGACTAAATTTAGATCTTAGATAGCGTAAAGGATGCTTAAGAGAATATTGCAAGTCTTATGTTAATTGAAATGCCTGATTATTCGAAAGATGTGCGAATGAGGAGTAATGCACTTAAAACCAAGTAATTTTGATGAAAATAAAAATATATTTAACTATTATATTTTCTATCCATTTTCATTTTCTTGCTAGTGATATCAACAATGCTAATTAGAAAAATATGTATCAATAATGAATATGAATTAGTGGTCATTGTTGCTTGTTTTAACCCATTGAATCACTACAATGATAACAGAAGGCGATAATGACAGTTGTCTTTAATTCACATTAATATTAACTAATACTTTTATATATTTTGAGAATATTACAGTACTATAGTGTTTAATATTTACTATGACATATTTTTGTTCTATGTGGATCTCTGCCAACACTATCAGTATCATATTATTTATTAATTATTTATTTTACTTCCTCACATACTGCTTACGCAGAACATTGTAAGGCTAAGAAGCTCATCACATATGTTTGTGAATTCACTGCATACCTTAAACAATGTATTTTTCATGTAAAGTTTTGAACAAAATATATTTTCATTTAAAGTTTTGAAAATAAAACTGAAACTATTTAATTTTTTGAAAATATTTAATTTTTGCACCAAATGTTCTACATTTTCAAATGAGTTTTACAAAAAACAATGACTGAGATGTTTTAATTTGGAGAGAAATTGTGGTATAAATAGTATTACATAACCATTACTAAAGGTGAAAAAGTATGTGCAGCTTTAGCACCACAAGCAATTTTCTTTAATCATTTTTTCTTAAAAATGGCACAAAATATTTTGATTAAATTTGGGCCTAAGATAGTGTAAGAACGCTTAAAGCAATGGTGCTAGTCTCATTTCTTTGAAATTCTCGATTTTTCATAAATTGAAAAAGTTTAAAACTTTCTTGGCATCGTCCTACAACTACAATTGTGAAGATACAATTGTTTTAATGAAATGTGTTTATCAAAACCAGAGCTTCAAATAAAGTCATGTTGAATTTTTCGAAAACATGAGTATTTTTTAAGTAATTTCACATCAAACATTGTTGCACACTTTGAATTTCCTGCACTTCATGAAGATAATTTGAAAGGAGGGATTTTTATTTTTATTTATTTTGCATATTCCTGCAACTACTATATTGAATGTACAGATATTTTTTTCGTAAAGAAATATGTTATTCAATAACAGACCTTTCAATAAGATCTTGAACAATTTTTTCAAAATATAAGTATTGTAGCGTAATTTTCCAAGAAATATAGTCGATTTTAAAACAAGATTTTGTCAACTAGCTTTTCCCTTTTCCCAAAATCTGTTTTATCCTTTCAACTATTTGGATGAATAGAGCTTGAGAGACTATATGACATGTCAGAAAGGTTATTTTGAAGTAAGCATTTAATTTTAAGAAAAATGAAGTTTAAGAAAAATGAAAAGCTTCAAATTACAAAAATTTATTTTGAATTAATATATGAATATTATGTAACTGATACAAATAATGTTAGAAAGTACATGCTTTTGTAGCACCAGTAGTTTACTTACCTATAATTTTGTAACCTGAATTACAAATATATTTTTGAACTTTTATTACACCTTTATGTTGGCAATGACTTTAATGGCTTGAGTTAGTTGATAATTTTCCTTCATTCTCGTTTTAATATGTTTTATTTACTGTATATGTTATTTTAGAGTTGACATGACCCCCCTCTCTCACATCATGTTCTACCTATCTCAATTGTTTTCATTTGCATTGTTAATATGTTTTGGTTCATGTAATTTGACTACAATACATACCTTAAGAATGAAAACTGTAAAAACTAACTGAAACAGCAAGCTTATTTTCCTCTTTGTTTGCATTTCATTCCACTCATTTGCAACAAGATATGTTCTCCATATGCTAACAGGATGTTCCACACCATCATTATGATCAATTAGTGTTTGTGCATTGGCATTACCAGAATTTATAGCTCGAGGTCTTTCCCAATCAATGAAAAAAATATCTATAGATATTTGCTTCCAAATCATAAAGACAATCTCAATTATCTGGAAAAAAACAAAACAAAAACAAAACATAATTACCTACATTTTTACATAACATAACTGGTTAAGAGATTATCTTTCATAGGTCTGTATGCAAGGAAAGGAAGGGCAAAGGGACCATACCCCTTAATGATTTTGAAAGGTGTCCCATCCCTTACAACCATAAAAAATGTATTTCTGTAAATATGTACAATCTCTGATTTTCCCCTTTCCTTCCTCATGCACTACTTACACAGCACACAGAAAAATTGTATTCTGCAGCAAAAGACTGCAATTTTTTTTTCTTTACAAAATGTTGAATAATTATATGATATTATGGTTAGAGACTCTCCCAGCCAACTGACAACCTTATAAATGGTTCAACATAACATCAATTGTATTTATTAATTGTATTATTAAAGTTATAATTTGATTCTCCATTTGGAATGTTTTATTTACTTACTAATACCAGTACAGGTAAATTATTATTTACTAGTAACTTGTCATAAGTAATATATAATAAAAATGTTTATTGGGAAAGAGTGGCCAGGAATGTAATTTGCTCCCTTCTAGTCTTAGGCTGTGCCCACCTATGTTATCTTTACTTGAAGTATAAAATTCAAACTCACCTTCAATACAAAGGCTACAATCACATAAGTTTTTATTAGATTCTCATTACTGCTGCTGAGAAGTAGCAAATGAATTACACTCTCTCCCTTATAAAAAAAGAAAGTGTGTAGGCTTGCACATGCAACTACTAAGAAGAACACATTTGCAAGATTTCCACAGGAGAACAGGGCCAGTTCTGCAATTGTAAATAAATCTATACCCACTCGGCCAGATCTCCTTGAATAACTCCATGTTTCAATACCTGACCAGACCACAGACAAAGAACATAAAACTCCCATTGAAACCTGAAAAGAAAAAAAATGTCTTAAATATATTTTCATTTAATAGTTCAACTGTCTTATTTCTGTGGTATCATGTAATGAAATGTACCTCCAAAGCATAATCAAAATTACTTGGCATATCATATGAGGTAGAGAAGGAAATATCTATATGAGAATTTGCTTCAATTTCTGTTTGTGTCACTTCTCCATAATGAACCACTAACAAAGGGGAATAAATCAGACCTTCATCCTCAGCACTTCGAAGTCTGACTCTGAAATACAAGAGAGATTTTCCTGTTAAATATAAGTTGTTTCAAAAAATCCAAAAATTTTATTCTGAAATTTATACTCAATATTTCCGGAAATAAATAAAAAAACAATGTTTTTTTACTGAATCTGATACCCATCTGTTAAAGCTAAAGATTGCTTTTTCATTTAATATAATTTGTGGATCAATTTATGATACAGACAGTCATGGAATGATGGTTGTCTTATAAGTATATCAGGCAAATCAGTTCTGTTAGATCACTTTCATTTCACATTGAAGTTAAAAGTTTACCTTCTACATTTCAAAGAAAGACATTTTTTTATAAAACAATTGGTCAGCTGTGAATAATGAATTAACATATGATTACAGAATATCAATTTCACTACTGAATTAAACTAATTAAGCTAACTACAAATTTCCATGTTCCAGAGATATTTCCAATTTACTGTCAAAGTCATTAATTCTCCAAAGCTATAATGACATATTGTATCACTGAAAGATTCTCCACAAAGAAAATAAAAACATCAGAGTTGAATGAATATAGATATAGAATGTAATTTTGAGGAAATGGCTGCTTTTCGAAACACCAAACATAGATAAAATCTCATTTGACCAATACCCAAAAAGCTGACCAAGCCTGAAAGTTTAAAAAATGTCCTTGTGTTCACACAATTATCAAAAGGCATAATTAGAATTTATCACTGATTTAAGCAAATCTTCCAGGATGCAAATTGGCAATTGTCTCCGGATAAAATGTTCAAAAACTTTTGAAACAACTGATCAATAACAGTCAGAGGTGACATGACAAAAACAGTGCCACAGAAGTTTCCATTTGATGATTCAATGACTGAAATGATGACCATCTTTGCTTATTACACACAGGCTAAGATTGCATTGAGACAAGTTTGCTTACGATTTCCTTGATTTCAAGATTTTAAAGTCTACAATTTGGAATGAAGGCACCAAATTATGGATTAAGTGTGTCTCTAGCAGGGACAAATTAACACTTTTTCAGCAGGCAATCTCAAACTCTACAGAGAGATGATTCTCAATATCCCTATATCAGTGTGCAACCTGAAATCTATCCAAAGTCAATCCTACTCATTTCTTTACTCTCTTGTCAGTATAAGATGACATATCTTCAATATTCAGAATGTTCGAATACATATAAGTAAAACTCAACTAACAAGTTTTTAATTAACACAATCATATTTTTGTTGATTTTTTCATAAAATAACAGGATACAAATATTGTTTTCTGAAATGTTAATCTTTTTAAAATGATGAAACCTGAAAACTCATTTCTCTGTCCCATGTACAATAAAATACAGTAATACTTGCTCAATGTGGAACCTCGAGAGACCAGAATTTTTTTCTGTATTAGACAAGATTCCACTTTATGCAATGTAACACTGTAGAATTTGTGATTGATGGACCTCGATTTTAAGTTCACATTAAACAGATTTTCGCAAAACATATGTTCTGCTTGGAGCAAGTTTTACTGTATTTAAATGAATTTGTTTTTAAATAATCTAAACAGCATATATCTCTTCAGGAAATTTGGGTATTTTACCAATTGCTCTAATAAAGAATTGTTTATCGCTTTAAAGAAATGTAGTTAAAATATATAATTTGTTAAATTCTTTTCTTAAAATCTTCATTTCTATTTCAAATGCTTGAATTATGAAATAATATTTTATTTTACACATTCAACTTCTAAAAAATTGCACATATCAAACAAAAATTATATGTCAAACAAAATGAAAAGGAAAATCCTAGTTTTTTCACATTAATCAAAGAAACTCACCTTATTTCACAGAATTTTAAATATCTTACAACAGATGGAAATGCTTCTTGATTGTTTCCATCAACCCATACAGTTTGAACTCCACTGACTTTATCAACCAGGAAAAATCGCTTAGTCAAGAGCCACTGACTGGGATCAGAAGCCTGAAAATTTTAAATACAATTTGCAACTTGCCCATTCTACAAGAGAAATGCTCTTTTTATTAAAAATGTCCCGAAGTCTTTACCTCATTATTGTAGGATATTGATTTTGTCTTCATATTCTGAGTCAAAATTGGAATTGAATGAAGTTTTGACTCTCCTCCTTCTTCATACTGAAGTAAAAGATCAAAGAATTCTGTTTGATGATTCAATAATTGCTGAACTGGAATTGTACATGATCGATGATAATGAGATCCAAATCGAAGGCCTGCATCAAGTACTTCCCAAGATTCAGGACACAGCTGCAAGAAGCTGCCCGTAGCCACAGCAAAGCCTTTAAAATGACCATTTGGAGAAAAGCGGCTTACTGTGAGGTTTAATCTATTGACCTGGACAAATAAATTGTACAATTTTTTTAAATATGTTTATTTTGCACTCATTTAGTCTTAAAATTCGAGGTAAAATTTACATTGTTTCCCTTTCATTACACACAACCTGAATTAGAACATTGCATCACTTTATAACTAATTAATTGAGATTGATGTAACAGTTTTTTGACTGCAAAATAATTTTATGACAAATGTCAGAATATAAATTTCATTTTGGATTCTATTAATTTTATTAGATTCATTAATTTCTTGATCATTAGAGCTCATCATCCATTTGAGGTAACCTGTTTCTCCACCCTCCTCTTTTCCTCCTCTATGCAATCAAAACCCGTAGAATCTGAAAGTCTTCATGACTTTCCTGGAAGGTTTTAGATCTTTAAAATTAATGCTTAGCTCAATTAATACTAATGATAGCTTAATGCTAAAATTAATTAAAGCTTATTTTCAATTTTTAAAAATTTAATGGATTTTCAGAAATAGTTTTAAATAAAAGGTTTAATTTTTTTATTTTAAAAGGAAAGAAAAAAGTTGTGTAATTGCTGAAATTGTAACACAAATCTTTCAGTAATGGTGTAACAACTTTTGGAATTGCAAAAGCTGAAATGTATCTGTATTCTTAGATGAATGATAAAATATTAACTGAAACACAACTTTTCATTATAAACAAATAACACATTTTAGTTAGTTTAAATTATTATTATTATTGGTCAAATTTAAAATACAAAGTAATGTAATTTGACTTTATATTTTGAAAATATGTCAAATATTTTATTGTTTAAGTTTTTTCTGAAATATACTGATAAATATATTAATTTTAAATCATTATACTTACAAGAGAAGTACTAGAGAGGCTATATTTGGTGGGTATTTTTTTCCTATTTAGAACAGTTAAAGCTTCACCTTCACGATAGAACAAAGAAGGAATATTGTTATGAGTAAGCATTCGTTTTGGATCTAGGAAGACTTTACAGGGACTTCCTTCAGAATAATCATCAAATAGCAACATTGTACACATGTTTGCAACCATCTGACAGGCAACCAAGTTTCTTAGCTAAAATCAAGGATTATTTAGTTAATAATCACTTCAAAACAAAAAATATGCATAAGTAGATTTGTAACAGTTACCTTGCATTTAAATATTGCAGAAAGCAAATGTTTTCGGAAAAATTCTGAAATAACTTTTACACCTGATTTATATTCAATTGTGTAAGAACTTCTCTCATCAGGCCAATCAGCAAGAATTTCAGAAGAAACACAAATTCCATCTGGCATCTCATGAGTGGCAGAAGGGCAAGAACAATTACTACCATTAATTAAAACTTTATTCAAAGAACAGGGAATACATTTCCTTTGCAGCTCATCAGGGAAAGTTTCTTGTACACAATCCACACATGTATTCTTCCGAAGACCATTGACCTCTCTCTCAACTGTAAATTAGAAAAGCCATCTTAGCAAATTATACAATACTTCCATTTTTTAAGGAAACCTACACAAATTAGAAAACACAGAACCTAATATCTTTCCTTTGGGACATGTCCTACAATTGTTTCTGTCTGTAGAATCATTTCTAGAACATGGCAGACACATCCTTTGGTCTTCAGATGAATATGTATTGTTAGGACAAAGTTCACAATTGGGAAATTCCAAATCTTTTGTAGAAGATACCAATTTACTTCTCTCATTACATACACAAGTTAAACCTGAAAATGAAAACCGGCCATAATAACATAAGCCCTAGCTGTAAATATGTTCAAAATGGCTTCAGAAGAAAAAGTTCTAGTTCAAATCCATAATTTCCCAATCAAAAATGATTTCTAATATTTTTTTGAAAATAACTTATTTAAGAGAGTTCTTTAATACTAAGAATCTCAACATCATTTTACTTTGTATTTTTAATTTTTTACGAGTGAAAGCTAGTTGGGTTTCGAAAAATACTTTAAATTCTATTTCAATTTGTGTTCCAAATCAATATAAGGATATGGTAAAATTATTTAATACTGTACTGTTATTGGATGGTATTAAATTCAGCGCTGGATCGCAAGTAATACATCTCATTTGCAAAATATTAAAATATTCGTTCACTTTGCAAAATGTGGGATCCGAATAAACAAAAATTTCGTTGCTATTGACGAGCATAAAAGAGAAGAAAAGTGGCATCAACCAAAGGTAACAATAAAACATTGTTGAAACAAATTCGATACCACGTATCCACTGTTTTCAATAAAGTGTCCGACAACACTTGAGAAAACAAAACAACAAACTCAGTCCTGTTTTTGCGATTTGTTTGTAAATGTTTGTACACAAGGCGCGTGGATCGTGGTTGCTAAGCAACGCAACGCCCGCTTAACAGGCAAAGAGGAAACGTAGAACTTTCTCGTGGGTCACGCTTTCGCTATAAGTCGACAGGAGAAACAGCGCTGTTTTCAAATTAAAAAAATATTAAAAAATGCAGTTTTAACAATAACTGTAATTATAGTGGAATAGAATACTATGTATTCTTCGTATTTAGATTTTTGCTTTTTATCGTTAAAATTGCGCTGAATTGTCCATTAATGGAACATCGTTAGGACCATCCTCAGAAAACATTGAAATGCGAGATTACTAATATTAAAAGAAACTTAAAGACACTTTCTATATCTAAAAATTGAAGCTGTAAATATGTTAAAGCACATATTGATGATTCTGTTTTTTTTTCACTAATTTCTACTAGCATATAAGGCTATTACTAATTGTATAGTAGAGATGTGACTTTTATCTATTTTAGTGTGTGGTCAAATACATAACATTTGCTTGAAATCTTGACTTTATAAGGTGTGGACTATTCTTATCAGTCATCGTCATCGCTGGCATCAAATTATCTTCATTATTATGAACTTTCTATCACGTTTATTATTCTTTGCTTACACTCAAATTTTAACTAATTTTATTTTTCATTATAAAACTCAAAGTTCATTATAAAACTCACTCTTTCAAAATAAAACTCCTTAATCTCTTTTTCCTCCCGTTCTTTCCCTAGATTTTCCAGCTCAAAAAGTATTCACAAGTTACAAATTTTGCAGTCTTTTCATGAAAACTGCAAAAATGCTTAGATGAAAGCTCCAATGTTCATGGTAGCGTTGTGTTTCAGCTTTTATGTTTCAAAATTGCCAATAAACTCGGAATACACATTTTTGAAAAGATCACAGAGCAGACGACAACTTGCCTCAGGATGTGATTAATGGAGACACTGAACAAATTATCTTAATTCAAAAACACATCAAACATTTATTTTTCTATTGTCCTTAGAGAAAAAAAATATTAAAACATTAAACCGATGACATGTGTGTAGGTCTATTTAAATAGTAATAAAATACACACACATTGGGGGAGGGGAGGGGGGTACTAGTTTAAAACAAGGGGTCCCTATTAATTTACTACCATAGTATACTGTGCTGCTGCCCCCGGGTCTTTTCTTTTCCAGGTTTCATGTGGGTCATATTTGAAATACTAAATGCAATTACTTTCAGTGAAGTAAACCTACAATTATTAGTAGAGTTGCAATTAAAAAAATAAAATTAAAAAAAAGTCGCATGACTAAATTACTAAATGAAATGTAACTTTGTGAGTGGTTACTGATCAGTTCAGAATTCACAAGCGTAAAATATTAGATTTTTTAAAATGTATATTTGGCCCAGTGTTCACTTGCAATTTCAACGAACGCTACAACTATTACCGACGTCATTATATTATAATACGATATAAAACAATAACGCCACGATATTATAATACCGACGTCATAACTTCAAAATTCGTTTTTGAAGATAAATGTAAATGAATGCGGAATTTACTATGTGGAGAATTAATCTCCGTTTCTCATTACTATATCGCGATTTTGTAATATGCGAATTTGTATCATCTTATTACATTATGGGATGAGAATTATCAAACGATGCCGTTATACCAAGTTTGCAAACACTTGTATTCTAGTAACTGCTCTCAGTTTCGTACAATTGAACTTTAAATAACCAAAGTGGTTAAAAATAATGTTTTCCCGCGTATTTTACTCTGAATGTTCCCTATTGTTTCCTTCACACAACTGTCAATTGGTCTCGGAATATCCATACGTGGAGACAGCTGTATGTTTGGTACACTAATCTCTGTGGATTTTGTGTGATGTGACATCGGGTAGAGCTGGGGGAAAGTGGAGTATAGGTTTCGTATTTTACAGGGCTATATTTGATGATTTTGTGGCGAGAGGTGTTGGTGCAAGTTTAGTAAGTTTAATAGTATCCAGTATCCTTATAGTATTATGTACTTATATTTGCATCTTTTTACCTGACAAATACGGAGAACGCCACATTGCCTATTGTACTACTGAAAATTATGCATTATACTTGTTGAGCACGCTGGCACAATATTTCCCCGTAATTTTACAATATAATGAAATGTTAGGAGTCAACGTGTCTTACCCGAATGATAAATGGATTATTTCTTTTCCAAATGTATTCATTGTTTCTTGACCTTTACAGGTTTCAACGTTCGAAAGAAATACAAGTTATACAAGAAATGTCACTAATCCCATTCTTTCGAAATCCTATTACGGATCTAACTGGAAGTTTAGTCAGTCGTCAACATTTCGAAAAATGTGGAGAGTTTGAAATGCGGATGCTCCAATGTCTGGAGGCTTATGGCATGGATAGAGGAAAACAGAAGTGTGCTGATCTTATAGATGATTTTCAAGAATGTCAATTTAAATGGAAGCAGGTGAGATAAGGAATATATTAATGGAAATGTCATATTTTTTACATAAATTTTTAATCTTTTGATATTTCAGGTGTTTCGTGTAGATGCAATGAGGAATGAACGTATGCGCCAGGTGAACCGAGGGGAAAGAAGTAAAGATCAGATGTATGCTAAAGCTCCAACAGAAGACAGTTTTTGATTTAGATTTGTAATATTTGTAAATATAATAGGCTTGATAATGTAGAATTACTTCCATTTCGTGGTGAATATATGAAATAAAGTTAAATGTTACAACAAAAGGTGTAGACTTGTTCTCTTTTAGGTTATGTTAACTAATATAAAAGATTATTAGATATACTTGAAAGGAGCAAGGTTTCCAAAAATGGCTGAGATATACGTATTACATACTAAATTATTGAAGTTTCTTCCTGAAAATGAACATTGTTTATACGATCATGAAGGGTTTGAAAAGTGATGACCGAAGTGTACGAGAACGAATCTCGTACGACTCCAGGAATAGTTCCTTAGGCACTCAACAGATGGCGGCGGTGGCGACGCCTCTGTGCGATTTAGTAGTTTGGTTTGGGAGCTCACCTGTCAGTGCTGTCAGTTGTGGTCGCCGTTGCTCCTGCTCGTTTGCGCAATTGTTATAGAAGCAGTGCTAGTTTTTAAGTGTTAAGTTGTTTGTAGTGACTGAAATTTTACCAGTTAACGTTAAGATTATTGGGTTTCAGTAATTGTGAGTAATTAGTTATATAAAACATTTGAAACGTTTGAGCGGCCTCGTGCTCAGGCGTACCATAAGTAATATTTGACTTTTGAATTCGGTGTTCGTAGTGCGAATAGTTATTTTAGTCACAACAGAATATAACTCTATGTTAAGGTGAAGAAAGTGCTGGAACTTTTATTTGTGACAAATAGGTCCTGTTTTATACTTCCTGGCGCGTGAACTAAATCGGCCTACATGACTAAGCCAAAACGCCGTAAGTATGCCTTAATATCTTGTACACTTATTAGTTTTGCGAAGCAAATTGTTATTTGCGTTGTGCTGCATGCTTGTAATGTGAATTTTATGTTTCTTGTTTGTGAAATTGCCTCGTGAGACGAGCACGTGGTCGTTTCGTACATGGCGCAGCCATTGAGCGTTGGTTGGGGTTCACACGACTAACAGCAAGCGAAAATGTCAGCTCCCATCTGTCATAATGGCGGGATTTGGAAATGTACTTAAGTTTGTTATGAATGTAACACAAACGTGAGTGTGATATTCTAAATTACTCGAAGATATTTATGATGCAAGTTCTTTCTATGAAATTATGTAATATTAGAGTTTCTGGCGCATTTCATGGCTTTCTAAAAATACCGCGAATTAAGGTACTGGGACATTTTCGAAGTTATATTATTACAATACAGAAGCGAGCAAGACCTTTTTAGATGCATTACACTACTAACGCTAGATTTTCGCTTATTGATTGTCTGTTCTTGGAGAATGCTGAATCATTCGCTTTAAAACTTCTCATGCCGAATTGACGGGAAGTCTTCGAAAAAGTTGTTTATATGCAAACCTTGAATATCTGAATTGTTAAGTCCTATAAATAATATAGGTAACCATTTACCAACATTTTTGAGTTGCCTCTAATTTACAGATTTTGTTACTCGAAAGCATAAAATATTTCAAAATTACGTAAAATACTTAGCAACCTAACTCGCCGGTAATTTTATCAGGATATTTTCAGAAGCGTCATCGAAGTTACGGGACAATTAAGCGTTGCGAATAACGTAAGCCGTTAGGCAGGTTCTGTCAGCAGGAGTTGCCAAGGAGTATTTCTCAATTGTTCGGTAAGACAAGTCTAATGTGGAGTGATGGTAGTTGCGGAATAACTGTAAAACGGGCAAAGTTGCTTTGATGTTTGTAGAAGCTGAAATGTTGGGTCAGCTTCTTAGTTAATGAATTATATGGAGAGTAGGGCGGGAGTAGCAGTTGGACTTTGGCGTACGGTAATCGCTATTTACGCTTCCTAAAGTTAATTCGAGTCGATATGAAGCAGAGTTCAATCGTAATGCAAGTGGTTACTGCATGTGCATAATTTTGGAAACGAAATGGAGAAAAGACCATTTGATGTGTTGCGGTGACGTTTGTGTCAAACATGGTTTGCAGGATTGAAGCTAAACTTTTTAGAAATCCAGAAACGCTTGAGTTACGGTTGTTCCCCCGACGCTAATTCCTTCGTTGCTTCATTCAGAGTTGCGTTTTCGTGGCCCGCTCGGCGCGTAGCCGGACGCGTCGCCGCGACGGAATTCTGGTGCGCGGGAGGGCGACGCGTGCCTCTTGCAACGTCTCGCGCGCGCCTTGGCGGCGGCTGCGCCTGCCCACGTGACGTTTGCGGCGTGTCCTTAGCCGCTTGGCCTCGCTCCGCACACCGTCCTTTTCGCTCCGGGAGGCAGGTGGAAACGCGTGCGCTGCTCCACGCCGAGGAGAGAAATGGGTGGAAGCGCCCGAAATTCCCCGTGCTGTCTGGGGAGGCGTATTGGTGGTGTCGGGGGGAGTTGACGTCAGTATTATCGCGCGGTCGGCGCGAATTGAGAGTGGTGCGGCGGCGGGCAGGGAGGCAGGTCGCGGCGGGTCATGGCCGCCGCCGCCGGCCTCCGATAGAGCCACGCCGCGCTGCGCCGTCGCATGAAGAGCGCGCGGCCGTGTCGTGCGCCGCCCTGTGCTTCGCTTCGCCGGCATGGGAACGGCGGCGGCTCTGGCGCCGGCCTCGGCGCCGAAGGTCCGTGTTCGCGCGGTGGGAAAACGAAATGCCTTTGTGACACGGCGACGCCCCCACGTGGTTGGAAAACGCGCTCGCCCGCCCGCCTGCCCGCCCGCTCGCTCGCTCTTCATCTGTGTAAACTTGATTTGACCTAATTTTTTGTTTCCTAGTACGATTCTCCTCTCGCCCGCCCTCCATTTATACGTGACCGTGTGATCTACTTTTCTCGAACGGATATTTGCTCGAAGTGTTGTCCGTTTCGGAACTTCTGCACGAGTGTTCAGTGCGAGAAACTGAAGATCGCACGTCACGAGTCAGTTTTCCCTGCATTAACCTGCTTTGTCTTATGCTATACATTTGTTTCTGGGAAGTTGCCTACTTGACAGGTTGACGTAAACGTTCATTACAAAGAACATGTTATATTTCGAATTTCCATATTTGTAATAGTATTCACTGGACGTATGCATCATTTACATCGCTTTCGAAAACAAAGAACTACTCGAATAAGAACAAAGAATATTAATAGAATTATAAATTAAAATCAGATTTCCGTTAATCGTAGCCTACGACGTTGAATGTCGCAGAAAGTATTAGAGAGCAGAGGTGTGTGTGGAAAGTGTACATTGGGGTGTCGGGGGGCGCCGCGTAACGGCAACTGTCATCGGGACCATTGTCGGGGCCGGGGCCGGCCGGCCAGAGCACGCGAGGAGCGCGTGTCGCCGGGGGCAGCCCTTGCGTTGCCTCCTCTCTCCTCTTTCCTCGCGTCGTCGCCTGATGCCGCTGTGACGCGCGCGGTCTTCGCTGCCGCCAAAGACGTCAAATCATGGCGGGAATGCGCACACGTTCCTTCCATGTTCGCGCTCCCGCGGGTGAAATCCACGCGGAGCGGGGCGGGTGCGAGAACCGGCCCCCCACCCTCGCTCCCCTCCCGTTGCGTCATCGCCGCTACGGCGTGACACTTCGAATGCGTTAGTGCAGCGTTAATACAGAAAAGTGACATTTCGTTGAAGTTTCGTTAATAATTAACCAATGTTGTAGGAAATAATTCTTTATATTGAGTAATTTAAAAAATGTAATAAACTTAAATGTGATCATTTTAACTAAGATTTATGTCAAACAATTCATATTCTTTTGTAACGTTCCATTGTTTTATTGGATACTGTTTAAGCTGACAAGGCAAGAAAATTTTAATAAAGCACATATATGTCCCATCAAATTTGGCCTTCGATCGGGTAGTTCTCTGCGTCCACGTGTTACGACAGATAAGTGACTGGTTCGTGTTTTTTTTAAATTTAAATTCTGTCGTAGGGTTTCTGAACGGAACCAAAAACAGCCCGTTGCAGAGTGGTGGTGTTGGATAGAGCGAAGTGCGCAGTCGCCGGGCGACCACGTGCTCTTTATAGCGTCTCGACGCTTCGGCGTCGTCTTCGTCGTTGTTAGCGGATAAGCTGTTGTATGTAGATTCGTTTCCGCGGACGCGCGTCCGTCGCCGCCTCGACAGGTGCCCCCTCCCACCTTTCCCCGCCGGATGACGGTGGGGGAAGAGCTCCAGTCTCTCGATTTCCTCGAGTGTTTAATTGCATCTTGCGTTGCGTTCTTCAGAATTCGATTACTTCCCTTTTTCGTTTCGACTAGCCATTATTATTATTATTATTATTATTATTATTATTATTATTATTATTATTATTATTATAATTATATTTGCCCCGATTTTCGTTTTATTTTCCGTCCCACGTGGTATTTAAACTCGAGGCTTTTATATTTTCAGCATGTAATGTTACGTCATGAAAATGAAAATCAATTGACAATATAATTTAGGGTTTTTATCTACTGCACACTTGACTACGAAGTTTGTTTTGTAAAAGATTTACGGACACAGTATTCATTTTACCAGTACATTTCAACCGCAAAATATTTTACCATTTTATACATTTATGTTGAACTACACATTTCTTGCAAAGCTTTTGGAAGTGAAAGGAGAACTTTGTTGCACCAGTTTTGAAGTATCTTGCACCACGAGCTTCTTAGAATTCAGAGCCTTAAGAATTTGTGGGGAGGTTCTTGAGCAACCCGACAGTTGGGCCTAATTCTTTTCTTTACCTGCTGCTTTGAATTGCAGGAAACGTCATCGACGACTTACCACTTAGACCCTTTCCTACACTCTCCAAATATAGCTTGTGCATTTGTAGGATTGCTTAAAAGATCTGTAGAATTAAACATTTGGAACGAAATCTTACTCTTGAAGGGATTCTAAAAACAATTTTTTTAACGTTATTGTATAGGGCTTTTTGAATATTAAATATTCATAATAACAAATGGATGTAAAATTTTGGATGTATAATTTATTAAATTCTCTAATAGATTATGCTTCTTAAGCTTTTTGTATTATGAGTAGTAGTTTTAATATTTGATATTCTGTTGTAAGAAATTTCAGAAACATTCACGATGAAGATAATGAATGTTATAAATATTTTCATTGTTTTTTAAATGCGTAATAAGATTTGATATTTAATTCGTATTTAAAAAACCAATACAAGCAAAATAGTATGAAATTTCCTTTTATGTTAAAATTGCAGTTAATTTAAATTGTATTTGTGGGAACATTTACGTTATTATTCAGTTGTCACTACACCGTCACCTTATTGGAGAAGCAATTACATCAGAATTGTGTACCACACACTGAATGTTTCCCATGATATGACATTGTTACTGTGTAACAGATGTATGTTAATAATTAAATTTGTTCTAATAATTGTTATTGCATCCGGAATCGAACCCGACTCTCCTGGTTTACGCCCAGTTATTCTCTTAATGTTGCTTAATGGTACACATTTACTTTTCTGTATACTACTACGTTGTATAGAGAAATATATTTTTATATTAGTGAAGAATATTACACTTGTTTAAAGTTGAAACATTTCGCTGCATAATGGACGTGCCATTTAATGTACAATTTAGCCAAGGTTAATGCACACGTACTTCTTTTTTCATTAATATACCGCAGGCGATGTTACCTTGTTAGTAATTACGAAAACTGGAGTTGTCTAGGTAGCATGGTTTTTGATAACTTAAGATCTTTTCGATCATCAGTGCTTGCAGTTTGTGGGCGGAAAACCTGGTTTTTCTTGTTTACAAATCGAATGGGTTGAGAAAATTATAGCTTTAGCTTCAACAGCAGTGCAATGAGAACTAGCGTTGGACTAGTGAACCTAACAACGTTCAAGGAAAGTTAGTCCAGAAATTTGCATCGAAAGCGACTTCTGTCAAGCGGAAAATTATAATTATTAAAACGCTCTTTTGAATCTATGCAAGTCTTCACGCTATCGATTATGTCTCTCATTGAATGGCAATGGTGTGATAATTTGTTTCCTGGTTACAAATTAATTGTCATTTGCGGAATAATTGTTTTTGTGTCCCAAAAAAACTCATAAAATAGTGTTTTGAGGTACCTAAGAAACGCTTTGATTTGCTAGCGTAATTCTATTTTAAAAGTTCGGCTACGAATAAAATCACATAAATATGCCTTTATAAAAGAACTTCTTCGGTGAGCTGTCATGGATGTTAGAAGATCCTGTTTGTCTTGTTGCGAGTTAAGCCGATCCTCTCCCATACATTCTTAAGTTCGTAACGGGACCGAGCGCTCGAAAATATCTCCACGTTTAAACCAAAAGCCCGTTTATTCTTTGTGGCGCCTTGCTTATTGCATGCTTTGTGCATAGGATTTCGACAATTTCGTGAGAAAGGAAAGGGTCGCCGTCAAATAGAAGTGCGGTTACAAAAGTGTGAGGTGTCACGTACCTTTCCGCTGTTCCAATTATTTTTACTAACAAAATTCGGTGTCGAGAAAACGGGGGGGGGGGGGAAGTGAGGAATTTCGGGTTCGCCTAGGGAAAAAATTAATGAATATTGAACATAAATTATAATAGTAAAGTTTTGAGTAATGTAATTTGTGTAAACTCTATAAATAACTTAACTACGAACACAGTACAATAGACATTACTTGCGAAGTTGGCTTACCGGTTGCAACTCATGCCTTCATATACTACTTAGCGAAAGTGCTGCGCCTGTTCTTTTGTAAAAAATTAATTTACCCTTCAAACTTGGTGAAGTATTGAAAATTGTGTAGTACTTGATCTTGGCGCTGGAGTCTGAGCACACCTGACAACATAGCTTTAATATAAATACTTTTCGAATCGCGAAAGCCAGTTGAATTATTTTTTAAAAAAATCAACAGTTATTCTGAGTCGTGCTCGAAGAGCTCAGAGTTTTCGATAGTTATGTGCATAGAAAAAAGCTATATATATTTTCAGCCCTAACATCACGCCTGCGAACTTGAAACTAATAAATTATGCAATTGTTGGGTTAGTGTACATCGTTCATTTATTTTTTATTAATTATTTATTCACATTCATTATTTTGTAATGTGAATAAACAATTCAATTTTTATAAAATATGCGTTAAATTGTCGTAATACTAAAAAAGGGATAATTTGTTGTAAATCGTCTATGTTAGTCGTGCTTTTATATACCGCTGACTTATCTGATAATTATAGATCAGATTTGTCAACATCTGATACTGTACGGAATGCGTAGGATATATTGCCATACTGCGGATGATTGATGTCTATTATCTTTCCTCGTGGAGAGAAGTAAAATCACACGTGGTTGTCATTCTTGAGACAAAAATGTAAACAATCGTTCTCGAACTATTTGATCTTCTCCCAAAAATAAGCTGTCCCTAATACATATTGCATGCACTCTAAACATCTTAATGAGTGTTGGATATTTTTTAGAATTGCCCAAACTACGTATTGAATTCGAGTAATTGCCGTTCCACCCTACCAAATATGAAGCCACGCAGTCGGTGAACGACTGTGCTGGGAGGGTGGCACATTTGAACGTGTCTGTTGAGATTGATTTCTCCACATTATGATGGCAATTAGAGGATGTAATTTTTCACCATATAAATAAAGCAGAGTTGCTGGAAAGTTTTTAATTTTAATTTTTGGTATTTAAGGGTGTTGTCACGTACCCTCATAGGTACAGTTGTAGACTCCGTACGTTGCCATGTATTACCATTAAATTCTACCTCCCTATTTTTGCTGTCAACAGTAATTTTATTACTGTATTGTCAAAATTAGGTGGCATTGGTGTTCAATTTAACTTGCATGTCGGGAAATGAAAGAGTTTAATTCGCTAGGACCTACGAATGGTTCGCATAGCAGTGTTTGCGTTGGAATTGATCTTTCGTAGCACCCCCACCCCACCCCATCAGAGGGATCCAGTAGCCACGCGGGAAGGTGACGCGCTTCCAACGTGGTGTAAGGCATGGCGGAAGCCGTCGTCACGGGCCCCCGTCGCCGCCGGGGCGGCACCACGTGCTCGAGAATGCATTCGCGCAGCGGCCGGCGGCAGCCGCGACAGGGTTGCACGTGCGAGGCGCCGCGCCACACCGCCGCTGCCTCCGCCCGCGTCGGCCCCTGTCGCTGCCGCTGGTCGATAGAGCGCTGGCTCTCTAAATATAGCGGCCGCTCGCTCGCTCGCTCGCTCGCTCGCTCGCTCGCTCGCTTGCTCGTTCGCTTGCTCGCCTGCCTGTCGCTGGTCCGGCCGCCCGCGTGGCCCGCTTCGGCGGCCGGCCCGGCGGCGGCGGCGGCGTGCCGACGATGACAGGTGGCCCACCTGGCCTAGGGCTCGTGCCCCCCGGCTCGGTCTGGCGTCTATTCCCGAATAGGTCACGCTTTCACCCGCCCGGATGCTGTGCCAGGACGTGCGCTGTTGTCTGCGCGCTCTGTGCGTCGGTGAAAAGATCGCGACGAACCTGAAGGGAAATTAGAACGTTACTCTCCGCTCGGAATATTTATAATTAGAGTAAAGGTTGCGAACGCGATGCATCGGAACGCTACGATGTCTGATGTTTCTGGAGACGATGCTAAATAACCTCGACTGTAAAAGCCTTCAAGGGAGGAACCGTACGTTGGATTCAGGTCGAATTTCCTTCCCTTCGATATCTTCATAACAAAACTACAAGGATCAAAATAGATTAAGGTTTCTCCAAGCGACATTCAGGCGCATTTCATTGGAGCTTTTAATAGGATTACTTTCGAAAGGGATCGTCTTTGGAACAGTCAAGAAGTGCTGAGTAAGCCGAGCTTAAAATTCAGCCGACAGAGCTAACAATCTTTTCCCCTCCCTCTCTGTTCAGGACTAAATAATTCACACCAGTGACTTCAAATAGATATAGAGATATTATTAATATTGAGTATGTAGTCTAAATATCCTGTCATTCTCTTCACATGTATCTTATAAACCGATTCATTAATGTCGTATACCATTATGGCGGGCCGTCCTGGTAGAATTGCTTCTCACTCTTCGTACAGTGAAATTTCATATTTTAAATGTTTCGATTGAGAAACTTTTGTGAAAGTCTTGTAAATGTTTCTAATCGCGAGCAGGGTAGGACCTCGTAAACTCGGAGAGGACTGGTGGAAGGGGTTATCGCTTTCCAGGATTTCCGTCCACGGAGATAATCCTGCCCTTCAAACTCCGAACGCGAGGTGCCTCGATTCTAGCTGCTTGCGTGCTCTCCCAGCGAGCGTTTGCGGCTCTGTTAAAACGGACACGCGAAGAGACCCGAAAGATATCTTGGCTTTCTTGCTGATCGTGCTGTCATTAACTTTTTTTTGTCGGGGTATTGACTGTGAGCTCGTTTAGGTTGCTTAGACTAACGTTGCTGTTTGGAGATATGTTTAATTTCTCGTCAATTAGTCGTTTTTTATTATAATTTTGCTAAGTAATAATAGCCGTATAATAATAATGAATTTTGGCAGAATTCGGGATAGCTTTCAAGTAGTCGTAGGTTGATTACCAAAGGAATATTACATTGAAACTCCGGAATCGCCGCTCGCTGAGGTAAGGTTGCCGAGAGACAGTTCTGTTCATAGCAGTGGGGAAAAAAGCCGTTTAAAAATATATTTTATGTGCCCCTTGCCTTTTGTAATCTGCCCCATCTGTGAAATATTTTTTTTCTGGAGGAAAGAAAGTAAACAATTTACACTTGTGATACAAAGTTAAAGAATATACTAAGTTGCCTACTTTGCTCAGACAATAGTTAAATATAAAACCGAAACGATCTTTGAAATCGTAGGCATCAAATCTGGCATCGTGTTTTAGACGTAGTAAGGTTCGTGCGTAGTTTGACAGACCCGTAGTAGTAATGCGACATCGATAATAAAACTTCGATGTTCAAAATTAAACCATAGACCGAAGTCGTTAAGTAAACTAACGTTACATTCGGTCGCAACAATTTTTTCACAGTGGCCATGTTTATTAATTTATTATTTAGATTTAATTGAAAACAAAGGTAAAATAATAACATGGGACGATCGGTGAAGATGGTACAACGGCGATCGTTTGGTTCGAACACACAAACTGAATGGTTAAATCATTATGTAATTTTTTAACTTTTTCAAAATGGTGTTTGTGGGAATTTATTTCACAAACAAAATATCGAGTACAAAATATTAATGTTAAAAAACATTGTACAGGTTTTAATATATCGATGTTTTAATTTATCTACGAATAGTTTGTATAAAAACATGGACATCGATGTCGCCTCCCTGTCCCGGAGACTCGAGGGGAGCCGAGGGAGTGCCCGTGCAGGGGTGACAACGTGTACTTTGTCCTTAGCTGACCCGATGGTCGCGGCCGGGCGCGCTGCAGCTGCCGCGTGGTAATCTAATGGCATCCGAGCCCCCCCGGGGCGCTCTGACAGCAGCTCGCTGTGACAGCATGACGCCGTGAGTTTCTCGAGTGCATGTGCCGACGTAATCTCAGTAAACAGAACTACCTTGCGTTTTTTGTCGCGCTACGGAAAGAGGCCCACAATAAAGGCGTGTACGATGTCGCATGAGAAAGTATAACTTTTACTGAATGCGACAGCATATTTCGATTTGTGAGTGTGTGTGTGTGTGGGGGGGGAGTGCTTAGATCAGTTGTTGTGGCGGCACGTCTGTGCGAAAGATACGTGCAACTTAAAACGAAGTGCGTAATAACGTAACGCGTGGTGTCGTTTATCGATTTTTTTGTATTAATAATGCGCGCTGATATGATTCTCGTATCAATCACTACACTTCATTTTGCGTTTCATCACGTCTATCACTTCTTTTTGCGTTTCATGTCAATTCCAGCTGCACGATAACTTCTCTGAAGCCAAAATATTCGTATCTTCGTTGTTTTTGAATTTTCACCTTGATTTTATTTATTCAAGATTTGATAGCTTCGGAACTATTCATGTGATTTAGATTTCTCCTAATTAGAATATATGTACTAGTTATCCAAGTTGTCCTACGTAATGTCGTGATGCGAATGCCCGACATTGGAACGTTACTTCGTTGTTGTAGGAATATGTTTGATTAATCTTCGAGCGTGCAAATATACTTTTTCAAACTTATATGCTGACATGTGTAAAATGTTTCAAATATGAAGACCCCTGTCTGGTGTGGGATATTCAATTTTACTGGCGAGCGATATTAAGAACTGCAAAAGTCTGTGGGGTTGAACAGAAGTTCATCCAGTTACGAATCTTCACGTTCCTTCAGTCGGGCGTGACGTATTGGTCCATGCCGTACCTGCCGGGAGTGGCTCAAAATATCAGTCGCGTTTGCCGTACTTCTCTGCCGAGCTAGAGGAAGAGCAAGGAGGCGCGCTGATGACAGTTGGTGCTAGAAGGAGCCAAAGACCCCGTTAGGAGGACCACTTAATACATTGGAGCTAACATCCGCGGAACCGCCGCCGGCAGCGGGAGCGGCATCTGTGTGTGTGTGGGCGTGCGGCGTTGCGTCGTGTAGCTGGTGCCGCTCGCGCCCTGTGCCCCGCGCTGGTTGAGGAGAGCTGTTTGTCGCTGGTGGCGGCGTCCCCCGCCGCCGCGAAGGACGCGGCGCGGCGCGGGGTGGGGCGGGGAGGGCGGGGCTTATGCAAGAGTCCCGATAACAGGTGGAGTACATGCGGCAGATACAGCCCAAACGCGCGGTGGCAGATGCTGGGAGCTTCGCGGCTTCCGCGCAGCCGCTGTCAATTTTGTCGCCCCCGATAGGCTGCCTGCGAACGGTGTAGTAGGGTGGCGGCGGCGGCGTCGACGGAGCGGGCTTGTACTCGAATCGTTTCGTTTTCAGCCGGCCACGAGTGTATATGTACCCTCCGTTTATCTTCTTTGTATTGACAGTAAATTTATCTTATCTCTGGGAGTTTTATAATAAACCTGATTTTTTTAAGTGACGCAAGAATCTGTCTACATATCACGCTCACTAGCGTTACGAAATGCCCTGTTCATGAGCTTACATTATTTAAAATGTTATCAATTGGCTACGAAGTTTAGCGATGGGAAGTATTTGGGAAGAACGGGAAGACGCTCCCACTTGAGATTCTGCGCTTCCCTGGCCGCGAGGCACCTGTCCTCGCGGCCATGTCCGCCTGCGCCGCTCTGGGCTGCGCGCTTCCAGAGATGCTTCTCACTGCTGAGCGTGCAACCTCCGCGGTCGAAGTCCATCGGCGCACAGGACGATCCATTAGCAAGATGATTGAGTGTTTGGATGCGCGGCGTCCTTGTTTTTGTTTTTGAAGAGTTCATACAAATGGCACAATATTCTATGGTTTTGTCAATTGAAGTACTTTAATTAAAACTATGTGAATTATAGTACAATATATGATTACTAGCTGGTCCCGTGCAAATGTTCTGCGCAATGGTTTTAAAATTAAAAATAGTAACTTCATACTGGATCCCATCTTCGGACGTCCAGCCCCAGAACTGGACAGTTGTCAGGGAAGTGCCACGGATTTTCGACCGTCGCAAAGCGAGTTTCGCCGAGCGCCGCTCTCGTGTCTCGTTTCAGCGCGCGGGCCGTGGGCTTCCAGAACGGCCGCCACCTGAGGCCGCGTTCCAAACGCAGAATTGTCATGAGGCGGAAAAGCAACGGCGGCGCCCGCCCGCCTGCCCTCCTGCTCCGCCCCAGCGCTTGACGGCGGGGCAGGGCGAGGGGGCGACGAAGCGGAGTAGAGCGGGCGAAGCCGTCGCCGCGCGTCTCGAATTAGCAGCTCCCCGCTCCGCCCCGCCCCGCGCCGCCCCGCCCCCGACGCACTTACGTAACGCCGAGACGGCCTGCCCGCCTCGCCTGTGCGCCGTACTCTGGCAGGCGCGGCGCGTCGCGGCGCCGCGCCGCGCCGCGCAGAGCAGCGGAACACAGGCGCCACCGCCTCCGCCTCCGCTGCCGTCCTTAGCCCCGCGGCGGGAAGGTGCTCGCCCTCCTCTTTCGGCCCCCCGGCGGCGGCGGCGGCGGCAGCAGGGCATCGATTGCGGGAAGACGGCGTTTTATTCCCGTCTTCGCGGTCAAAGCGAGCCCCACTCTCACAAAAACATATTTCATCATGAGGTTGCATAAAATGTGCTTGTCACTTGACGAGTAAACCGCATTGGAAAGTACTTGCGGTCGGTCAAGCGTTGAAGTAGTATTCGTTTTTAAGAGTGCCCATTCATACGATTTTTAAGAAATAAAAGCATTATGTAAAACTCGTTAAGGCGCGTAATTGTATGAATGTTCAGATCTTGCCATTCATAACTTCTGTACATCGGGAAAGAACATATGGGCTAAATCTGTAGAGTTAGAGCAAAGATTACTTTAAAATTTGTAGAAGGGTAAATTAAAGAACAATAATTACTTGTACACATGTTTTCAAAACTACTGGACGTTAATATAAAAAACATTGAAAAATAAACTCAGAATGTCTTCTTCCTGCAGTTGCTAGACATGTATAGGATACTAAAGGTAAATTCAAATATATGAATATCCTTACAGCTAAAGTTAAAATTTTGCAAAAAAAAGAACAACTAGGCTTTTGAAAAACGTAGATTTATCATGACTGCGATTCTAGGTCTACAGGCGAAATCGACGGCCTATCCGATTATTTCATAGCATGCGTCTTAAAAACGTCCCCACACTACCCAAATGTTAGCCCTATAGGCAGGTCTAAATCAAAATTGAAATTGCGGCAGATTATAAATTAAAATTACGACAATATGTACAATTACCAGCTAATCGGGTCTAAAATGTACCTTCATCAAGAAAAAGAAATGTAGGTAACGTCCAAAATACTAAAAAGGACAGTGAAATTTCATGGTTCAACATCATGAACATTTCTTGTGAGAAGCTTGAATGGCTATGTTCAGGCGAAGTAAACATTTAGTAGAATTTGTAATGATATGTTCAGTTATTTACATTTTACTGTTCGGCCAGTTAGAATGAATGAGAGGGTAATGTTCGTATGTGCAATATAACAAAACGCATGTTTTCATTTTTGGGAAGTATACAAAAGTTTGTGAAGCTGTGAGGGGATGAATTCGTTTTTCTAAAACTAGGAATGGTGTGATGTGTGAATAGTGGCGGTGGTCGTAAAAATTTGGTGAAAATATTGTGAATTGCTGCTTGGATCGGCAGTTGATAAGACTATTGACAGTAGAGATCAAGATCGTTGTTGGTCTAGTTACATCGATAAAACACGATTCTTGGCGCGATTAATATTAGAACAGACTTCAAACTCGGAGAGGTAAGATAAGATTGAGTGACTTTTCGGCACTTGTCGACTGGCACAAGAATGAAAGGGAGTGTGAGAAATAGAGAAGGGACTGTTCGCAGAATACTTGACGCTGTTTATTTTGGATTATTCGAATTATAACTGTGTTATTCTGAAATAATTGTGGACTTCAGCGCCTGAGAGCGGAGAAAGATTAGAAAGAAAAAATGAAGCGAAACATATTTAACACAATAGAAGAGCTAAACGTGAAAGTTTAAGCGCCTGAAAGAGGTAGCAGGAGTGTGCAGCCAGTAGTGTTAAACGGGTTGCAGATGTCAGGGTTTACTGAATGAAAAATTTTCTACATCGCAAGTATCCTGATACTGCCAAAAGCGATTCTATGCGTTCGATATTCGGGGAGTAGCGAGCGACCCCTCGCGAAATCCCGAGGAGTGTGATTGAGTTGCGTGCTATTTGCCGAGCGACGAATATTCTGTGCTCGCCCTACAGTCAGATGTCATTAAATCTAATGTAGATTAGTATATTGTACATGGAACTTAATTGTACTTTGTTCTTTCAAAAGAGCTTAATATTCGTGGACATTAAATTTAATGCTTATAAGTGTCGATTTAATGTAGAGGATCTCTCATTTCTCCTAGCTCTCATCATTCATATATCTCCAGTCGATCAAGAGCATTCATTCATTCATTCATTCATTCATTCCAGATATGACCATAAATCTTCCGACTATTGCATCCTAAGGAACATGTGAACATTAAATTTAATGGGTGTTCATGATAATTACTTCAATGTGCATTTCATTAAAGTAATGCTGACGGTGTACTCACCGCATGTCGGTCTTTTGCATACACAGAAAGAAATGAATGTTGGCCGAGCTAATCAGCTGCTCGGGATTGGAGCAAGCCGTAGCTCGCCGCTCGGCTCATACAGAATGTGTGAACCGCCTTAGGGTTAATCTACAAAAAAAAATCTCTCACGCAGAGTTCCTCGAACCGAAGCTACACTTTCACACTTTCCTTTCAGGCTTCTGCGCAGGGAAGCGCGTGTTTATGCGAAGAAATGCATTACACTTGGAATGGAGCGGGGTGATATTGCATGTTTTAAAAACTTGTAATTGTACTATATAATAATTTGTGACAACGGTCGTTCATTTTGCAAAAGATAAAACGGAAACTTTGCTATATCGGTTTCTTTACTGTGCAGTCGCAGACGATTAGTGAGGGGGGAGGGGCATAAATTAAGCTTTATGAGTTTAGTCCTGTAGACAGGGCGTACGGCAATTGGAGGCTATTTGACACAAGTCTGTGTGAGGGGAGGGGGCAGTTGGACTGAAAGCGAGATCTCGGAACCTCAAAGGATGCTCGGCTGCAACAACTGAAGTTTACTAATAGCAAACGGCAAACCTGTTGGTACAAATGATTTGATCATAAAATAGTTTACGTATTTAGCTGAAAAGTGTTCAACGTAACAAGTGAAGTAAGTTCCAAAGTCCAGGTGGCATTTCAATCAGGGAAACGTAATGGCAGCCGAATAACACAATTAAAATGCACCTGAAGGTTCTTGAGACGCGTCCAGAAGAAAGGCCATCGACGGCGTGTGACAAGTGGAGGGTCGTGGTCTATTCTTTGCGCGCGGAGGATTGCGTCGGCCGGCGCCAGTGAGACGTGCAGCGACTTCCGCCGTGGAAGCAGAGGCGGGGCGAAAGCGACGTGCGAGTGACAGCGGCGCCGCGGAGGGGGAAGGGACCTTCGCGGGGGCGGGGCGGAGGGCGCCACTGAAAAGGACAAGAGAAACGTCGCGTGGAAAAAAAAGTTGGAAAATAATGGTATGCAGACGTTGATGCGAAGAATATTTCTTCATGGAACTGTAGGAAAGATGCCAACACAAAAGAAATTGATGTATGCATTCTTCGGTAATTGTGCGAAAGAAAAAATGATACAACTAGGGGCGCACTCGGGAGGGGAAGAGAGGGCCATGGGGGCTTCTGCGCCCTTCTCCCTCCACGTCAATGACATATTCCCCAAAATAGTGCTTCATGACTTTCTAAAGTCATTCAGTATTGTAGTTAAATTCATTATAAATATCTATAAATCAACAAATAAAATAAATTTTAAATGATAAATTCTGTCTAAGGTGACGTCAAATCGGCGGAACATTATTCTTATATTCTCACTCCCCTGCAGAATAATCGTGGTTGTATCAGTTGCTGCAGCTGTTATTACATCACTACAATGAAAGCAATGGAATACCGTTTTCTGTCGAGGTATTTTTAATGAATTTTATTTCGTCCCTCGCTCGAGAAGCTCAGGCGGGCATGTGACTTCCTTTTCCTTCCGGCCCACTGTGCAGCGCTTGGCGGCGGTTCCCAGCAGCGCCGCCCGCGGCGTTCGCCCGCGGTCAAGCGCCTCGCCCCGCGGGGGGCGGCGGCGGCGCCGGGCGTCGATCGTGGTGGCTGCGCGCAGAAATAGCCAGCCCTCCGCCTCGCATCTCACCGCGGCACGGCGCAGCGCGAGGCCGGTGTGGCACGCCCGCGCCCGCGCTGACTCACGTGGGGCCCCGCGTTCGGCGCTCGCGACCTGGAATCGCCTAGCGTCGCTCGCCATGCGGTAGCGCCCACACGCCCACACCCCCACTCATCAAACCGCTGCATGCCCACACATACACACACCCATCAAACCGCTCGCCCGCCCACACACATCAAACCGCTGCCCGCCTACACACACACACATCAAACCGCTGCCCGCCCACACACACACACCAAACCGCCCGCCCACTCCCGCGCTCCCACCCACGCACTCACCAAACCGCCCGCCCTCCAAGAGGGCTCAGGTGCCAACTCTCCCTGGACGCTTGGGAAGCCTCACGGCGTAACAGGGTCGGCGACTTATCTCGCGGGGTGCGGGCGAGACGCACGCGCGCGCGCGCGTGCGTGTGTGTGAATGGAGCGGGGTTGTCAAGAGTCGCGCGTCTCGTGGCAATTGTCTCGTGCCAAAAGCGCCGCGGAGGAGCTTGGCTGTCTCGGTGAGAAGTTCAAAAGGTCTTCTAAAATGTCTTCGACGCGAACGGATATTTCTATTGTAGAAGCGCATCACTAGTTTGAATGTCGACGTGGTTGAAGAGTTTCTACTAAATTACAATCGTATTGCTGGCAACATTTCAGCTCTCAATTATCTCAGTCTCAAATTGAAAAATTTAAAATTCTCAGTAAATTATAGGATTCACGATGGTGATACTGATCCAATTTATTGATTCGTCAATCAATGGCACGTTCTTACCCTAGCGAAGTTCATTCAGCATACAATGCACAATTGTTAAAGGGCGGTGATTAAATAGACCACGGCATTGCTATTTGATGCAGTTACTGGCGATTGAGGAGTTTAATTTTTACTCGTTAGGCATCTTAAAAAAAAAGAGGATTACAGTTGGGTGATTGTCAACGTTATCATCCTTAGAGATATCAATTTTTCGTGTGTCGGACAACTTTAAAAGAGGGGATGAATAGTTCGAGCAAATGTCATTCGCTCTTTAAGCGTGCAGATGGCAATGACCATTTAGAATGGTGCACTATCCGTGCCCTCTCCCCCTCCCCCAAAAGAGACAACGCAGGAGCTCCCTTTTTTTGTGGATGCAGCCCAGCCAGTGGCCGATGGCCGTGGGGCTGCAGCCCCAGGGCGGCGCGCGCGCAGCCGCTTCGAGCGCACGGGTCGAATTCCGCGGAGGATTCGTCTATGTTTAGCCCTGCGACTCCGAAGCCGCTGCCGTCGCCGACACCGCCGTCGGCGGTCGCGTTCGTGCGGCGACACCGGCGACATCCAGAACAAGAGCTGCGGGAGGCGGCCTCTGTCGGCGGCCGAAGGTCCGGCAGGCGCGGCACCTGCAATGCGCCCGCAAGGTACTCGCGCAGAGGGAGGATGGACGGCGCGCTCCCCCTCGCGTGCGCCGCCCCGCGACCGACCCCTCCCCGACACGTCCGCTGTGCGGCCCGGCGCGCCGGCTGCGGCGCGGCGGTGCCGTTGCTGGTCTAGTTTTCCCGAAGCGACCGCACCGGTTCTGTCAGCTCCGCGCGCGTCGTTTGCGCCGGCGTGAGCGTTGCGTGACAGATGGCGCGCGCGCGCGCGCTTGGCGATTGGGAGTCGTTGGTTGTCGTGAAATCTCGCGTCGAAATGATCTTCCGCGTGATTGGTGGGTGATGACGTTTTGAGTATGCTGTCGTTTGCAACGTCACGGAACGAAACATAAAGATGTTTGGAAATTATTTGGAAGGTATCCGAGTATTTAGCATCTTTTTGCAATAGTCGCCGTAATAGTGTAACGCCAGAAATGCATAATAGAGAGAGGAGAACTCATTCGGGAAACTGGAAACTTTCTAGTAATGCATTGGTAAAGCTCGAGGACACGAGCTTCGAATATTTTACACAGGCATTTTGCCCGTGACCACTACTCATTACCAAAATCTGAAGATCATCCCAATGCTACTAGAGTATTATGTCAGTCTCGGAAGTCGGCACGTTCTGATGAACTAACAATGTTTGTTGTGATTTAAGACGAGGCTTTTCCACACAAATCGCGTGAGAAGATGATGTAACCTTTGTTGACAGATTCTGGGCTGATATTCATTATCGACCTGAAAGTAGTCGGTCATTTTCTTAAGAATAACTTACAAATACAAGGTTCATGGACGATTTATGTCGGCTTTGATAAGATGTATGGATAGACTTCATATTATTATTCATCGGAAGGGTAATGGTATATAATTTCGTCTCTGTTTTTTTGGGGAAACGTTCCATTAAATTTAAAATACACCGTACGTATTATGAAAATATTTTATATTCCCAGTTTGAACATCAGGGGCCTATGAACGTTCCTTATTTGTAATTGACCCAGCATTCGTACTTAGGCGAATTACATAAGTTTACTCAGGTAGGCATTTTTTACTTATAAACATGTTCTCTAAACATTGCATTTTAAGTATGTTTTTGGAAATACTTTTACTTAAAAGTGCCTTATACATGACATCCCTGTTAGTCGATACAGATTGTCAACTGACCCTACTTCATTCTGAGAATATTTCGCGGTGAGTCGAATCTCGCAGTATTCTCTCAATTAAGGTTTCGGGAAAAATTGAGTAACGTGGAAACGGAAGGAATTACATCTGTGCGAAGTATTTCTTCGTCGGTCAGTTGGCCGGTATATATACACTAAAGTACAGTGCTCCCTTATTCCTGGAATTAAGAAGTGTCTTTAATGATATTCTCCAGCCTTAGCAAAGCACGTCGATATGCGATTCCGAAGCGCTCACCCGGTGTTGACCTCCTTGCAGTTGACATTTTTTCGGCACTGCAGACCTCCGCGCAGCGTCAGGTGTCATGTCGCGGGGGTGTTGCAGGGCCTCGGGTCCGTGCAGAGGGAGGGGGAGCGAGTACTCGCCTTCTCACTGCTGAGAACTGAGAACGCAGTCGCACTTGACGCGCAGTTGGCTGAGCGTTAGCGTTTTCGCTCGCAGCCTGTTCGGTTTCGTGTGCGCATTCACCTGTTTCTTGCTGCTTTAACATGTTCAGTGTACATCCATTCCTGTTCTTCGATGCGGGTCATCTCGACCGTATAGGAATATCTCAGAAAGTTCCCAAATGAGACGAAAGTATTTTGTGAGAATGGTTACTTCACCCAAGTGGTTTTCAAGTTGTTGCTCATCGGTGCAAATCAATGTAATTAATAGAGTCTGAACGATTCCTTACTATCCGTGGGACACATGTTACGAGGAACGTAAAAATATGTAGGATTTTTTTAGAAAGCTAATATTGTAGTAATATTGGTTGTTTTAGTTCGAAGTAAGTGGCTCGTCCGCTCTGCGCTTTTGATGCTATTCATATCGCGCACAAGTTGCAAAAGTTATCCTCATCGTTCAGGAAATCTTACAGATGCAGATAATGCGGGAGTCTTTCTCGACCATATCAATAGATCAAAGAAACGAAAGAAAAGCAGCCTTATTTAATGTACTAGTTCTGAATGGAAAAAATGTTCATTTTGAGAACCCTCCCTGACATGCTTTGAACTTGTGTTCATCTTGGCTGTACCTCAAACGTGTGTACAATGTTCATCCCGTACAGTTGTAAGATAAATTTCATTTGGAATTGATGGTAGAAGAAAGAAGGGGGTCCCCCAACGGAATGCGCCCGCAGTGTCGCCTGGCGGCGAAACGATTAGTAGTGACGAGTTTCGTGGCGAGTGGAACAGGAGGAGTAGTTGGTAGCGTTTAACCTTTCGGCGCGCGGCGGGAGCCCCTTGAAATAGCCCGCGCGGGCGTGCGCATGCGCGCGCGCGCGGTCTGTGGCCCTGGGGGCTAGAATTAGCGAGGGCCGGCAGCCATGGCGGCGCCTGCGCCCCCGCGCCCGCGCGCGCGCTGGACCCGCGGGCCGGTGGAGGAATCCGAGATCGGGCAGGGCTCTTGTTCCCCGCCCTAAAGCAGCTCTCGCTCCTCCCCCCCCCCCCAATCACCTGCGTCTGCACCGCGCCGCGTCGCGCCGCCCGGCCGGAAGGGCGGAACGAGGGTGGGCGAATTGGGGAACAAAGGGCTCTTAACGGATCTGGCTGTACAGAATGTTTCTCAAATAAAGCGGGCACAGCGCTTAAATATAACTTTAACGACCTCATACAGATGTTTTAGAGATAGATTTTAATTCATTTATGGATAGCAATTCGATTAAACTTGGAAGTTCCTATGAATAAATTGTTTGAAATTTAAGGGACTCGAGTTGAGTATACATTGTGATCGCTCATTTCATACTGGAATTATTTATTTTTGACGAGATTAACTTGTTGAATTTTACCAACATAATTTTTCTTTACTCTCCTTTTGGAAGAACGCCTAAGGAGTCCGTAACTTTTTCTGTCTCCGTGCAAGCATGCGACCGCTCGGTAGTGTAGGGTCAAAGCATCAATGGCAGTTCCCTATGTTGTGGAAAATTAGTATTAACAGCTCGCCTATAGCAGGTGGGTATTCGAATTTTTAAGGAAAACCCTTGTTGGTCCAATAGCGGTGTAAAAAGCAATTTTCTAAGCGTTGCACCTTTTAAGCGTACTGTGTAACTACCAAAATAACTGCGAATTCTGTCGACGTTTGGAAAGTAAATGAACAAGTGACTGAGAGATCTGTTGAATGTAAAACTCCTTCTCTTCCTTCTCCGTTGTCAATGATCTTTCAGTGGTCAATTATGATGAAATGAAATCAATGAGATGCAGACGGATTATCGACTTGCACAAACTAAAGTCAGGAACATTTGCCTCCCTGCATTGGTTCACATTTTGGAAGATATTTTTACAGCTTCTGTGTTATAGCTATTAACATACATACCTACATCTCGCAGACAGAAACTATTCAGCCAACATCTTGAAGTTACAGAGACTAAAATATCTTACAGTTTTTATTATTTCACTTCGTATTTACGCGAATTTTCGTATCAGTTCTAGGCTCGCAACATTGTCTTGAATTGTGATTGTGTGCTGTTGAGATAGTGCGTAAGAATAAGCGGAAGCTGTTAAAGAATTAACCGCCGAGTCTTTTTAACAGCGAAGTGTTTAACCGCTTTATGGAATCTCATTTTACTTGTGCATTTTTACATATATATCTCTCATATTTAATTGGATCAAGACTTTAAGAAGATCTTAATATCCGTAGGTACTAATCAAACTAAGGGAATGCCGAACACGTTTTTAGTGAGTTTGTGCACGCCATAACGGACAACACTATCTTCTGCGCATGCGCAGATGCACTAAAGTGATGCGAAACTTGAACTGCGCATGCGCAGATGATCGATAGTGCATTAACGTTCGTGGGTGCAAAAACTCCCTATTCTCGAGACTTGTCTAAAAATCTTTAATTTGTGTACCATTACTACTGTTCGCACGTACACGTATATTATATTTATACAAAATATTTTATTTATTTATAATAATCATTTATTAAATAGGAAAATGAATGAATTACATCTGTAAAGTGGAATAATTTAATTTAATCCTCCACAACATCCCACCCCTCTTTCCCGCAATATAGAAAATCATTCTAATTGTGGACTCGTCTTATTTAACTACTGAGTAACCAAATCGTACAAACTTTCATTCATAAATGCATGATTTCCGAAAATACACTAAAAGTATGCTTTCAAAGGGTATGCGAATCATCCTCCTCCCCGATTATTTTTGCTTCGAGGAGATAGAAACCAACTCACAGAGAAATTCATATTTTTGTGGAAATCCTCGCCAGTTTAAGAATATTAGTTTTTAGAGCTAGTTTCGATTTCTGACGTAACTGCGTAATTGTATGTCCAACGCATTTATCCATGTGATGCAACGTTGCTTAATAGATCTTCCAAAGTATATAATTACGAAATGGTCTGGCCAGTTTTTTTTAATAAAATGTTCAAAATTTGTTGTTTTTTGTACTTTCTCCTGTGCGTACGTATATGCGGAGTACAAAGAAAGTTATCTAATGCTGAAGAAAATTGATTTCGAGACTTCGATGAATATACGATTTGGGGTCCCCTGATACCGAAAAAGTGTTTTTCAATACGTCCGTCCGTCTGTAAACATCACTAGCGTCTAAATCATACGGAGGATTTTTTCCAAAATAAATTTTCTTAGGTCGATCTGGCTCGACTCAGGGCGCTGCAATTTTGAAAAACTTTCTTCAAAATTAGGGGATACTTTACATGAAGCCACCACAGTTTCAAAATTTTCTTAAAAATGGCTCCAAAGTTTTTCATTAACTTTTAAGAATAGAGTAAAATACTCTTATAAAGGTGGTATGTGTCCGGTTTTCACGGTTAACTCTGAATTTTCGAAAATTGCGCAAGTTTGATTTTTTTTCGGCGTCTTCCTACAACTAGAAAATTGGAGATAGAGGTTTTTCCTTCAAATGAAATTTGTTGTCCACAATTATTCTCTCACTAAGGTCGTGCACATTTTTTTGAAAATATTAGTTGTTTTCGCGCAATATTGCGTGCAATATTTGCAATTTTTGAAAGATTACAAAAACAAGTTTTTCTCAAAAACTGCTCTAAATTTTTTCTTTAAACTTTTGATAGAGATTGCCGCTGTATGCACTGTATAAGATGACGTAAACGCCATATTGCTCTATTCTTTTGTTTTTCAAAAGTTACAAAAATGTATTTTTTTTTTACTTGTCTCTCACGTTAATAATTACATTAGCAGCAATTTGTTCACACGATTGTATTTATGAGTATATGTACTTTAAATAATGTTATAAATAAAGATTCTATAAGATAAGAATATAAAGATTCTTGAAAACTCAATAGTTTTCTGTGAAAATTAGCTCAAAATTCAGCATTTTCAGAAACGCTCCAACTCAATTTTCACAATAATGCTCCAAATTTTTTCTTTGAACTTTTCCAGCGGGTAGTGCTGTTTGCACTGTTTAAAATGACATAACGTTAATCTTGTGGGGTTTTTTTCCTTCAAAAATTACACAATGTTTTTTAATACCTTTCACGCCGTTAATATGTGCAATTCCAGCGATTTGTAAACACTGTTGCATTTGTGAGTTAACGTGCTTTAAATGACTTGAAATTGAGTTTTTCGAAAACTCAAACATTTTCTGTGAAAAAGAGCATCAAATTGCGCTTTCACAGTAACGCTTAAACGCCATTTTCTTAAAATCTGCTCCATATTTTTCAATGAAAATTACCATGTATGCCAAGGTTTTACTCTTCTTTAATATTTTCAAAATAATTTTTCGGTTCTACAATTAGAAAACCGAAAAACTGAGAAAATGTCAAAGAAATGTACTTTGAGCGGCAATTGATAGCAGCTGGCAAGACCGTAATGCAAGGCCACACCAAAGAAATTTGAAAGTTTTACTACGAGAGTCTGTGCCATTTTGTTGCACCACTAGTTTTAGTTTCGTCTTGGAACTTGTCTATTAGTCTCGAACCCTTAACTGTGTTCGTATTTTTGTCTTCCGATCGTTTTTCTCGTTATCTGCCCTGCATTTTGTAACGCTAGACAATCTCGACGCTTCGTGACCAGAGACAACCTTCTGGAGGCTCGTCGTTCAAGGTCGCGGTATGACCGGCGTTATTGTGCTGCTTGGTGTTCAGTACGCATTCTGTGAATCTTCTGAAGCACGGAGACATTCTATATCAAACTTGCATTGTTAATAGATCTTTATGCACAGGTTTGAAAACCCTGTTGTCTTAATTAAGGGTTCTGCAATTTCAAAATAAACCTTACTTTTCTAATTTGAATTCACAATCAAGAAATTCAATGCTCTTTGAATTTTTTTTACATGTTGAGAAGCAAGTTATGTAAAAGAGGAGGAGTAGTTATGTACTTCGTATTATGTAAAATGTTCGAGGACCCGGGAGCTCTATTTAATATCATATTTGAATAAATTATAATTGTATATAATTATTGCTTCTTACTGTGGATACTCACCGTTCAAGCTCTGTAAACGTTCTGGGAACAATAAAATAATAATAATAAAAAAAGGTCAAGTTCATTTTCATAAAAGTGTACCGATATTAATTCTTTTATTAAGGTGAGAACTTGAAATATAGTTATTATTTTTTGAAGAGAGGATTAGAAAAAACCTTTACCTTTCAATTCATATGACAATATTAATTCCATTGTGTTTCAATATATTTAGACATGTTACATGTGTTTTCTTAAACATGTTGATATTTCGTTATACTTTATTTCACTATTCAAGCCGACTCTGTGACGAGAAGTTCTGAAGAAGTTTCTGAAATGTATCAAGGGTATTTGAATATGCCGAATTAAAAAAAATGGCACTTAACCAAATTAACTTTTGAACTATAATTGCAAAGTGTATCAAAAAGAAAATTTCGGTTATTCTTGTATATTTAGTATCTGCGCTTATTAAAATAATTGAATGTTGTGCAGAATTGTTTGCACAGAGATTCATTGTCTTGAGAATTCCCGAATTAATTGCTGTAGGAACTCATTGTTTATAAATTTGCACCTGACAGATTGTTTAATGTTCTCATTATGTGTGTTGCAGCTAGATTCCCGTCCAGCAGTGGCTCAGATGACCAAGACTCCAGCTGCTCGGATGTGGAGGGATCAGGCACACCAGCTGGACGGCGCACCAGCTCAAACCACAGTATCTGCCATTCTGGACATGGCACAGTTCGGAAGAGGCGTGGTAATCTTCCCAAACATTCGGTCAAGATACTGAAACGCTGGTTGTACGAGCACCGATACAATGCATATCCTAGTGATGCGGAGAAGGCGGTTTTGTCACAAGAGGCCAGTCTCACTGTATTACAGGTAATATTTGAATTTTGTTAGTTTTTAATTAAAATATCGTCGATGCGCCTGTAAGAACGGCCGTGTGAAGTGAAATTGTTTTTAAAGGAGACATAATTCAGGACAGTATAGTATAGTATTCAGTTGCATCAAATGGTCGAATTTCCCTCTACCGAAACGCGACCCTACACGATTCGCGTACTCATAACCGGTTTGAAGGAATAATTCTAAGTTGTTTCTGGCTTCTTAAAGAAGAACAGAACTAATTTTCGAGGGAAGAAAAAAAAAAGGTTTTATAGCCAATTTTGCAGGCGCAATGACGATATTTACACTATTTTTAGACTGATCATTGATTCTAGTTTGATTTAAAATTATAAGGCATTGTCGGAAAAATTTGCAATACTACTTGTTTAAGTTGAACAACTGTGGTGTTATAGACACTAATAGAAATATATTTCTATGTTGTATTTTCTTTTTTAAAAAAATTCTCTCACAATTAAAAGATAATTATGCACTAAATAATAGTCAGCTGTGACAGTTCGTATGTTTCGTGGGTCAGAAATGCAACATTTCCCGTTAAATTTAGACTACTTTTCACCTCGAAGAGGTAAAAAAAAAATTAGAATGGTTCGAAATGTAATTTCTCCTTTCGCTGAGGATGGCTTAGTCAGGTTAGTGGCTCTTACAGACAAACACTTTTTCGAGGTTCAGAATTATTTTTAGTCTGATATAAATTTTCTTTTCATTATTCGTATAAATTCAACTAATTTCGGGGTAGTGCTAATGTAAGGAGCAGATTGCATCAGAATTCAAAAGATTTAACGTTATGCGAGGAATTATGCAATCCCATCTAGAATTTTTATTTTTGAAAGGGAGAAAAGGGTTTCCTGTTTCCGGGCGCACCATTCAAATAGTCTGCTCCTCATTGGTTCACGCTGCAGCTGTTGTACATTGATTGGTTGAAAAGAGGGGTGAGGTCGGCAGCGATTCGTATCAGCGCGTCGGCCGCAACACCTAGGGGAACTTGCGCGACTCGAAGCAGGAAAATTGTTCCGCCGCTGCACCCTTCTCTCAGCGGAGTTGCATCACTGAATAGAAACGACATTGCAGAACTAACTATCAGTTCCTACTCTGTGGTTGCAGCGCGTATACCGGTGCAGCGATTTGAATTGCGCTTTCAGAAACAGCAGAAAAATCGAATGTTCTGAAAATCGAAAATGTTTATCGAGAAGCTGGTTTCACCAAACTTTCTCAAATAACGCCAATCCGTGATCATGATTTTTTTCTTTTTTTTCTGTTAAATAAAGGGCAACTGAATGTACTTAATGGGTATTGCAAAATGTAAGGGATGTACATGTAAATGTTCTTTTAAATTTTTTTCTGCATAAAAAGATTTTCTAGAGAATCGAGTGTGAAATACTGCTTCAACCCAAATCTTAGAGTAAGTTGTTCCGAAAGGCAATGATGGAGCAGGTAGCGTAAGGTTTGTCTTAGACGACCGCACCTCTCACCAAGCGCTTGCCGTTCCTTTGCAGGTGTGCAACTGGTTCATCAACGCCCGGCGCCGTATTCTGCCGGAGATCATCCGGCGCGAGGGCCACGACCCGCAGCACTACACCATCTCGCGACGCGGGAAGAAGACGGGCGGAGGCGGCGGCCTGCGGTCGGCGCAACCGGGGCTGGGCGGGGGTGGTGGCGGCGGCGGAGGCGGCGGGCGCCACGGCCACCACCCGCGCTGGGAGGGGGCCGGCGGCGGCGGGGGCGGAGCCGCGGGGGCGCGCGTCCGCGACCACGACTACGACGATGAGCCGTCGACCCCGCGCGGCCCGCTGGCGCTGACGCCCGCGCGCTCCTCCTACCTGGGCAGCGAGGACAGCCCGAGTCCCAGCCCCAGCCCTAGCCCCAGCCCGAGCCACAGCGGCAGCCCTAGCCCCAGCCCCAGCCTGAGCGCGAGCGCCAGCGCCAGCGCAAGTGCGAGCGCCAGCCCCCGCGACTACGACAGCAGCTGCTCCGGCAGCGACACAGAAGAGGGCCCCACCGCCGCCGCCCTGGCGCCCCAGCTCGCCCACGCCCACGCCCACGCCCCCGCCCCCGCGCCGTGGCCCGGCGTCATCGTGTGCCGCTACGGCTGCGGAGACCAGGATGCGCCCGCACACGCGCACGCGCCGCTCGCCGCGCAGACCTGGTGAGCCCCCTCCTCCTTTGTTCCCTTTTATGTTCGTAGGGTTTAATTTTGCAAATGGAAGTTAGTTTGATCTGATGAATTCTCATGCACAACGAAAGGATCGTGAATGACAGGCACATGCCATATCAAATTAAAAAGGGATTTTTAAAGGAACACAGTTTTGATGAAGTCATAAAATGTTTAAGTAAAGAAAGGAGAGAGGAAAACATAACTAAGCTTATACTTCTCTCCATTGCCCACGTCCTCTTTTCACTTCAAAAGAGAGGAGATTTTGTTGTTTCTTCAAAGTCAGTTGCAATTGAAGCATTGAAATAAAGCATTCAGAGTAGATTAATGATTTTTGTGTATGTTATGTTTCAGTGAAACTGTGATGTCAGATGGCTTGGTGACACATTCTGGAACAGATTACTGGGCTGCTCCACATACGGCATGCACAGGCAGCTTCTCTCCCCGAAGTGCTGCACAAGAGACTCCTCCACCCACCCCACCAGAAGAAGCGGAAGACGATAAATTCAAGTGCCTGTACCTGCTTGTGGAAACAGCCGTTGCTGTGCGGCAAAGGGAATTAGAAAGGAGCAATGTGATGGCAGCCTATGAGCCTGCTTTGCCATCGTAATGTGACCTCCTGGATGTTCTCAGGGAGGAAAGTAGTCGCAGATTATTTTTTACATTGTGCTAGGGAAGTAACTGTTGTCCAGAGATCTCGGGACACATTACATTAACTGTCAAAATACTGGACAGCTTCGCAGACATGTTGAGCACCATACGCTTGTAAGAACTGAGTCAATAGTTCTGTTTGAAGGATTTCTATTTTTCTATACTAGTGTCTTCATTTAATAAATTTACAGCATGTTCTGAGTGGACTGGCCAAGAGTTACATTAATATTGGGCAACAATACAAATAAAGACCTGTTTGCTCATTTTATACCAATGATTTTTGACTGGATAAAACTGTCAAATAAGCTTGTATGGCTGGAAACAGTTGTTGTACAATGGTTAAGCATGACTGAAATGAATGAATGAATGTGTTACAGTGTGTTCTTAGTATGTTGATTCTTATAACTGCTCAAACACCACAGGTTCACACTATTGTAGATATTTTGCATACATTAACGTGGGTTTTTGAAGTACAGTTAGAATGTTTGTTCTTGCAAGGTTGTGATCAAAATGGGATATGGTTTTACATCAAAATAATGTATTTATTTTGTATGTTAAATGTCAGTATCCTGTACTGAATGCCAAGAATACAAATTAAACTTGCATTACAGACCACTAGAACAGATAGAATAATAGGTTAATTATAATCATACAATGCACTGCCAAAATTGTTTTTTAAAAGTAGCCTTCTGGTCATCTAATACCTACATAAGAGTACATAGTTGGAAAGTTCCATTAATTGGTAACCATCCAACATAGAGCACAGAAAATTTGCAATAGTATAAAAGTTGCTCCAATATTAAGTAATAAGTGTTTAATGACACTGACAAATGTGAAGATGAGTTTGTATCTCTTAAAATCTCAAGAGGAATATAAGAAAGATCTTTTTTCAGAATACAATGATTTTTTTTCCACTTATTAACATGCCTAAAATGAGAGATGTACAGGTTTTTATGTCATCAAAAACATTTCTTTTAATGTCCAGAACATTTTAAAAGGTTGTGACGTTGAACCTTTTTTCAGAGTTTTTAATCTATTTCTTTTATAAGCATCATGAATTCCAATTTCCATTTCATATTCCTTACATTTTTATGAGAGATTGGAGATGTGCACAGTGTGTATTGGCATTGTGGAAATGGTAGTAATTTCAACATTGGAAGTGGGGTCAAATTCAATTGGATGGTTTGGAACAGTGTGTTCGTAATGCACATAGGATGTGTTCACACTACATGTTCAGTGTGCTCACAATGTGCATTCATAATGTTTGTGTTTTGTTATGTATATTTACAAAGTATATTTATCTACATGATGCCTGGATGTAATTTCATTAACTTTTAAACTGAATGTGCCACCAACTTTGTACATGTGCCATACATCTGGCTATGAATTATACAAACTGTTTCTGAAAATGAATGCTAAAATTCTATCTGTAAGAATATTGTTAGCATGTGATAGAACCAATAGCAAAACTTAGAAAAATATAAATCATGTTCTGAAAATGTATTTTTATTGCTACTTGTTGAATGTACCCTTCACATTTCATCATTCTGGGAAATGCATACTAATGCAAGCTAACAATATCTTCCAAAGTTGCCTTCAGACTCACCAATTGAAAACATTCCATGGTCTTTTTTATGAGCTTGGTTCTTGCATTTAAACATTAAGAATTTTCAGATTTCAGTGAAAACTTTTTTGAAAATCTTAATTCTACACCTTTAAACCGGAATTCATACTTCAACTTAGTATGTACATGAGTTATGATAGAGATTTCAGAGCTTAAGAAAACATGCTCTGATTGCACTTCCCCTCATAGTACATCACACACAGATCTTAACTGTTTTTGGACGTTAATTAAATAAACTCATTTAATAAATGAAAAGGAAGTTACTTAATGTTGCAGGGAAGTACCAACTTTTTGACAGAAATAAGTTTTGCAAATCCACGATTCAAAAAAGCTGGGTATTCCTTCCTCCTATATGTAGTAAATTACTTTCTCTAATACACAGGAATACACATTTTGTGGGATCTCGCACTGAAAAAGTGACTTTTCTCCTGGCCCCTCTGTCCAATCCACACTATTGCCTGAATCTGAAGATTTTCACCAAAATGGATTTCTTTTTAAAAAAATTTTTTTTCTTCTTGTTTAAAGTTTTTCACTTTTACAGAGCAAAGGATGCCTATAAAAATAGCACATCTGCTAACAAGAAAAACTGAAATAATATACTGAAAATCAAAAGCAGCACTTTTTCTTTTATTGAAACAGAATAATCTAGGAGAGATAAGAATCGTAATAACAAAGGCCAGTTATTTTCTTTAATGAAATATTCTTGGAATTACTTGTTTAAATCAATATAAAAATACACAAATCAACACAGCTAAGCCAATTATTATTGGTAGTAGCCTCAAGCTGATAATCATATATCTTATAATAGCAATTATATACTTTCAGATTTTCCTTTTCAATGCAAACTTCATGCAGTTTATCCCGTATTACTAACCAGTTTACAAAAACGTGAATGTTGTCCTATCTTTGTTCTTTCCTTTAGTAATCCTTTGGTATGTTCTGTGAGTTTTGGGCCCAAGAATCTTGTGAAGGTGTCTAATTCAGGGACGTAGTAATATCATTAATAATTTGTCTATAATGTCCCTTCTAGTTCTCTGTTCCAATGTAAAAAGTGACATGTTTTGGCCATCTTTTTTTCCTAATGAAGATGATTTAGTTCCATGAGAATTCTGGTTATATGCTTTTGCGTTTTTTGAAGTCTCTGGTGTTTCTCGTATTATGAAGACCAAATTATAAATAATAAAAATGTAGTAGCGTACTCAAGTGAGTCAATGTCTATTACAAAAATTTGTTTGACTGTATAGTGATGTAATATAGGAAAGGCCTTAGTAATGATACAGTAGATTATTGGCTCATTTAATAATGCTAGCAACTCAATTATCCCATTTTACATATTGGGTGATAAGAGCTCTCAGACCCTCTGTTGTGTAGTAGATTGGACATTGTAATTCCCAATAGTATAGTTGAGTATTAGATTGTTTATCCCATGGTGGAGGATGGGTCCTAAAGCACAACCTTGTGGAACTCCACTTGTTACAGTTCAAGATTTCGATAATAGATCTCCAAATACTGCCTGAAACGTTCTCTCTGATAAATGTTCACCGTTCCACCTCTGAAGTGTTCTAAGTACCCAAGAGCTTAATCAAAGGCTCCTGAATCTAATTATTAATTATTCTGTTCAATAAAGGGGCAAGTTGTAATGTTACCTGCCTCTTTACTCCCCAATTTTTATTCCTAATTCGTAATCAACTCTTCTATTCAATAAGTAATAAAATTGAAGTTTATTTTTGTAGAAGCCATGCTCAGTAACATGGTGACAACTTGGAAATCTTTACAATTGCAGAGTATATTTTCAAGTGTAATTGTGTCCAAAAAAGATGTCAGGGTGGAGACAATTATAAACTAAGTATGTTCTCAACTCATCTCTATCACTTACCTGGATTTAAGGATTTAGGTCACATCGTTACTGAGCTATGCTCGGTAAGGTGTGTTATAGTGTTCCTTGTTGACCTACTTTTGCCCCTATATCACAATCTGTAACTTTTCATCTTAAATGTTTGATGCTGGCCTGAACAGTAATTCTGTTGCACTTTTTCCATTTTACCCTAGAAAAACAATTTCAACAACTAAAGGAACATTAGTGCTAGATGAAAATACAACCTAAAAAACACACTTCAGATGTAAATCTCTGAACAGTTGTGTCTGGAAACTTCAAAACCTTGACTAGAAATAAAGAATTATGATTGATTATGAGGAGGAAAGAAAATAAGTCTTAACATTTAAAAAAGGTTGATACATCTCTTACAATATCTTCTACATACCACATATATATAGCTAGCTTTTGAAACAGAAGGCTAAACAGCAAAATGTTCATTTGTTGGGAAGGAAGTCTGAATTCAATTTGTGAAAATTACAAGTCACAGAAGATCCAAGACATTGAATGAGAGAGTATGGAGAAAATGGGGCAGATAATCACCACTAAGTGTACTCTTTCTGTTACTGTTAACACTTAACTTTCAAGGTATTTGAGATTGTTAAGCATGCTTGCTTTCTGTTCAAGTGCTCCTTAATTAGGTTCTCAATAAGTCATTGATTGGTGTAGATCTAAAGGAGGATAGTAACAATAGTAGCTTAACAAACTTCATGTCAAAACTATAATGCAACTGTGTGCATATTAGCAGTAAAGTGCAATGAGAAGAAAAATTTTTAAAAAAATATTCGAGTTTAGGCCTGGAACTGAATTTTTATAATTATGGCTAGTTTAGTTGTACAAGAATGAAACATTGAAGAAATAATTCTGAGCACGTGTAAATTCTGTACTTTTCATGTAATATGAAATGCATTTCAATTGAATTTATTTATTTCCCATATCAATTTGTAATTGTATTCTAATGAGAATCTGTGACAATATTATCCATTCTAAAATATCCAGTGACTTTTGAAACGTTAGGTATTAATAGATTTAACAAACTTTTTTGTTGAATAAGGTCACTCATTTTAGTTTCATCATTAATTGCTCAAAATTGACATAACTTGCAGAAGTTTAAAATTAAATAAAGCTTACAACTCGTGTTGATTTTCAGGGAAATGATATTGGTACTCCAAATGAGTTGGTCCTGAAAAACGAATCAATAAAATTTGTATAGTTGGTTGAATAAACTAGATTTCATGTTTTGACATAACTGACGAAAAAGGATGTGCTACAAAAAGCATCTATGGAAGCAGTGACAAAAATATCAAGGGAATAAAAATTACCAAAAGAAGATAATAATAGGTCAATCTTAGAACAAATAAAGAGTTCAAGTATTTAGGAAATATTTTTTGATATAAATACTGTTACTTGACACTAAAAATACTGATTCAGATAGCACAGACAGGGAAGTTAAAAAGTCACTTAACTGTTGACCTAGGAAGTAGTTTATCCTGCAATAAAGATAACTTACGAATTCCCATTCCTTCTTCAGAGGAGAAAAATATGAAGGTATGACCTTTCCTTAAAGTGAGAGGCCTTCTTTAAAGATTAAGATCTCATTAATTTTTCTCTGACAAAAATCACATTATTTTCTTAGTAACTAGAAAAGTGAAAATACAGTGGATGGTGTTTATATCTGAACATAATTTAACTGTTCTGAACATCAGTTTAATGCATTTTCAGAAAAAATGATGAAGAGATTTTTAGCCAGAAAAATAAGTGCTGATCACATTATTAAATATCATTGTATAGCATTAAGTGAGATGTGATATGTAATGCTGCACTTTTTTTTAATAAAAGAATAAATTTTGCACTTTTTTTTAATAAAAGAATAAATTTTGCACTTTTTTTTAATAAAAGAACAATACATAACAAGTGTGACTACAATCTGCTACTAAAATTTCTATGCCTAAAAGTTGAATTATTTCAGATGTATACAGTGAGTTTGAATATATTATGTTAAACAAACTATCAAGACATCTGTTCATCCTAGATAATATCTGAGTTTATAAACACTGACTTCTTATTATCCATTGAACAAAAAACCTCAAGAACTAGATAAGCCCAACATCTACTTTCGAAATAGTGTGCATTTGCTCTAGGGTAAATCCGGATACTATCCCTTGGTTTACTGTATGACCATCTTTAAAAATTCTATTATGCAGCTTGGCTGCACATTCATGATTTGATGAATTTCCTCTAGATATTAAAAATCAACTATTGATGAAATAGAATGAACCTATTATTATGAATTTGGGAACCTCTCACAAGTTTCTTGTTTGGTTATCTCTAATGATAATTTTGGGGTTATCTGGAAAGAGTAAGTAGATTTAGTGATAAAAAGAATTGTTTTACATCTAATAGTCCTTCTAGATGTATAATTAAATTAAATCCAGCACTTAACAGCTTCCAGAAAGTGAGCAAATTGTGTGTCAACAATTATCAGAGCCTGATATACCCATTCAAGTGGAAGACATGAGTTTAGTTTTAATAAAGCTTTTGAATACATGTCCTTTTGAAAAATAATTGGCTTTCTAAAACAGACGAAACATGTCAGACATTAATGAGTCAATTTCTAAACATGCCAGCTCTTAATGAGTCAACTTCTAAACATGCAAAATAGAAGACTCAATTTTCATTATCAAAAGTCTAATGTGTTGCTTCTAAACATAGGTTTTGCAAGAGCACTGGTGTGCACGTTATGTAACCAAGCACTTTTTGTATAAATGCAAGTCTTCCTAATTTGTAAGACAAACGACTGATGTGGTCTAAACATTGCATTTCAATTACAGTGGTTCCTTCCTATTTGCTTAGGAAAGAATAGTAGTTTGTGGTAGAAAACATTGCTCCCTCATTTCAAAAATGTTTATTTTAATAAACTGTTATAAACATCAGGTTAAACCAAAATATTAAAAAATGTTGTATCTGCAGAGTTCTTCTAGATCATCGACCCTCATATGAATCAGATTTGATCTCTCATTTCCCATAATCCATTGAGAATATTCTGGGATAATCCCTGTCTTTCCTTCTAAACACTTAATTTTACAAAATTGTATACTGGAAAAACTTGGTAATTACAGGGAGAACCAAGGGCAATGATGAAAGTCATGAAATTTCAATGTAGGACCAGCAAAATGTATTTCTTAATTGATAAAATGATATTTAACAAATAAATTACCAATAGTAATAAAATGAATGTAATTTTAATACTTTATCACAAATGGAATTTTGAGCTATGTTATTTGTTTAGTTGGGTAAAAATCAACTTTGATGCATGGTCTAAATACTTCTTAAATCCTTTGAACTATATTTTCTCTTTTTATAACCATTATTATAATTTATTTATTTAATTCTGTATATTTATTTGAGAACAACACTTGGTACTTAATTGAACCAGGGAAAAAAGAAAACACCTCTATCTGGCTCTTTGCGCAGAATCTCTGGCTCTATTTGATGCTTGTTGAAAATGAATTTTCCAAGTGTCACAGATACTATTATTAAACTTATTCTGCATTTTCAAAATCTGCTTCAAATTTTAGTATACTAATTGAATAAAATGCTTAAACATAAGAAATTCAATTTAAATTCAATGTTTTAATTTTCTAAAATTTGATTTGAATTTATTTATTTTGTCAAAGGACATTATATACTGTATGTGATGTATAGGGTTTAGCTCCACCTCCCATTTATGGGAGGCAGAAGAAAAGAAAAATTAATAATAACAAAAATACTACACCATTACATTCAATATTAAAAATATTTATTTTAGATTTTGGTGGTAGCAAATTAATTTTTTTGCATTAATTAAAATTTGAAAAATCTCGTCAAACACACTTTTCTTTAATGTAACTGAAAAAGTAATACCATGCTAAATTGTGTAAAATAAGACCAATCTTTCAGAATATTTTGATCGCTGAAACTTGCCTTAACAATCATAACTCCATTTTGAGATATGTTTTCTCTTATATTAATTTTTAGAAGAAGAAAACTTTTTTAATTAGAAAATGTTTCATTGTCGCTTAAAGTTTTCTTTTTCTTTTTACATTGTTGCCATCAAATTTTAATTTGGAGTAACTTTTAATTTTTTCATGATAAAAGAGTCCAGTTGTAATTGAAAGATACACAAATTGTTTTTTAGCATATTCATTAGCGATTTCACTTGAAAAACTTTTTGTCCACCCCAAAAACTTTCTCTCTGCAAAAAGGAGATATTGTTTGAGCCTGAGACACCAAGTAATAAAAATTGAATTATAAAATAACAGTTATGGTATTCTCATACCAATATGTAAGAATGATAAGTATCTATTAGTCAAACTACGCTAGTTTCTGAGGTTATAATAACCATTTCACAAGAAAAAATTCCCAATTAACATTCTTTGGGAATACCAGAACTACTAATAATTCTGGTATTTGTAAATAATTAAAATTCATGATCATTAAAAATGGCACAAAATTTCTTTGAAATAAAAAACAGTATAGAATGCTTGGTAGAGATAAAGTTACATTTATTTTCCAAAAGCAAACTTGGTGTGTGAATAGGTAATATTCTCTAAGGGAGGACATTGAAAATTCCAGGGAGAGATGAATCAATGAATGAAAAGAAGACCGTCTTTGCTTACACAGTAATAAATGAAGATACCCTACGAATGTTCTTCGGAAAGTTAATATCAGTATCCTTGATTTGAACATTTCAGAGTTGAAATCATAAATGAAGCACACAGCAGATTAATTGTATCCCTGGCAAAGAAAAATTAATACTTCTCCAACAAGGTACATCGAACTCTACAAGAAGACGATTATCGCCATCAATTCCCACCCTCAACAAACTAGTTCCAGACTCGGTCATTACTCTTGCTACTACTAACTAGAAATATCTAATTTATGAGACAATGTCCTCCTCCCAGGAATACTATTAATTCAAATTTTCGTTGTAGGAAGTACAATTTAAATTAAAAATATTTTAAGCAAGTGTCATATCACAAAAATAATAAAATTATGCATACATGGATATACCTATAACTTAAACCTAAAAAAAAAGAGTGCAAGTAATAATAATTTATTTTATGTGTAGGTTAATTTGTTAGTAATGTTTATCTGTTTGTAAGGCACTTATTATGCAATGAAAATTTCTGTGGCATAAGAATCCTATGCATCAGGTATCAGCAACAGTCCACAACAAAATATTGCATATAATGCTTCTATATTATTTTAAAACACTTTTACAGATAAATGAAACAAATAAAATGGATACCATCTTCAAAGACCAAATGATTTTTTTCATTTTTTTATTTCATGTATTAATATTATTTCTGCCCATGAATTTGATCTGCAAGTTCACAATTATTTAAGTTTCAGTTAACAATGCAGAAACAGACATTGTTTAATTTTTTCAGTAATTGGCATGTTCTTTGTTAACAATTCTAACTGGTATGTCTCCCAGTTAAGCTCAAACTGACAAAAGTCGAAACTTTCTCAATACTACAACAGAAAAAAAAGAACCCTGAAGCATAAATATAAAAAAATACATAAAATTGCAGGGTCTGTCTATGATTTCAGAATAAATGCCTTTTTAAAATCTCGTATGCCTTTCTGGGTATTAAAATTTTGTTTGTCTGTCCAGGGAGGAAATCTCTGAAAGAGCTGAACCGAGTTCAATGCTGGAAAGGAAAGTGCATTTCTTTCAATGGATTTAAAGAAGTGTTTTGTCTGGCATAACTTGGGATACTTTTTTCAAATTATTATTTTCTTTTATATAAAGAAGAATGTTTGTTTGTTTTTTCATACAAATCTAGTTTTATTCATTTCATAATAAAATCTTGTAGATGTGACCTTCAAAACTAAAGTTACTGTCCACATGAATACCAAAAAAGGATCCCTTATCTCAACTTTCCTGTCCCCTAGAGCAAAATTGAAGTGTGTGCATTTTGTGAATTTTTTGAAATGGGTGAAGAAATCAATCAAAGAAAATAAAAGGTTTCTTAAAGCCTGTAAAATGTCCTCTAAATGCTTTTTAATACATTTCCATAACATTTTGAGTAATTTCCGGTCAAAATTATTACTCATAGTTTGCTGCAAGTATGCAACAAGACATGCTATGGTGCTCCTAGCAACAGAGGTGGTAAACAACAGTGATAGTAGTGCATGCAGTATGGTTGGCAGGGTCGAGGTCAGGTGAGACAGGGAAGAGTAAGAAGTTGGTGGGACAGAGCAGTGCAAAGCAAGTCAGGGATACACTATAAACATAATATATTCCTTTTCCTCTCTAAAATAAGACTTTTTAAAATAAATACCAGGGAATACAGAATACTTCTGTTAGTTTTCAATGAAATTAAGAAATGACCCAAGAAGCTTAGAAATGCTGAAAAAATACTGCACATGACAAGGTCCCAGTTTCTTTACAATTTATTATTTTATATAAGTCTCTGCCTAACTTCATCTGTAGTTAAATTGTTCTCTAAAAAAATTTCCATAAAAATATACAAAAGGGTTGTATAAAATGTTACGAAAGTTTTGAGCAAAAATTCTAAATTTATGTCCATATTTAACTTCATAATGAAATAATAAAATACATTTTGGCATCAAATAAAATACCTATATATAATTATTTTAAACTAATACAATGAACCTTTATCTTCTTTATATAAGAAATAAATGCTGACACTGCCATGAGGTGTAACAACAATTTCTTCATGTTTAATGAGGAATGTAGCAGCCAAACCATATGCTAAACAGGGTAATCCTGCAACAAAATGATTTCCTTTATTCTCCTATTACATCTATATTTTCATAAAAATTAAGGTTGAATATTGAAAAGGAATACCTAAGTTTATTACTTTTATTATCCTGAAAAACAAATCCTCAACTTGCAAATCAGCATAAGGCCTACGTGTACAATGATATTTAATGTAGGGAAAGCATCCAGTTCTTAAGATATGATAATTACTTTGGCCAACAGGCCAATTGAAATGGGAAAGTCCCCATTGGTCATCATAAATACTACTGTATTTAACAAAATATGATGTCCATGGAGGTTCTTGGCACTGGTTCAAATAGCAAGACAATACTTCAGAAGCAGTAGGTTTAAGATTTTTGGCAGTTTGGAAATTTTTGTGAACTCCCTTTGCACTACGTAGAAATCTCACAAACATTATATTAGATAATTAAGAATATACTTTCTCAAAGTGGTGCTGGATCAAAATAATAAGAATAGTATTTCTAAGGAAATAATATTAATATGACAATAATTCTACCACAACAGTAACTTAAATCATTACACTTATAAGTAAATTTTGTTATAAAATCACCACAAATTTTCAAAAATCTTCTCGACTAAATTGATATTCTGGCCTGTCAGTCTAGACTATTATAGATTGGCATGGCACACCTCAGAAAACTTGGAAGTACTGAGCACTGGACCACCTGAATGAACCACCTTCGACCACTGGCTGATCAGTGGCGTTTAAACTCTTATACCTCCCATTTCGACCCATATAAAACGTGTATTTTGTATATATTTTTTCTTTATAATAATCTGGTCGAGAAGCATACTCTGCCCTTGCCTAGCGCCTCACACCTTCCGGCAACAACTATACTTGGGTTTTCATAACGGGGCGCGTGAGGTGTTTCTCTTCGCGACGGAATATGGCACGGGACGGTATCTTCAGTACTGAAAGTAGCCGTGAGCATCATAGAGCATCAATATTTATGTGGTGGCATTTTATTTCTCTATTGTGAACATGGCACGACTATTCGCATCTTTCTCGGTTGTGTCGCTAGATGTTGCTTGTTCTGCTGCACTGCTTGATAGGTCGCGATCATGCGACATCTGGTGGCACGACCGAAAAAGACGCAAAAAGCCGTGTATGGGCGACTTAGTATACTCTCTGGGGCGGCTGGAGCAACTCCGGACAGTGCGGATACTGCGCAGACGCAGTGGCGACCTCTGGATATGCCTTGACACATGAAGATATAACACTCGGTTAGCACAAGTTTTTAAGAGGTGTAACGTTGAATGAAGAAAGTGTGAGATATCTCTCCACTTAAAAATGCTCTCATCCCTTCCAAAGCAATTCGCGCGCGAAGCAAAGCGCGCGTAACGCAAACGCATTGCCGTGCAATGTTGCATTCATAAGTATTGTGTTAATCGAATGTTATTTGCACATTTGAAACCGAGTTGTCATTATAAATCCATACCGAAGCATGTGAAAACCAAAATGTATTGTGTAAATGTATGTAGTAAGCTACTTTTTGATGCGTTTTGAAAAGCCGAAGTTAGAGTGATCGTTTTTCTGTGAAGTGTGTTTAAACTACTGACAATGAATAGCGTGGAAAATATTAAAATGACATCAATGAAAAAGTCACAGAAAAAATTGCTGAAAAGAAACAGCATTTTCTGAATTGACACAGCCTTTGTATTCCGTCAAACAGTGGAGATGGCAAACTATCCAGATTTTTTTTGTATTGGGCATAGAAATTTGTACTTTTAACCTTAAATTTGTACAGCGAGTTTATGGAAAATACTCTAAAACAAAAGTGCGAGTAAAAAAGTTTCGAATCAATGTGTTTCTTGACATCCTTTGAAAAACCGTTCTGGAAGTGCCGTATCATGAGGTAACACGACGCAAGTTGTAAATATTTCGGAGGGGTCCTTTCCGAGCGAAGTCGAAGCGGGTGTTGTGAAAAGAAATGCGGCCAACCCTCGTTGCTGATAAAAGGAACTATTCAATATGTTATCAAACTTCATTTGATGCCTTGTTTCTAATTGTCATTATTTATGTTAATGAATATATGTGTATGTCTATGTATGGGCATGTGTGTGTGTGAGAGAGAGGGTGGGAAGAAAGGAGAGAGAAGAGAGGCGTTGCACACCCTAATAGTATGGCCACGAGCCGCCATTGGTTCAAAGGATCAGGGAAACGACGAAAAACCTGATCGAGATGGGGCGAAAAACCTGATCGAAATTTACGCGTGGAATAGACGCATTTCGGTTTTGAGCATAGGTTCTTCTTCTTCTTCTTCGGCATTTTCCCCTCAGGAGCTTGCCGTTTTCACCCTCCACAACTCTCGATCTTCCCAATCTCGTGGTTTGAGGCCTCTATCCTTCATAGCTTCCTGGATGTATTTTTCCCATTCTAAAACTGGTCTTCCTCTTTTTCGCCTCTCAGGTGGTTGCCATTTTAAGATCTTGTGTAGCCATCTGTTTTCTGACATTCTCTGAACATGTCCATACCACTGTAGTGCTCTATTTTCCAAGGTCTTCGTAATAGAACAAATTATATTCATCCTTCTCCATATTTCTTCATTTCGCACTCTGTCCTTGCGAGTAAGTTGTAGGCATCGTCTCATGTAGTCCATTTCCACTGTCCTTATCTTATCTCTTATTTTTTGTGTTTGTGGCCACATTTCTGCTCCATATAGTACTATATTTTCTACCACACAATGGAATATCCTTCTTTTGACGTCTTGGCGGATATTGTTATTCCATAATATGCCGTGTAAAGCTTTGGTTGCTTTCTTCCCCATAATTATTCTCGAGTTTATATCTGCAGCACATGTACCCGAGTTGTTTATTAAAGATCCAAGATATTTGAAGGTGTTACAGCTTTTAATTTTGTTACCATTCACATCTATATCTGTTATTCCTTGTCCAATGCACATACATTCGGTTTTATTAAAATTTATTTCTAATCCCCATTTATTATATTCTTCTATTAGCTTTCTTAGCATGTACACCATATCCTCTTCATCTTGGGCAAAGATTACCTGGTCGTCAGCAAATAGAAGGGAGTGAAAGGTGTCGTCTCCAATTTTTATTCCCATGCCAGAACATTTTCTGTACCAGTTATAGAGGGCTTGTTCTAGGTAGATATTGAACAAAATGGGAGATAACCCACATCCTTGTTTTAGACCCTTGTTTATCAGAAAGCTTCCCGTTAACTTATCTCCAATTTTTATTTGGGCTTCGGTGTTTTTGTAAAGTTTTTTAACCAGATTGATCCACTTTTCTTTTATATCAACCTTTCTCATTGCTTCCCATATCTTTTTTCTTGGGACACTATCGTATGCTTTCTGGAGGTCTATAAAGGTTACATAAATATTCATATTTCTGCTTTTATGTTTCTCTATAACTTGTCTGATACAGTGGATGTTATCTAGGCATGATCGTCCTCGTCTAAAACCACTCTGCTCTTCACTCAATACAGGTTTATCTTCTTCGATTTTTTTACTTAGAATACTAGAAAACAATCTTGCTGTTGACGGTATGACACTTATTCCCCTGTAATTCGCACATGATTGTTTGTCCCCTTTTTTAAATATAGAAGAGATGTAGAATATGTTCCATTCTACAGGTGGATCCTCTCCTACTTCTATTAAACATAAAGTATTATTTGTATTAAGCGCTTCGCGCCGAGAATCAACGCTCAACGGCGACTCCGAAATCACGGCTCGACTATTTTCGTATACTTTCGTGGCTCCGCATTCGCTCTCCCGAGACAAAAGTTAAAATGTTGGTACAATTTCCACAATAAATAATTCAAAGATGTGTATGTTCTCTTTATAAAATAAAGCGCATTTATGCAAACAAAATTTGGCACCATTTGCAAGAAACGTCGGCCCTTTCAAGCAATGCAGTGTAACACAGTACGTATAACGCCCAGTGTCATTTACAGGTGGGTGGCACCTCATTTCCAAAAAATCCAACAAATAGAATGTAATTTTTTTTCTATGTAAGCGTTACAAGCTTATGTAATAAACTCTCTCATATAATTTTTATTCAAATTTCATTACTCATTTTACCATGGGAATTGACGGGTTAAGACCAATGACAAACGTAAAACATAATATATTAGTTTTCAGCACTTAAAACATTCTTATTTTTTACTCATTTTCTGTCTCATTATAATAAATATTAATATTGAATGAACAGTTACTGTTATTACTAATTTCTAAACTTTCATAAGAAGTTGAAGGTGCCGACGTCGACATACTTGAATCATTTGACGCAATCTGGTAGGTGCTGAATACTTGCTTAGAAATTTTAACTCTTTTTGAAACAATGTTCAATGTAAGTTTCGGCTACAGACGAGGACTTCCAACCTCCAAGTTCTTTCAAAGAAAGCAGATCGCCACCGTTTTCCGCTAGCATTGTGGCCGATGATCGTCGAAAACAATGCCTTGTGTAGAGCACAGGAGAGTATAATTATAAACATTCTGCTATCTTCTTTGGAGTATCTCCTATTGTGTATATACCCACAACTTGTTTAGTGCATTTTCCGTTTCTATAACCTATAAAAAAAGCGTCTAGTTTCTAGGTCAGATGGACGTAGGTCAGCATGTTTTTTATACAAATCGTATGAATTGAATAGAAGACCGTCTTTGGGAATAACAAACATCCTTTTTTGTACATTTCAGTGTATCAAGCACTCCGTTACTCGTGGTTTCTATGTCAATGACACAAGTTCGTCTCGTCGGCATGCTCCAAAAATACCAAAAATTACAATAACTTTTTTAAGTAGCGACAAGTAATCATTTGCATCTAGTAAAAATTTTCTGACATGTTCTTTGGATAAAATCTTCGCCTTCTTGGCAATATAACCTCAGGATTTTCTTCTAAAAATACGTATAGTTTTCCGACTCTATAAAATCAAATCACACGTCACTTACTAAATAAACTTTCTTAACTGAAACATAAAAATGAAAAATGTGGAATACTAACCTTGATGTGTCAACATTTTCGTTTACTAATAAACATAATTTTCACATTGAGAATTTTGTTCACAACGATGTGGGAGAATATCTCTCAGATTTTTCTTTAGCATACGCCAGCATTACTGTTTCATTCACCTCATTTACATTTTTGCATTGACGCCAATATTTGAAATCTTCGTATTCCTTCTCATACCGTAACTTCGTTTCTGGTGGTAACAAATCGAAATGAGCACTATTCGCTGACTCCACAATATTTTCTGGAATATCCTCATGATTTTCATTATTTTTGCCTGAACTATTATTTTCCTTAAAATTCTTTTATATTCTCGGAAGTAGACGTGGAAACCGGGTGATACGTTATGATGTTTAGAAATAAAGTAGAGAGTACGTTTAGTTTTACACGATGTTCTAATTCCTTGTGTGACCCAAGTATTACTTTTTCGTGAAATGTTTAATTTTCTCTTTTTAATAGGAAAGCATGCGTTAAAGAGAAATGAAAGCTTTGAGAAAAATACATTATGTTTTACATTTGTGTCAATAGCGTTATAAACTGCCTCCCATGGTTCCTTCAGCAAGTAGTCCGTAAATAATTTTATGTTATCTTTAGTAAATGCTCTGCACATGCGTGTTTTATTTATTGTGTCAGTATTCATGTTATTAGTAAATGTAAGAATTTGTGCATCGTAGTCACTGTAACCTAGATTATTCGTTATTATTTCATATCTAGTTGTGGTTTTGTTAATTATAATTTGTTCTATTGCTGTTTGTGATTTAAGAGTATTCCGTGTAGGTACGTTCACTGTAATATCTAAATTAAAAGAATGAATTAAATTGAGAAACTGCTCTTTTTCGTGGGATTCGCTCAGAAAATCGATATTGAAGTCTCCACATACAACAATGGATTTAAAAGAGAGATTACTAATTTTATTCAGAGTTATCTCTAATTTTCTAGGAAATTGAAATAATCTAAAGCTCGCTTTGTTGGAGGTCTGTAGATGCAAAGTAAGATAAGATTATCCATCTCAAATTTTGTGGAAAATTTATCTTTTTAATAGTTTCAAACAAAGCCACCACGTATTAAATAATCAAATCGAAATGTCTTGGCTATCGCCTCGGTTTACAAACTTCAACCGCGTCTGTTATTTGATGTTTATCGGATTAATGACGTTTAATGCTATATTGTAAGGTGGCCATTTTTTAACAATGGAAAAGATGAAGAAAAAAATTAAGAATAAAGTACAACGTAAATAAATGAAGCATTTTAATAATTCAAACAAAAACACACTAATTACGTTTACATCCTTTCTAATTATTTATTAAACCAGTATTTTTGTCAATACATCATTTTCTAAGAAAATATTGGAAATTTCGGAGTAAGAAATATCCTTCATATTGGTTCATATACGGTAAGTGCTGCAGCTTGAGTATCAACATGCAATCATTTTTTCTTACTCGATTCATTAGATTAACACATCAGCACTAAATTAACTCATTAATTTTAAAATATCGAAAACTAGGACTCTTTTCCAGGAAGGTCAGAACCTACAAAACAAGGAATGTCCTCCCTAAAGGATGACGATTGGTCACCTTAGTAATATAAAGTTATTTTAATGAAATTTATGAAATTCGCTAGTATGATTAATGGGTTTTTGAAATGTAATTGCTACTAGTTCGAAGTATGCTGTGTGTTGCTAGAATTTTTATATATTAAAAATTCTTAGTGCATACTTTTTTATTCCTCAAAATTCACACATTATAATCGTTGCAATTCAGTCCGAAAAAACACTCATTACCATTATTACTTAAATTGTTACTATTGTTTTTAAAAACAATGTAATGTCAATACTTATAATCTTCCGTACTCTTTGTTCTCGTTCCCGCATTTCATTTAAGAAAAGTTGGTGCACCTGAGTTACTATTTATTCTGGGCCCGGCATTGGTTGAACGTAGTTCAAATTCGAATAAGGAAGCCGGTGTTGGCCGTTGTTGGGTGCGAGTTCTGAGTGGTGAGCGCCTGCTTGTTAATTTTTGGCGTATAAATATATAGTTTGAAATTATGGCACGAGACGATATCTATTACTCTCCTAAGTATTACGACGATATCTATGAATACAGGTAAGGAATATTATCATTATGATTTCAATTAATGTACTCTGTATATGAGGATGCTCGTAACGCGTAATTTATCGGCTTGCAGGCATGTCGTCTTACCAAAAGAATTGGTCAAATTGGTCCCCAAAACTCACCTGATGTCCGAAGCTGAGTGGCGTCGAATTGGTGTACAGCAAAGCGAAGGATGGGTACATTATATGAACCATCAACCAGGTAATTTATTAACTTTTATATTATTGTAGCTTATTATTAGCTTTTATATTATTGTAGCACTTATTAGCAGAATTGTTACTTCATGACGTTTGCAGCTTGTAATTTCGTGTAACTGATTTAATTGTTGTGTGTGATTGCTATCGTTAAATAGTAAAACATGTATAAGTTTTGAATATACATTCTTGGTGTGCTTTATAATGTTTGCTATAGTTTTCAGCAGTGCATTTTAATGAACAGCTTTGCTTTGCAACAGATGTTTTATATATGATGCATGAATGATGACTGCGTTTGTATAGAATGTGGCCACAGTACTAATAAAATGCTTGAGGAAACTGTACTTGTCATATAATTAACCTTACACGTAACACAGAGGTCCACAGGAGCCCAGCTGATATTAATATATTAACCATTTCAATTATTTTGTCTTGAGATTTATGTAGTCTTGTGTCAATACAGTTAGTTCTATAGTTTTATTGTGAACGGGTGTTTTCTTCAGTTTGTTGTTGTCTGATGATGGCAACAGGTGATTGTTGTGGGAATGTGTTGTGAGCTTTTGTGTGGATTCTAAATAGTTAGTTTTTGTTCCCATAAGTCTTCTTGGGAGGAATTTGTCAAATGGTGTAACAGTGTTATGAAATGTTCCTCTTTGGTGTATGTGATTTTATAATCTAAATAAATAAGGTTTTCTCATTTTTCAAATTGATAAGTGTTAAAGATTATGCCTTTTTGCACTTTTGCTTTTGCTTAAGCTTTTTGTGACAGGTAATGAAACAAAAAAGTACAACTTTCTATAGAAATATTCAACAAATGATTGCATATTAAGAGAAAAATCGTATGCAAGCTCAATAAGTAATGAATGCGGGCATATATATTGTCAAAATTATTTGGGGGTTCCCTGACACCCATATGTATTGAATGTGTGGAAAAACAAGTGTTTATGCAGGGTTAAGAAGAAAGAAAATTGAAATTGTATTATTAATATTCAAGTGATTTGAAAGTTTTATTTTGTTGAAATATGCAAGACAATTATATAATCTGACATGAATGTGGGGCATTTTCTATGTTATGAACATTTTTTAAAAATAGATACAGAGCATAGAACTTTTACCCTTTCAAAACGAAAAAAATCTAGATATATTTTAGGCACATGTGATAACTTCTGATTCATTTAAGACAATAACTTTGGTTAAATTGAAGCTTTTTTTTTTAAAAAATTTAAATCATGACTGGAGATTCTGCTCCGATTGTAAACACTAAAATAATAGGGATACTATTCGTAAACAAATTGATATATGGAAATGGTGGAGTTAGGAGTTAGTAATTCATACTGCGAATATCTTTGTTTCTCGTGCCCCACATTGGGCTAGCTATTTATGAAATCACTTTTGGTCTCTGCTATTATTTTTACTGTTGTGGATACTATTTCAACAAACATCTAATACTATGAAAGGGATTACTTTCACTCTTATTGTTGATACTGTTATTTCTGCCGTTGCCCTGTTATGGTCACAAATTCTCTCAATTTTCACGCTAATTTATTAAATTTACTTCTAATTTATTCATGGGTTCGATATGCATCAGGTAAGGAGTAGTATGTTGTATGTGGTTGTGTAATTCTGCACAGAATCACGATTCCTGGAAGTTCTATTGATTGAAACCAATTATTAGATTGATGGCAACTATTATAAATTTTCAGCCTTTTCAACAATAAAAATTTAATGTTTATTCTTATATATATTACAAATTCTATTGATCTCATGAGAATTATTTTTTCAAGGTAGAACATTTAAACACCGTACAAGTTTGAATATAGTTTGTAAGCTTACTACAATATCTTAGATGGCTTCTCAGCTGACCAGCAGAATGTTGCCCAAAGAATCCTTTGTATCTCAATTCTTGTGTTCTTGCCTATCATTAAAATAATTTTAAAATGTTCCAGAATGTCCTCAACAATTTGGACTTAATAGAATTTAATATTTCTCATATAATCAACGTGGTTGTGACTTTCCATATGTGTTTTGTATGAAACACCTATTCGCGACTGTATCTTCAGCTACTTAGTGTAAAATCCTTCCATCTATGGAGCTACCCTTATATATATATATTTCCTCAAAACACAGTCTTAATTTAATTTGAAATTCCAACTACAACATTAATAAAATTTTCAATTACAATTTAAACGAAACTAAGCTCTCAAACTAATCATAAAATCTCGCCTCACTATCATTTAAATAATACCCCTGCCCATGCTGAAAATCTGTTCGCACCTCACCAACCGCTTACATGTGTACGCTTCAATATCTTTTCAGAGCGTGATTCTTTGCACCTTTCTACAAGATCAGAGCTTTCAATGCCCTCTCTACACCTTTTACATATAATGTGTTTGGGGCTGCGCCCATCAGCACAGCGTTATGACACCACGAATGGAATATTACACTTTGCTGATAAGTTGTTGTAACCACGTGTATTCTTTGAATTCCAATTTTGCAAATGATGTCATCATACCAACACTGGATGCTGATTTTATCATTCATACTAAACCTGGGGTTCTTGGCTTATCACAATACATTATACTATAAATTTCTGTATGTAATCATTGTTAATAATAAATGTATAATTGTATTCTGACCTTAGTAGCTGAACTGCTGAATCTTGCTCTGTAAAGTTGTGAATAAGCAGATTGAAACACTCGGGGACCTGGATACTAACGTTACTGAGCTGACGGATAAAAGGCAATGATGTGACAGAAAATTACTATGTTCCTTGGAAAATTACTGACTCATCTAACTATATGAAAGGAAAATTACACCATGTTCAGTAAATTGAATCCATTCTCTAAGTCCAATGAAAATTATTTCAGTTGTTTGGACAGAAAAATGAAATAAGTGATATAGCCACCATTGTGTAAAGTGCAAGCTGCAATGTTAAAAGATCAGTCCTGTATTTGATTTTCATGAAGTTGCCATGGTTGTGTTCTCATATCTAACAAAAGTGTTGTCTTGTTTAGAACAGATCAGAGTAAATAAAATAATTGAAATGTGAAAGTAAATACCTGAATTAGTGCTTGACAATGAAACCAACTTTGGAATAGAACTATAGATAAAACAGCTGCAACGAAGTGGCACACCTTAAAATGATTATTGTATATTGAGAAAGCAAATAATCCATGCTCAAAACATCTTCAGATTTAGATGTGATCAGTAAACCTGTTAGTAAGGGGGTTGGAATTGGCTGCAAAAATAGTAGGTTGCATATATGCTTCATGAACAAGTGTTGAAGTACAATATTTTCTAACTTACTATGTGAATAACATTTATGTAATATAATAGGTGTAAATTGTGAAATTGTAGATTTATATATATATATATATATATATATATATATATATATATATATATATATATATATATATTTATATATATATATTTATATATATATATATATTTATATATATATATATATATTTATATATATATATATATATTTATATATATATATATATATTATATATATATATATATATATATTTATATATATATATATATATTTATATATATATATATATATTTATATATATATATATATATTTAACTCAATATATATATATTTATATATATATATATATTTATATATATATATATATAATTTTTTTTTTTACAAGATCAGTGTTGGTGATTTCTCCGAAGTTTTCACAATTACTGTTGTCATTTAATTTTGTTGCTTTGTGTAAATTATTCATACATAGTTCTTTTTTGGCTTCTAGTAAATGTGACAACAAAACTGGATACTACAGAATCAGCCAAAAGTTATTTTAACATTATTTGTTTTTAATCATACTGTGGAATTTAAAGTATGAGTGGTGAACAGAATTCACCACACGCCTAGTAAAGCGAGTGAAATAGGTGTGCCCACTGTAGGGTTAAAAATATTCATTCAGCACAGCTACCCACCCTTGCGTACGATATGGCAAAATGCATAAATTATTATGCTTTGACCCCTTTTTACAATTAGCCTCCTTCTCTTTGGAAAACATTTCTGATTTTACTGAATTATAGGCTCTTAGATGAACAAAATAATACAACTGGCACAAAGTTCTAAAGATTATTACTTCAATACTTGTTCATATGAAAATCTTTCAATAGTGTCGATATGAATTAGTATTCAAAAGCAATCTTGCAGAACTGGTATGCTCTCTTATCCTGATTTCAAAGAATATTCATTTATCGATAGATGCAATAAGAAATTCACCTTGTATAAGCAACCAAGAAGGAAATGTCCAGAATTTCGAAGACTGAAAGAGAAATCCACAATTCCCCATTTACAGATAACCCTATCCAATTTCATAAAATTTTCCCGTATAACTCTTTTAAAGATTTGCTAAACACTACTTGCCTTTTTGTTACCCTCATTGAAATGACCCCAGAAAACCTGTCCATTTCACACAAATTGTCAATTTGAGAGTTGTGTACAGGCAGAACCACTTTCAAACAAGGTTCTATCCCCTTCAATGTTCCAACTACCATTTAATTGTAAATGTAAAAAGAATTTTCAACGAACATGAGTCCCGAACTATTTAGCGTTCTATGAGCCGTTCCACGTCAAATCGCACAAAAGTCCAAAACATGACCTTCATATTTTGAATTATGTTCTAATTTTTCTATTATACGGTTAAAATAAGTTAACATGCGTATTTTTAGTTTTTCTAACTTTATTTTCGGAAATATTGCATAATGAAATTTGCTAAAATGACGCGTATCACTAACTTAAAAATATCACATTTGAATACATAAAGTAGAAACTCCGTTAAAATTCCATTCGAAACTTAAAATGTTTAATTTTTGATATTTTGTAAAATATGTAATTTCACGAGCGAGGTCAGGAGAGCACCCCATCCCTAGGACGCAAAGGGACCCAGCAGTAAAATTCGGTTCGCTGAGACGAGGAAAAGTAGTAGTAGAGTTCGTTTCGCTGACATTCATCTCTTCTGGGGACAGAGTGAACATATGAGTTACCAATACGAGGGTTGGGGCAAAAGTCATGGCAACTATTTTTTTGTTAGAATACGATTAAGGATAGAAAATGTGAATTATACACATGAAATAACAAAGTCTAAACTTAAGTGCATGGGCATTTACCGACACACCAAAATTGTTTCTCGTATTGAGTGAGGTATTTGAAATGACAGTACTGGTTTCATGTTCCAAAGCATTTTAGCATACACGAGTTGACAACATTCCAAAAGCATTAGATACCCGTTCTGAAGGCTCGATTACTGCACGTGCCACATCTGTGCGCACACTCATAGGTCTTCACGTGCGTCGCTGATCACTGGTTGCTACGCGTCCTCGCAGAAACTCTCCTGCGCATCTCGCGACTGTCCAGTACAGAAAGATATTATTCCCAAGAGCTTCCACCAACTCCTTGCGAAATTCTCGGGCATTTTTCCCATGCGGAACGGCTGTCTTAGAGCATGAGGTTGAAGGAAACATGTTACATGCATCTCGCACGGCGGTAGACTGACAACTGTTTACACCTTACTCTCTGTGCTAATAGAGACGCTCACCGAGTTCGCTGTTGATGTGAACACACCCTAATGTAGCATTTCTTTCACCCTACAAATGAAATTATGCGATCCGATGACATTTCTTTTAGAAGAAAAAAATAGTTGCCATGACTTCTCTGCCCCAACCCTCGTATTTCTTGAAACCCTAAATAGACAGGTCATTCCTTTTATTGATCTGCAGTACTTGTATTAAAAGCTGATCAAACACGATTCGTTAGTGCAGGGGCAGGAAGCGTGCGCCGGCATACTTAAGATAAATTTTTAGATCGGTACATGTTCAGTGCCAACTTGTTTTGTAGAAAATTGAATAAGAAATACGTCTATACTTTTTCACATTTTTATCTCGGTGAGTTCATACAGAAAGTTTCATTATTTGTAAATAATCACAAATTTTAATGAAATATATTGTTTGAGAAAGTAATTTTCAGAGGAATAAAATAGATCTATCGAAGTATTAAATGGAACAAACCAGGACTTATGTTAAGTACTTTCGGAGCATCAATTATATTTTGCGAAGTACGCGTAAATTTCAAAATTTAATATACGCAGAACTACACAAATAATTAATTTTGTAAATTAAGAAACGCGTCTCGTTTTTTGATGTTCACATTTTATAAAAAAAATGCTGTATCAAGTCTTGTGCGATTTGATGTGGAATGGCTCGTATTTGAATTTCTTTCGCTGTCACCCATCCATTCAGGGGGCAGAGTGAACATCTGAAATACTAACAACTCTTGAAACCCTAATCAGGCGGAACGTCATTTTTTATTTTTATATTTTATGTATAATTTAAAATATTTTATATATAGTTCTTCAGCACTTGGATCAAATACTGACCGAACACAGTTCGTTAGTGCATGGGAAGAACTAGGCCTAAATTTTTTTCGAATTTTTATCTCATCGAATTTATATAGACATTTTCATCTCTTAGAAAAAATTACATTTTTTATGAAATATTTATTTTTTGAAAAATGTATTTTCTGAGGAATAAAATAACCATTTCAAAGTATTAAATGAAACAAACCAAGAATTTTTATATCAACTGTGTTTAGAGCAACAGTTGACCTTATTTTGTGAAGTACTCGTAAATTCCAACATTTGATATAGTCATAACTACAAAAATAATGAGTTTTCAGGGAAATAAAAAAACACGTGTCTGTTTTTGATGTCTAGATTTAAGGGGGGGAAATCGTACATTTTAAAGAAAGTCGTGTCAACTCTTGTGCGATTTGACGTGGAATGACTCGTATACGCTATCCGAGATCAAAATGTTATCGGTATTGTTGGTGCCTGATTTGAGAGAAAAATTATTTAACCAACATTAAAAAGTGTCTATATTTCTCGCAAAATTACCCGAAAAGTACTCAAATAAAAAAAAATTGTACAGGACCTTATTCCAAAATCTCTTTAAGGAGCGGATTTCATTAATGTGAAAAAATATCTGTATTCATAATTGCAGTAAGATGCCGAAAAAATTAGGAACTTTTGCAATTTTGAAAAATGAGTTTTTAACGAAAATGAGACTTGTCCATACGTTGCGCCTGCAACTGTAGCAGACATCCTCAGTGGCGTTGCTGGCGGGGGCGAAGTGTTCTACCTAGCAGCACCGCGTTGACTGATGCTCCCGCAGCTCTGGGGCCCGTATTTATAGCGAAAATTCGGGCTATTTTGCTCTATTCTTTTGTGTGTGTGGTTTTTTATTATTATTATTATTATTTTTATAATTTCACAAATGTAGTTTTTTCAGTAGTCAACGTCGTTGATGTTCACTTCATGAAAAAAAATTCCATTCAATAACGTGTCCAAAATATGCTTTATGGTAGCACATCGATAGAATTACTCTTGTTTCTATTATTCTTAGATAAATATTCAAGTGTTACGACCAGATTAAGTAGACTTTAATGGTAACTTGTGTATCTTTATTTATGAGGGCAATTCAAAAAGTAACAGCAATCTAACAGTATTAAATGCAAATAACACGTCAGGTATTTGAAACTCCCGGGAAGTGAAGAAGGGTGCTTTGTGAAAGTTCCAACATGTGATGGAAAGACAAGCTGAGTAGGAATGGCAGTTGAAACAAAAGGCGGCGCCCCTAGCTGTGTGCACCGTAAACGAACAGTGAGCAGTAATACGGTTTTTGTGGTCTTGAGGGCGTAAAAGCTCGACAAATCCATAGAAGGATGTTGGAAAGTACGGAGACAGCTGCATTAGTGAAAGAAGAGTATGCGAGTGGGTAGAAGCCTTTAAATGTGGACGTACGTCAGTCACAGATGAGCAACGATGTGGTTGTCCCAGCACCGCTGTTACTGATGAGAATTTGGGACGTGCTGGGGCCATGATTCGTAAAGACCGGCGTGTTCCTGTAGATAATTTAGCCGAAGATCTGAGCTTGTGTTGGATCAGCTCATACCATTCTTTGTGAGGTTCTCAAGTACAGTTTTCTGTGTGCACGATGGGTGCCGAGGATGCTCTCTGGTGAACTGTATATGATGCGTGTTCAGGCTGCTACATCGTTTCTGCCGCGATATAACGCTGAAGGACATGACTTACTCTCACGTATCGTCACAGGAGACGAAACCTGGGCGCATCATTACGAGCCAGATAGCTAAAGACAGTCTTCAGAATGGCGACACACATCTCCGGCCAAGAATAAATTCCAAGTCTCAGCCCTCTGACGCAAAGGTCCTTTTCACCCTCTTTTGGGATATGAATGGACCGATTTTGGAGCATTATCAGCAAAGGAGTGAAACAGTGAACAGCGCCATGTTGGAGAATGGGCTGAAGCCAGCAATACCGAGCCGCCACAGAGGACTTGTGTATAGTGGCGTTCTTATCCTTCACGACAACGTGCGCTCCCACACCGCCGCTGCAACTCTTGCTGTTATTCGGAAATTAAGATTTCAGGTCTTACAGCATTCCTCGTACTGTCCTGATCGGGCTCCTTCGGATTACCATGCGTTTGGGCCCCTGAAGGACGCTGGGAGAGGACGTTGATTTGGAAGTGATGTTAAAGAAGCGGTGCACTCTTGGCTGTGGTCACAACCGAAAACCTTTTATTTCGATGGAATAGATAAGTTCGTGCAACGGTATGAGAAGTGTATCGAAATAGAAGGTAGTTGTGTAGAAAAATGACATCTTGTTTGTGTCTATAAGTGAAATATATGCTTCCTAAAAAATAGTTTGCTGTTACTTTTTGAATCACCATCGTACATAATCTTTTAAAATTTGTTGTGCATTTCTAAATACTAAACGAATGTTTGGTTGTATGAACACACAGGAGTGTTTCACCAGCTTTCTAGTGCTGTAAAGTGGAGCTTGAAATTCCTGTTAATCCCCCCCCCCCCTCCCCGCCTTTAATACCAAAATTTAGAATTCTTTTAACAAAGTTACTCTGAATGAGAATTAAGTATTGGAAACATATTGAACATTGGATGTATTTTTTGTGTAAAAGCCATTTTTTAATCTGACTGTTGCATGTTTTGATTGCAGAACCTCACATTTTACTATTCAAGAGGAAAAGGACAACACCACCTGGGGAAAACGAACAATGAAGCGGATGAAGATAAATAAGACTGTATATAAATGTATATTGCATGGAGTCGGATTGTATATTGCATGTCTGAAGAGCAGTTCCTGTTTTGAGTTATTGATTATAGGTTCTGTTGCTACAATCATGAGATTGTTCTAGTTTTATTACTTCATTCATTCCAACTTCTTAGAGTAAGTGGGATTTTTAGAGATTTTTAGATTTTTAAAAGAGATTTTAAAGTTTAACAGAAGTGAAGTATGTCTACGAAAAGAAATCAGTTACAGTATTTTGGTGTTCAGAATTTCTTTTCAGATTATACTGATCAACTTGTATCAAATATAGAGCGTATAAGTGTTCATGAGACAGGAATTGGTTTTTCAATACTTCTGTAAAATTTTGATCCAACACATATGTAAGATAGGCCCAATATTTGCTCTAATCTTGACCCTTTCAAACAGTTTTGTGATTTTACATTGTAAAGTGTAATAAATTTTCAAGTTTCAGCACAATATTGTAAGATTATTTATGTAGAGATTACGAAATGAAGATACTTTTAAATGCAAACTTTTTGGGTTTTTTCTTTTTATTAAATAGTTGTTTTGACTAATCTTGTAGTGTCCTTTTACCAATATTCTAAAGTAGTTTAGTTTGTATCTACAGGATACTTACGGTAGACTTGAAGTGGGGAAGTTGCAGTTTTCACGGTAACCACGTACGTAGTAAAGATAAAGTATCATAATGCAGAAATATGCTAGTTTTCGCCAGAAAAGTAGTGTTGGGCGCTGGTTTAAAAAAGTGAGTAAATGTTGTTCCTAGTAAATTACTTTATCTAACACTTGTGTTGTCAGAATCCACGTTTGATGGGTTTATGATACCGTAAAATCAGTTGATGGCAAAGCATCTGTATCTGTTGTCAAAGCTCGCCCTTAAACCATTAAGACAATTTCTCCTAAATTAATATTCTGCGATAGAACTGGAAGAATCTTCGGAATGCTTTAAATTCTCGCGTTGAGCACAGACGACAGATGCTTTGCCGTCAATCAATTTAACGGTTTCAATGACCCACAAAATGTGGGTTCTGACCTCATGTTAGATGAAGTAATTTACTACCATAGGAACCTGAGTTTTTTTTTCGATATCAGGGTCCCTGTAGTATACTCTATTAAGTATCATCCGCGTCAACGATTTTTCGTGAAAAATTGGATTTTTTGTTTTTATTGTGTATTGATAGTGTACTTTTCAAAGTTAAAAACCGTTGTTTTAAGTTTTTTTTTTTTTTTTTTTTTTTTTAATCTCTTACTTTTCTGAATGCGCGCGCATATGCCACGTCCATAATATTTGAAAGGATGCGAATCAAACCTGGTGCAAACATGCGAGGAGTGACTATGTGACAATACATCAAGTAGCTAATAGAGGAGCTACTACAGCGCGTCTTACCTCGCATTATTGGGAACGATGACGTAATATAATATTCCAATTTCTGCTCGGATTTCAGATAACACTTAGAAAAAGTCTAAACAAATTCATATGAAGCGCCTGCCTTGCATAACTGCAATTCGATAGGAACAGTAGACCTTTCTTACTTCTACAAAAGAGACGAGCATGGGTAGATTTCAACTATATTTGTCGCAGATTAGACAGACAAGGATAATTTCATGTATAAATTAGAACATCCAGAATTAAAGTCCATCCAATAAGCAATATGAATGCATACGAAACTATGGAATCGTTACGGAATGTCCATCTTGTGTGTTTAAACGACTTTAAAATAGGTGAATATATCATTTTACTTAATGTAGACGTACCATTAACGTTAAGTAAATAAAGCCTTATCTGATACCGCTCCCATCCATGTCGCAGTCCAACAATGAAAATCTCGGAAGAACTCAAATTATCGCAGCATTGGAGGGTAAGGCGGTGTGAAAGATATAGTCGATTCCGGTTATAGTGAACGTGAGTCACTGGTTCCGTTTCACTTACGTAACAAATAAGCAAGGAACGAATTTATACGGACTAAAAATATATGAAAATATGTAAATATATATGAAGTAATTTTTATCAAAATATGCACGTCTTATGATAAAAAATGACTGGCAAAATATTTTATTTTCAGTTGATGAATCCTTATCTTTAAATTCTGAAACCCTCGCCCTTCCTGTGGTCTGAATCATACCTGCTCAAAGCAAAACAGGGTGCGTCTTTATTCACTGTTTTGAAGTTACCTTACGATGCGTCTCTGCATAGAGCAACGCAGAATTGTGGTTGAGTATTTCCGAAAGCAATCTTTCAGAGTGACAGGGAGTTTTCAAAGAAAAATTTTAATCTGAGTCTATTCTGAATAATAGTTCCATATTTCCGTCAATGAAATGCTATCGCAAGACGGAAAGTGATCGGAAAAGCAGTCGCCGAAATGCAGTGCTTACGCAGCCAAAACTAGGGAAAGTTCTTTCAAATTAGAGCTTGCTCGTGGCGCATAGCAAAGTTGCTAGCCTTTCACCACTGAGGTCCGGGTTCGATTCATCTTGAATCTCATGTGAAATTTGTTCTAACAAAACTAGTTTGGCTGCTTCACAATGGCTTGTCCAACACCTGCGAAATGCCCTAAACCCTACTTCTATCCTTCCTTCCCAATTTTGGCCGCTGGGTAGTGACGCAGGAGCGCGTAGTTGAAGGCGCGTACGCGGAGATGCTACCTGGCGGTGCTCTTGACAACTGACTGCCACGTGACGTGACGTAAGACAAAGTGGATAATGGAGGATTACCCCAAAAATGCGCAAAAAGATAATGGAGGATTACTCCCCAGCGCTCAACGCCCTCCAAGGGGCTTGGAGACGCGTTGCGTCAACTTGGACGCAACAAATAAAAAAGAAAAAATTCCCCGGAAACGTGAAGAAAGCTACAGTAACAATGTAATCTTTATGGAAGTGCGCACTGCCACAAAAAATTGAAGATGCGTGCATTCAAACAGCAGACATCTCAAGAGCTTAAGGTTCTTGATAGGCTGCTTGCTTGGATTTCTATAATTGGCTACGGCGAATTGTTATCGAAGGTCTTGAGGCACTTGATAAAGTGTTTTTTTAGTGATTAGGGTTGGTTTCATCTGGATGGCTATGCGAACGAGCAAAACAGACCCTGGGATACCGAGAGACCATTGCAATAAAGAAAGATTGGAGTATGATGGGCCATTTATCGACGCAGCGACGGTCTTGGTTTTTCAAATAACAGCAACGGGGGATACGTATTAGAATATATTGAGACATTTTGTACCCCATCTTGAAAATGACGAGAAACTTGGTTTTAGCAGGATGGAGCGACATCATAGACTTCCAAGTCGACAATGTAGCTTCTGGAAGACTTTTTGGGAACAATAATTTCACGGGGTTTCTGCTCCTCGTTCACCTAATTTCTCCCCACCGGATTTTTATCTTTGGGAATGCCTCAAAAGTAAAGTTCAGGTGAACAAACTCGCTAATCTCTAAGAGATGCAATGAAACATCAAGAAAGAGATTCGCATAATTGACGAAGAAATTACATCGGGTTATAGCGAATGGCGGGCATTTTGAATTTTTTTAGAGAGGTTCGCTTGTTTCGGACTCCAATTCTTTATGATTAATATTGTTCATGTTAAAACACAATGTCAATAATCATTATTATTACAAACACTTCTACGAATCTGGAAGATATAATTTATTAATATTTATTTAAAATAGAAAAGCAAAACATTTATATTTCTGAAGGATGTTTATTATGAAACTAAACCAAGCAGTTTATTATTAAATGTTAATTAAATTATTAATGATTCGTGCCATAATATGCCATATTATGAACATTTTGTTAATGGAAAAGGCTGTTTTTAATGCTAGTGTACAAAAAAAAATTGTCAAACCCAAAGACTGGACACATGTTTTGTGTATTTTGATTCGCTGAATCCGAATCTGGAGCAAGAATTCAGCCATCAACCTCCAATTTGTTTTTAAATCGCGGAAAAACACAGTGAAATTGTGTTTTTTGTTTTCGGGGTTTCTGTCAGACCCAAAGACTTGATACATGTTTCTTTATATATCTCGACGCGCTGAATTCGAATCTGAAGCCAGAATTGCGCCATCCTCCATTTTTTAAATTTAAAAAAAACATCGTGAAATTGTATTTTTTTTCGGGGGTGAAAGGAGTGGTGGAAGTGACATTTTATTATATGAGTATGAAGTGTTGCGATACGAGGCTGAGTGGTGTAATTCTGTGAGAAAAATAATATCAGTTTTTTCCACGTGTGTCATGCTCTATTTTTAGACAGCCTTTCTGACTTAATTTATGTATACAAATTACTTAATTATACGTTAAGGTCAACAATAGCTGATGTGGACAAACGAAAGTATTTTGTTTTCTTCGTTGCATTCACAGATTTATCTAAACACTTGTAAATCGTCTCACTTTTAGTACCAGTGCTAAAAATCGAAATTTTAGCACGCTAAGCACGACCTGAAAGAAAGATTTCACTGGTGGCTGCCTAAAAACTATATCACATACTTTCAATGTCTACAACTATTTCCAAAATGTATTCTGAATATTCATTTTTCGAGTGAATAGTCCTCAATGTTTGTTCCACAGTCAAAGACGATTTAAGAACGGAAATTATAACCAATACTTGTGATAAATTGCATCATTTTGATCAAAAAGCACACCGTAAAACAAACTATTTTCAGCAGCCTATAAATGTAAACCTATTGAAACGCTCCCCGTTTCTGTCAAATTATTTCTGCAACCGGTTTCCGAATTTATATCATTTTTGGGCGCCAGGAAAGGATTGCGATTTTACATTTCCCACAAGCACATCTAAAGGGAAATAATTATCCTACTAGCTCTGCCGGTTGGGTTCTTACGAAACTAATCGTCGCCGGTACTTACTTTCTTCCTAGCAAACGATCATTCGATCCGCTCTCCATACGGGAGAAGCGAGGAATTTGAAATTTGTTTCTGGAAAGAAATTATTAAACTGTGGATTGCACAAGATGCTAAAGAAATGATAATCAGCTTTTCTTTTTCAGAATGATAACGTTATAAGTTTATTCATCGATTAATTCTTTTTCACATGAAATGTCACCTTGGTCATGACCGATCGTAAAATATGTCTATAGCGCTATTATTCTTACTATTTTAGATATCCTTGCGCTCTTGGACGATGAGGACAGGAAGAATCCACCGCTCCAACCAATCTTCTCTCTTGTATCTTGTTCTCGGTCCGCTGCCGGGTCAATGTCCTCCTCAACTTATCAATTGTTTCACTTCCCTATTCTTTGCCACGGATGGGCACTAACTCCAAGACTGTCACGTTTTACTTAATCCACAATACACGAAAGTCTATTTCTTCTAATTAATTCCTCCGACTTTTAACGCGATAAAATATAAAGTTCACCCCCTAAACTATAAGATATGTCTCGAGCCTCTCTTCCCTGCTCTCACGTCTATTTTCGTCAAGTCCGATTTGCGCACTCCCGGTGCCAGAATTATTCAAAAGGCCCAAATAGAATTACGCTCACAAAATATTTATAAGTCCTCACTGCTAAATTATTTCCCGCAAAATTGCAGCAAGTCCCGCATCTATCATTTACAATAACCTCCGCAGTACGATGTGTACGGTACACGGTCTAGAGCTCATCTCTCTCCAATATTACAAAGTTCAACCCTCGATAACTTTCATACATTCTTGTCTCTTGTTTTACCAAACAATCTCGAGTTTCCATCTACGTCATACCCTATTACCAGTTTACCACCAATCCTAAATGCCCTTATATCACAATCTTCGGTCCGTTACTTGCCGCGCTATGTTTATTTACTTCTTGCTTCCCTGGTTGCTAAGGAACGCACTGCCTGCATGCCTATGCCCTCAACATTTACACTTTTTACGATGAATTTAATAAATTTTTGTCCCCAATTCCCATCAAAATATTGTGTGAGTCTGGTATGTCACACACACACACACACACACACATATATATATAAAAGGAAAAATCATCGGTTAGTCTCGGAGCTCCCTCTGGTAATGGTAGGGTTAACTCCTATCGTGTGGATTTTCCGGACGTGCGCTGTTGGCAGAAAGAGGAGCAGATTTTTAGAATTTTGCATATTTTTGTCTGATGCTTCCTAGCAAAACTTGAAGTGAAATTTCTTGACATTTGGCTAGAATTGGATGCTCTGTAGGTTAATATAGTATATTAGTGATATTTGGCTGTTGGTGGATATTCGTGTAATTATATGTAGATATTTTCCATATTTCGAAAAATTAGGGACTTATCTCTAAAAGAAGGAAGAAGATTTGCAGCCAAAAGATGTCTGCTATTTCAAGAATGCGTCTCTAACATCCCTGGATGTGGAAAGATGCTTTTCGATGTTCACGACCTTGCTGGCAGAAAATCGCCGGGCGTTTACCTTTGACAATATGTGTTTGGCATTTGTTTGGCATACTGCAATGCTGGACTGAAATTGTAAAATAAAGTGAAATTGTAAGATGAAAATAAATTGACGTTATGCTATTGCGATTTTTATTTTTTGTAGATCATCAATATTTCTGCAAATGCAATTTCTTGTTATCGTGTTTTTTAAACCAGGCAGAGGAAGTGCAACACGACATATTTACAATATTGTTAATGTTGAGGGCATATTTAAGATTTTTTTGGGGATAAATGCATATTTTTAAAGCATATTTTAAGACTTTTTAGGGCATAAAAATCATATCGCTAATCGTCACAAAAACTTTGATCACTTAGCGAAGTTCCATAACTCGTACACCGAATCTGTGGAATAAAACAGTTTGTGGTGCTAGAACAGCCCTATTTTCAGGCACAATTATGCGAAAAGTGCGAGACCTTATTTCAAAATCTATCTATAAGAAACAGATTTTATTAAGGGAAAATCTCTTACTTCATAATTATAGTTATAGGAAGACACCGAAAAATTTTCAATTTTTTCAGTTTTTGAAAAACCAGATTCCTACGAAAGTGAGACCTGCACCATTATCTTACTCGTCTTTCACACTACCCAACAACAAAATTTAATCAAAAGCGATGGAGACATTTTTTTTTTGTTTGAAAATTTGGAAAATGTCCCAGAGTCTTCATGTTAAGTAATCCCCAAAATTAAAATATTGGTTTCAAGTTCAATGGGCCGCGACATCTATATATCGATTGTGGAATATCAATTTTTGAGAAAATCATTTGAACGGTTTAGCCGTTAGCGTTGTTCACAGACGGACAGACAAGCTTTTTACCGTCATTCGATTTTTGGGTATGAAGGATCCACAAAACATGGATTTTGGCAATACCACGTATTAGAGGATTTTGTTTTCTAAATTTAGCAACTGGATTTATGCACTTTTTCGTTACCAGGGCCATGTAATAAGAGTTTTTATGCAAAAAATTCGTGGTTTTTTCGCGCAACATTACAAAACTTTCTCTCTACTCCGTAGCGAGAAAGTAAAAAGAACGCTGATCAGGTGCTGGTCTGCCTAGCGAGACATTTGCGAGTTAGGAGCTCACAAACTTTGCGATTTTTTTCGCCACTTTTGAAACTTTCCATGCGTATTGCATGTATTGCAATGATACAAAATAATTTGGTCTGCCACCTGTTCAGAGACGCATTGTAGATCTGCAGGGACCAATAGCGTTATATTACTTCAGAATAAAATCATATTGATGTGAAATCGTTATGTGACTGACCAGCGGGCAAGTTTAAGGTTAACAAAGCTGGGTGTTATTTCAATATAATGCGAAAGCTTCGAAATAAAGATAAGTCCAGGTATACTGTAAAAGATCATTTATTGAAGAATATATTAGTAATATTTGAGCAATTTATGAAAAGATATATTCTTTATGAATTAAGATAAGATTTTGTTTAATATTTTTATGCCAGCTATGCAAAGCAATGGGTTACAAATTTAAATCTCATCAGAATTCTCTGGCAGATCTACAGTCAAGTTTCTTTACAATATTTAGTACACATTGTGCATCATTTGAGGTCATTGGTTTCTGTAAACAATGTACATGGAAAAATTGACAAATACATGACGCCGTGTTGCTTGACAATGCGTCTTACTTCAACAACGTCTCAGACGTTACTTTCTGTAGTGTCATCTTAACATGGGTAAACGAAGTCAACTCCAAATATTCAACTAATACTTTGATGATTGAAATTCAGTTTTACATTTGGTGAACGCACGATTCATAATTCATATTAACAACATGTAAGGTAAACGAAGCGAACTTCAAATATTCAACACTTAAATAATTCAAATTCATTTTTACGTTTGGTGAATGCATGATGACTTATTTGGCTTTGTTTCGTTTTTTCTGTAAGTACAGCGCTAAATCTAGTGCCAGGCCATTACTACATATTTATATAGGTTTACCCTTATTTGCATAACTTGCAATGCATTACAAAATTCCTTTCACAGGTATTCGAAGTTACATGGATACCATTGTCGGCACATAAACGGAAGGAATTCACTGTTGAGATACTGAAACAATTTCGAATCGTAACACTTGACTTTAATAATATTTTAGGATAGTTACATTTTTATCCTTTTTTGGTTTGTTATAAGATATGTAAAATAAATAACGGCATTGCTCTAATATTTATATTACGGATGTGGAGGCAAACTTGTATCAATTTCAACTTCTCTTTGCAGATTTGGTGGAAGATCTCTGTAAATAGCTTCTGGAACGTTATCTGAAACAAATAAGATTTTATTATTAAATAAAATTTGTAGTATTACCCCAAATGAATTAACTGCTTGCACACTTTGTCATGTATTATTTTTTACATGTTGCAAAATTGTATCTTTCGCCCAGTTTTATCTTGTATAGGCGGCTAAATTTCATTACTATCAGCTTGTTAAGTATTTCTTATCTCAAATTATCAAGTGCTTGAGAACAATGCTCTTAGTAATAAATAACTCTTGTTTTTTCGGATGGCGCCGCAACCCAGTTCTAATCTTGGGCTAACATCTGCTTTACTGCAATACTTCCGGTCTTTCGTGCTATACAAATTAATTTTCTTATGAGATATGAAAGTTACATCAGATTTATCACATTGAATGACATTGTTCTGTTAGAATGATAAACAAAGCTACGCATAAATATTTTATTCGATATACTTTGCAACCCGTGTCCGAGATAATTCTGTGAATTATATGTGAACATTAATTTTAACAGTGATATTTAATGTATTATTTATCATTGGACTGTATAATTCTAAACAATATGTAACAAGTATTGTATCGCAGCTTCTGGGTCAACGACCCCCATCTCGATTAGGTTTTTCGTCCAGTTTCTCTGATCCATTGAGCAAATGCTGAGATGGCCCCTTGTGTTGCTTCTGGACATAAATGTAACTTCATTTTCTGTGCACGTCTTCTAGAATTCAGTGGGAAATACAATTATTCAAGTTATCGTTTCCATGTTGTCGAGGCAGGAAGTATTAGTCCGAAGGACGACATGGATAAGAGCCCAAAATTTATTGCTTATTTATCCTTGAAAATAGATTTTATTACATGGGAGCTTTTTTTTTCTTTTCCAAAATTCAAGTAGTATATAACTTAGTGTAGGGATCACAGAATTTTGAAAATGTGCACACAATTCACTTTTCCCCATAGCACGTCATACGCAGTTTTTACTGTTTTTTGACGTAAAATAAATAAAAATAATAAAAATAATTTGCACACCTTGAAGTATAAGTTACATTACATTGAGACATTCCATTGAGCTTGGCAACTTCAGTGCCTGTCGTAATTTCAGCTGTTCCATTGGTAAACATGTAATTATGTGTAAAACGTGTAATTGTGTTATAGAGAGATTACTATAAGAAGGGACCGCTTTGACAGCTACTACTTGACCACTGCTGGCAATATAATTGCAGGTTATCTCCATGCACTCATTTTGTCAGTGCTTTCGTTTACAGTCAGCTCATTTGTAAATGGATTCATCACTAACTGTTGCAATGTCGTCGCCCTGCATGACGTTTATGTGTTTCTCGACCTGTGAAAGTGGTCCCTTCTTAGAGTAACTCCTCTGTACGGTTGAGGATGTGATGATTTACCTAATTTCGATATAATCGCCGTCTACTCAATAGATCTAGCTACCGTACCTAAGTGTTTCAAGAATATGTTCGCGCTCTAATAGACAGTGATACTTGATATCAGTACTTTCTGAAGAGCGAAATCGAACTTTGACACTCTTGAAGTTTATTTTTTTAAATAAATTTCGCTGTCATTGGGATGTTGGATGAATTTCTATTAAAATATAGAGAGGAGGAGTAATTTATTTAACAATTAATTTTTAGTTGAGAAAGTATTAGGTTCAGAGTGGTACATTTTTTAAGGTAACTTTGACCATACCGAAAACGTAAAAGAAAAAGTAAGAAGGCGTAGATACTTAAATTATTGGCCGCCAAATCCTCGAAATATATCTTACTGGAACTCAAACGAAAGGACAAACTTTCTATTTGCAATGCCTCCAAAAATTCTCCAAATTTTTTAGGAAGATAATAAGAATCCAATCTCTCTAAATCAGACTTAGCGAGAGTAACATTTGATTTATTCTTCTATCTTCCCAACTGCACACACCTGTCCCAACTTCTGGACATTGCTGAGTTCCTCCAAGTTTCCGAAATGTTTCATGGAGGAAGTAACACGATTATTGGAGAAATAAATGCCGAAGCCTCAACCATATTGTTCGCACAAGACGTATAATAAATAAGATTTTAGAATCTGGCCTCAGCATCCGATGGTGAAATTGTTGACAGGTATATCACTGTTGCCCGAGAGAGAGAGGTCAATCCGGAGGTTGTTTTCATTGATCCGGTGATTGACCAATTCCATAAAAAATCCTACTCACTAAGGCCTTATTCACAATACAAACTGTATTCAAAATGTAAACCGTAACATTATAAATGTAACCGTAAACATTCAATATGTAAACGTAACTTAGCGAAACCTAGAAATGAGTTATTAAGCAAAACCATTCACAACGCCTTGACGTAATCGTAGACATACATCCGCAAACTTAAAGAGTTCATAAGCACCAAGGTTTTACGTTAAGTTCATGTCGGAATTCTACCGAAGACCAATCAGGGAACAGTATGAAAGAAAGAAATGCACAACAAAATCCTCGAGAACGGAATGCAATGATGAAAGGTCGATTTCAGATTGTGTTCAGGCAGTTTGTGGTTTTGTCATTTCATTACTGTAATGTAGAGAACTAGTTTGCGAACGTTTTTGATGCGTGTAGTGAATTCAAAGTAAGAATTCGGGGAATTTTTCTGGTGACTTTAACTTGACATGGCGAACATAATAATTATGTTCGACGATTTACTGTTGAATTTGGTACAAGAGAAACCTTATATATAATAATATATATACATACATATATATATATATATATATATATATATATATATATATATATATATATATATATATATCGATTGGAAAGCCGAAGAAAAAGAGCTAGAAACCACGGTGGAGAGATCTTTCTATCATGCTACAAACGAATCGATCAAGCTTCAATATGCTGAATTCTGATTGGTTCAGGCGAAACTTACGCATATGACTGTGAATGCTTGTTTTACGTGTAAATTTTACTGCTAAGTTTACAGCATTAAGTTACGTTTAAGTTTGCATTGTGAATGAGGCCTAAGAGGCTATCTGTATCTTACCGTTGCACCGGTACACAAGGTCCGACCAGATGATCATCTCCTGCGAGAAGCAGAAGACGCCCAGGCGGCCGCCCTTGAGCGTGCTGTCGTACACGTTGCCCGAGTCGGCCACCATCACCTTGCCCTCGAAGATGCGCAGGCGGATGAGGCCGATGCGCGGGCGATGCAGCAGCAGCCAGCGGTACGCCACCTTCTCCTTCCAGCCCTTGTTGCGCGGGTCCTTCCACAGCAGCTTCACCTGCGCATGCGTGGAATTGCCTCAACTCGTGGCCCTCCTTCATCTCGACGAGCGTCGAGAAATGGACAAATTAAAAAACAACAAAAAAACGCATTTGTCTTAATCTTTTTTTTAAATATATTTAATGACAAAGAAGTTGAAAACTGTATGACAGACTATGTGAAGATGGGCAATCTGTGCACGGTTTCTTGAGCTTCAGGATCTCTATCTAACTCGTAAACTATTAAATTGAATTATGAATACACGTAGCAACCACCGTTTTTGGTAAGAATTGGTATGGAAATATTCGCTTCGTTGTGGTAAAAACTATTTGCAAAGGCAAATCAGCTACAAATTTTGGCTATTATCCCTAGAGTTCTATGTGAAGGAATCAACTGCAGCGACAAAGTGGAGAACGATTATTTGAATATCTAAATTCCCTACAGAGCTCAAGCAAACGTGTACAGATAGTGAAGCAAATTGTATGATCCAATACTTCCCTATTACAGAAAGATATTTATATTCAAGATATTGCTATTCAACGAATTATCGAAGGTGGATGGAAATCAGATCAGAAAGAAGAGATAGATAATTTTCACTATGATTGAGTTACGATTTGCTGATATACAATTACCTGAGAATTCTCGAAATCCAGTGATTTGTTTGGTCTACGTCTTTAGAAGTACTTTAATGACTTCACTCGTTAAGGAATTGTTATAAACAAATATTTTCAGTTAGATTACTGAAAGAGAAATTAAATATTGCATTGTTGCTGAGTAGAAAAATTCATTACGTTTTGCTTCAGAGGTATTTTATTTTGCATTGATTCCTTTCGGAAGCGAAGAGTAGTCTTTTCACTCGCGTACTTTTTCACACAATTCAGCATGTCTTTTAAATGATATCTAAAGATGGAATTAATTCCAGAAGTCGCTGTTCGATAACTGACAAATAAATAGTTTATATATTACTTCCTGACGAAGGAAGTCAAATGGTGACGGACATAGAGGGTGATAATAATGACGAAACTTGTGAGGGAGTTTGAAACGAATTTCCGAGAGAGGTAAGAGGGCTGAACTCGAAATGCACGATGAAAGTGCAGAAGTGCAAATTCATGTAGAAAAGAAACGAAAAAGCCGCTGTAACGATCTTCCTTATTTTCTAGGGCTTCTTCCAGCCGACAGCCGGTTACCTTTTACCTACCGATAGAACGCATATTCGAGCACTCACTAGAGACCAACATGCTTGTGAGCTCCTCTGATGTGGGGTTAGCAGAACGCGAGGCCCTCCGCGCAAGTCATATATGAGAGACAAGGAAAAACAACCATGCCCAAAGCAGAAATCGAACCCGCAACCGTTCGGACCGAAGTGCAGAGTCCGTACACGCTCTTAGACGGCCATCCACGTCGGCTAGATTAAAAATAAAAAATTGGACGAAAACCGAGTGATACTCAAAGGTTCTTTCAGAGAAAATACTTAACATAATTAGGGAATATCCGCATTTCGGCGGTCTCAGCCATAAGATTTTTTCAGACAAATTTGTGATTTTGATAATGATTAAATATGATTGTTACGGAAATAAAGTGTAAGGGCCCCTGCATACGAACGTTGCGTTGACGCACATTAAGTAAATCGCGTTGTCGAATAACAATGTATCTTACGCCAAACGGTGCAAGACTGCTTTGGCCGTTCCGCCTAAGATACAGTGCCAATCTACGATGCGCGTCAATATAACGCTCGTGTGACACCGGCCTTAGACGCGCTTGCTTTTCACGAACGATATCGAGAGATTTAGCGATTGCGCGCAAGCGCAGTGCGGCTCTCCCGCCCCTGAAACCGGACCCTGCGTTGAATTAACCCAGAGCCATGGTGGGAATAACACCATGCCCAGAGTTATAACGACTCAATCGTCAGAGCGTCACAGTTACGTTTGAATGGACTTCTCGTTCATGACTTCTTTGAGAACATACAGGTCTTTTTCAGTAACACAAAAATAACAATTTATTTTCAAGACTTCTGTCTTACAGTTCACTATTTACTACTTCGAAGTTATTACTGTTATTATATCTATCATAACGTGCATACATTTGCGTAAATCCAAACTCCCATGGATTTGAGAATCTTTGACCATGACCTCGCTAAGCATTCTGCTTGTTTATGTTCTTCTATCATAATACCCCGTTGCTAGGAGAAGATAACTGACCACAACGTTAACCCGCTACGTTACAAAATATGGTCCGCCCTTTACAGATATCAAGCTACATCATTCTCTTTGTATTTCAAAAAAATTAAGGCCTGCGTTTGTTTGTAAATTGACCGATAGTTAACGGTCACTGTGAGATGGCATGTGTTCGTACTCTTAATAAAAAATGAGGTAACGTTTTATTTGGACATTTTACGTTATTAAACAATGTGAATTAAACAACAATGTCAATATTAGGTTGTCTAATTAACATTTTTTGATGATACACATTTTCAATATAGTATGTAGTTGTATTAAGAGTAGAAGCATGTGTCTGTTCACAGAGTCCGTTATCTACCTGTCAAATTCCCTTCAATCTCTAAATCAGAGAGTGCTGATGGTATGGTTCGTAGGCTTACGCACCTGATTCTCAGTGTCTCCAGTGTGCCAGAGGGAGTTGCGCAGCATCTGCCCGGGTCCTGTACTGGAGTCCACCAGCTTGAGCTGGATGCCCGGCTCCGCCACAGCGCGGAACGGCGTCGCCTGCCAGTACGTCTGTGTGTTCTTCTTCCACATCACCGTGTAGAACTTGTGGTTGTTTTGGTAACTGAGGAAATAGGTCAACTTCTGATAAACTGGCGGGGTTTGCAAGCTAGTGAAAGATGTGCCAAAGGCAGTAGCTGCGTGAGGTCAGATGGGGTAAAAAGCAGGTTCTGTCTCGGTAAAAGGTCATGTTCGAAGGTTCTGTCTCGGTAAAAGGGATTCTTTAGTACAGGCACGTCAAACCGCGCCCACTCGAGCTACTTGCCCGCTCGGGGAGCCCGGTGCTCCTACGGGCACGGGCAGCGTCCCTGGCTTCACTCTTTCCCCTCCAAACCCAGAGGAGGGTGTACATGCGCAAGCTCGAGCGCCGTGATGCGGAGAATAGTGGCTTCGTTCGAAAAATGTTTGCCAGATTTGTTCTATCAAATAACCGAGAATTGTATTATATTTATATTCTTCACTACTTGAATATTTGATGTTTTTTTTTCTTACTAAACTCTCCTTGATATAAACGTCTTTGCTAAGTGACAGGATTATGTTTGAATGGCGAATTATTTCTCGATCAGGTTTTTCGTCCAGTTTCCCTGATCCATTGAGCAAATGCTGAGATGGCCCCTTGTTTTGCTTCTGGACATAAATGTAACTTCATTTTCGGTGCACGTCTTCTAGAATTCAGTGGGAAATACAATTATTCAAATTATCGTTTCCATGTTGTCGCGGCAGGAAGTAATAAGAGCCAAAATTTATTGCTTATTTATCCTTGAAAATAGATTTTATTACATGGGAGTTTGTTTTTTTCTCCCTTTCAAAATTCAAAATTTATTGCTTATTTATCCTTGAAAATAGATTTTATTACATGGGAGTTTTTTTTCTCCCTTTCAAAATTCAAGATTTAAGTAGTATATGACTTAGTGTAGGGATCACAGAATTTTGAAAATGTGCACACAATTCACTTTTCCCCATAGCACGTCATACGCAGTTTTTAACTGTTTTTTTTGACGTAAAATAAAAAAAAATATTTCCTTGTTTTCGTTTTGTGTTGTGTTATTAAATCATTCAGTTATTTATTGTGTTTAGCAAAAATGTGAAATAAATAAACAAGTCTCAATAAGTTAATAATTCTCGCTTACGGACGTACAGGGCTTTTAACATGCAAAAATATATGCCTGTTCAACCTTCTATCCTGAAAGAAAGATCACGATTTAAAATCACTCTTAAGCAAACAGGATTACAAAATCAAGATTCTTTTGATTATTGTTTTTAAATTTTACTTTCAATTGAGAATCTGAAATCGGACTGATGTATTATTTCATTTTAATAGATAATTTCTTTGCCTTAAAGGGAAAATGGGAATTAATATACTTAAATTTGTGATAATAACTGCCTAGTAGTTCTCCCAAAGACTGTTATGGGCCAGGTCTCCAGTGACACCGTCAGGAATTTTTACAACCCTTACTTTTGAATCTCGCGCGAATTTCTCTTAACGCAGTGCCCGTGAGATCTAGTAAACTTGTTACCTGGCCCGCGCACTTGACATACCTGCTTTAGTAGATGTGATTATCTCGGTTATATCGGTCTTCCCGGGTATATCGGAGGAGCGTTAGGAGAGCCCATTGCCCCCTTCCCCCCCATTTACGCCGCCAGTGGATAAAGGGGAGCATGTATTAATATTTTATATGTAACATCAAGAACAATTGTATTCTTTATTCAAAGCGCGCGAAATTAAATTAAAACAGCCACAAGAAAAATGAATAGCTTGATGAAAATGGCAAAGAACCCTCAAAACTTTTAAATACAAATATTATTTATTAATATATTGTTTTTCTGAAACAATAAAGTTCCTTTACTTATCGTTTAATAAAGTACTGATTCAATGCCGCGTTATGCTCAACTCCAATCTTAGATTTATGAACAATTAATCTAATAATAATATTTGTATTTGAAGATGCAAAACTTCTCAAAGACGTGTCATCCTCACCTGAATATGAAACCCACGTAGTCGTCGTCCACGTCCGTGTCCACAAAGAACGTGCCCTCGAAGTCCACGCCGCCAAACTCGTCGTAGCCTGCAGAAGATCATTTGTAAGAATATTTTTTCTCTTATATATATATATATATATATATATATATATATATATATATATATATATATATATGATTCGGGATTTTCTCCCCGAAATATTTGATGTCGGGGTCTCTGAATACTAGTAGACATTGTAGCATTTTTGAGAGGTAAATCTTTTCAACAACAATTCTTTCAAATGAGAGCGGTTTTGTTTTTGCTCTTGAGAAACTGGAAGAGTAGTAATAAAAATATGCTCTAGACAATCGTCTCATTTAAATATCATTAAACTTTGCAGGAAACGTTAGTAGAGTTTTAATATCATTATCTGTAGCTATTCGCTGATTGAAGAAATTATTACTAAAAATAATGATATTATAATTTACTTAAACATGGTATATGTTTGTCTGCGTTACTAATCAGATTCGTATGTCTTCTGATAGAGTATTCTATTTCTGCAATGTGGCATTTACTAGATAGCGTTGGAAGTAAATATATGCTTTGAGGATGTTTCAAAATGAAAATGGAGAGGGAGTTGCAGTGGTGAATTTTACCAAGACATGTGTTTATTTCAAACTTCTTTGTAGAGAAATATCTTCCATAATATTGTAGCTAATAGATCTTTAAGGGAAATATCTGATAATCTAGATAAAATCGTTAAAATTATTGAACAACTAAAGAAAATATATTTAATAAATCTACTAGTATTTAATAATACTTTTTGCTAATTCAAAAATTATTGCTGATGTTTAATTAGTTGTGAATATGCTTGGTGGAAAAGGTAAATGGTAATGCCCCTTTTCGATATTAATAATTTACATACATTTTGTCTTTGCTGCGACGTATGGCGACATAATCAAGAGTCATTTTGCAAAATTATCAAGCTTACAAAGACGCACATGATGCATTTTATTATGATAATTTTTCGTTTATCATTTTATTATGACCATTTTACGTTTTTCATTTCGCCGACTTACCCACAGCGAGACCTGGGTCGCTATTCATTGTTTGCACTATCTCTGCTCCTTTGTTGTAAATGACCCAGTTGGGATCGATCTGAGAGTCGCCTTCGGGGTCTAGTACGACAGTCTGGTATGACCTGCAATGAAAGAAAACAAGTCAATTCTAGTTAAGTCCTCGGAGAAGGTGCTTTCCATTAATACTCTTATGTCTACCCGCCTTGGGGAGTCTTCACTCTTCCTTAGCTCGAGAGGTCCCCTTGTCTGGTTGCTTTGTGCAGGTCCCTGAAGCCTATCTTCCCGTCCTCAGGCAAGACGGAAACTTTTGCCTTGTCTATTATTCTAGGGTGGCCAGATGTTCACTATTTGAGTGAACTGTTCCTATTTCTATTTATGATTCACTCAGTGGCGGCCGGTACGGAATTCTATTGGTGGTGCCAGTTAGTAATGCGACATCGATAACAAAACATCGATGTTACCAATTATCGATGTTCAAAATGAAAACATCGATGTTAATAAAGTATCTATCAAAAACCACATATGTTTTTAAACATCGATGCGATGTTTTAAGAGTGGTGTATTAATCTCTAAAATAAAATTCATAGGCAACAAAATTTAATTTTTCAGTGGCCGTGTTTATTAATTTATAATGAAGATTAAACAAAAAAAATGAGAGCAAATAAAAATTCTCAGCCTGAAAGTCTGAGCGCCCACAGTTATCTCAAGAAGTCACAGTTTCCTGAGTTCGCCTTACGCCCACGGCGTTCGCCGCCTCTCCATGTGCGAAACACCAGGGCCCCGGGGTCATCGTGAGTGAGAGATAGTCTGCTTTATGAAGATAGTGCTATTGGCGCACTCTGTGGAGCAGAACGTGAACTACTGTGCCACTTTTCCCTGGCACCGTGTAATACATAAGAGACGTATAGAAATCAATTTAGCGTTCTTAATACAGAGTTAAATGAGCAGACAGGGTGCCAATCCCTAGGTGGCTCAGAGGTTCAGGAGGAAGCCGACAGATAGCATTACGCCGTGTGCGCATGAAGAGAATATTGATAGATCATGGAATGACTACGCACTCGTTTAAATGAATTACTACAAAGAAAAACGTTTTGAAGAAGCGACATTTTATACACACATTTGTGGTGAAAAATTTCTTTTCCTTCCTTTTTGTTGGTGCTGCCATGGCACATTTGCACTACCCTACAAGCCGCCACTGGATTCACTAATTAAAAATGAAAATAGTGAACGTGTAAAAATATCTTATCGAATGTTGAAAAACAACAACTTATTGTATGAGTGAACAAGTGTTAGTAGAGCTTTTACTGTTTATTATAGCAAGTTTTTTGATCTCGATTAGAGCGGACTTTTCTGTGATGCCAAACTTGACAATTGCGCAGGTCCATTGTCGTCTTAGTTTGGCATCTCTTCGTAATACGCATGTTTTTGTTCAAGTGCACAGCACTGCGAAAGTAAGGTAAACGTTTGTTCCCTTTCATGCTTATACTACTTTAACGAACTCCTGATGGGTGCAGGCCGTAATGCACATGGGGAAATTTATTTGAAGATTTGAACTAATATATGCAAAAGCAAAGCTCAACTTCACACTTGGCTGTGTTTTACATAATAAAGAGAATGTACCGTTATTACTCAAAGATCCCCATCTCCTCCCCTCCTCGGTTCACCATTTTCTCAAAACCTTTCTGGCATAATTGTTTGTTTAATCAACATAAAAACGTATGGGGATAGTACAATCTGCGCCCGGTATCTTTAGCTTTAGAGTTCATATACCACCCTTTTACTAATTTATGAATAAAGATACCAGCAGGACTTGGTTAGCAACATTTGAAAACTAGAAATTTTCGCTCCCAAGCAATAAACTTATTTACATCAACGAACGAGCTGTAGATTTTTTTATAATACGTTGTCGAAGTAAATACCCCTCAGCCCCTATTCCTTCCACTAATAACTAAAAGAGCTCAACATAATGTGCATAGTAAAGCTGCATTTATATCTAGAAGCAAAACATGCTCATAATTCGCCTCCTCCCGGCTAATATCCAAAGACAATGTTGACTTATGAAGATTGTCTTTTGATGTTAGATCTAAGATGAAGATTACACAGCATATTAATGTGGAAATACATATTATTATTATTATATTTATTATTATTATTATTATTATTATTATTATTATTATTATTATTAGGCGAAAGAACTACAATGAAGAACACAGAAAACTCTCACAAGAAAATCAGCGAACTGAATGGATATTAAATAACAAATTTGGAAAGAGAGAATTTACGAGCTACTCATAAAGTAGGAAATACGAAATCTATGGAGTTCCAGATGGAATGATAGAAAAAGAAACGAGAAAAGAATGTATACAGTGACGTACGCTTGCGAGTTGACAGACTGTTCCCTGAAAAGCTTTTGTCACTTTTCTTTGTGAGCAGAACGTCTTTTATTCGGACCCGATTAACGACTCCAAATTGCTCCATGCAATACTCAAGACGATACCCGAAAGACCACTCCAAATCATTTGTTTCGTTTTTAAATCTTACTTGTACTGCCGATAGAAACGGTGTGAGCAATCTCAGATTTGAAATATTAGAGAAATGCAATGCCACTGGTTGTGCTTTACTTGAATTAAAGACATATGAGAAAACCGATGAATATAGTTTAAAGTTGTACTTAGCAACCAGTCATCTACAAAAAATAATTTCAGTCAATCTAATTGTTGTAGCGTAACGGCGTCAGTGTAAAGAATTTCATTCGCTTTCAAACACTCGTACAAATTAATTGTTCATTTGTTTCCTCCAAGACATGTGTATTGTAATTCACTTCCGGGCTGGACAGCCGTTGTCTATAGGAAAATCTGACCTCCAGAATTTTCGTCTGCATCTGCCGGAGACATCCTCAGTGGCAAAAAGGTCGTGGACGAAGTATCCTTCTAGACAGCTCGCTAATGACTGACAAACATTTGTTTCTGGCGCTGGGCCGCTGATACGTCCACGACCTTTTCGCCACTGAGGGTGTCTGCCGCAGATGCAGAAGAAACATCTGGGAACAATTTCCTATAGACTGGACTAGGATAGGATAGGACGGCCGTCCATTCCAGAAGGTAATTTGAATCGAATTGTGTCCAGATGCGAAAGCTTACATTGCTTTAACAATGTGTATTGTGTAACTTAACTTACCTGAAATCTGTGGAGTAAATTTTGCTGTTGTTAGGACAGTTGTCATCCACGTCGCTAACCGTGTCGAGATCGAAATCTGTCTGGCAGATGTCACCAATGCCGTTTCCTGAAATCAGATAATCACAATTTTGTAGTGACATTTTGTATTGCATCAAGTATTTACGCCTTATTGACGTGAGAAGCTGGTTATAAAATCGTATATATGCTCAGATCTTAATGCTCGTACGAATTTACATGATGTTCACTCAAATGAGCCGGAAACTTGAAATAATTTACCCACACTTATGATGTTTGAACATTCCTCAACAAAGTGGACATGTGTAACTAGTGGTGCTACAGAATGGTACAGACTTTCTCGTCGTAAATTTTTCAAATTTCCTCGGTGTGGACTGGCTTTAGGGTCTTGCCCCATACTCTGGCCAGCTGGCCTCTATCGTCGCCGGAAGTATATTTTTTAAACATTTTCTCAACGTTTCGGTTTTAATAGTAGAACCGAAATATTACTTTAAGAATTAAAGAAGAGTAAAAACTCGTCCTAATAGCAATTTTCATTGAACAATTTGGAGCCGGTTTCAGGAAAATGGCATTTAAGCTTTTCTGTAAATATGAAATTTGAACCTCTCTTCACAGGAATCTATTGAGGTTTCGAAAAACTTCTTTTGAAATCATTAGAAACACTTCAATTTACAAATGCAATGATGTATGACAACCGATGGACATAAGCACTATCCGTTGGAAAGGTTTGAAGAAAAAATGTGAAGCCAGTTTTGAGAAAATAGAATTTGTGTGTTTCTGAAAATGCGGAAATTTGGGCTCATTTCCACATTAAACTGTTGGGTTTTGGAGAAATTCTATATCACATTTTTGAAAGCTCATGTACTCATAAACACAATAATGTAAACAAATTGCCGGTAATGTAAATATTCCAATATGGCGTTTATATCATCTTATAGAGAGTACATTTAGCATTACCCCTACCAAAAATTTAAAGAAAAAATTGGAGCCCTTTTTGAGAAAATCTTGAAAATGTTCGGGAGACTTCATGGCGTTTGACCTGTGTTTCCTTAAGGAAGTGCTGTACTTACATTCCGTTAGGGAATGAGAACTAGTGGAAAGTTGTAGAACGTTTTGAGACTTCACACTTGGGGAAGCTGTTCCAAATTAAAAGAATTATCTAACCTTATTCCTTATAATTCTAGCACATTTGTTGCAATTTTCTGTTCAGAATATCATTTTACCTAACATCTAGAATATTGACATCACACATTAAAAGACACTCATCAATTCCCGCACAGAGTCGAAAAAAAAAACAATGAAAAAATGAATTGGGAAATATGTTATCAAATAGTATTTAACCTTTACTTCATTTACATACTTCACTATCAAATAACAGCACATTATTTATCATAAGTGTGCAAAACATTCTCATTGAACTTCTATTCATTTTTTTTTCATTAATCGTAAAAAAAAAAACAGTAACCACTATGAGACGCAGTGGGGAGAACTGTACTGTGTGCGGGTTGTCTTGAGCTCCAGAATCCTTACCCCTTTTACTCTAGTAAACATTGTTGGATTATGAATAATGGTACCAAAGAGCGGAGCCGCATTCCCACAAAGTTTGACGTAGCGGATTTGGTTCGGTGAAAAACTTGGCGTGTTTTAACAGATTCGTAATTCGTCTTGTCCTTGTGCGGTATAAATCACATGATTGTATAGCACTGGCGGCATTCCTGATATAGCGAAACAAATTAAATTCGTTATATGCAAAACGAAGACTTCAGAAATAATCATATATTCATATTCTGTGCCCACGTGTGATGCACATATGTGATATTCCTTTGACTTGCTCCATTATGGATGGATCGCTGCTTGCAATGACAAATACGCGTTTTATGGTTTAGAAGCAGCTGTTCATAATACTACTGGCATGTCTAACAGGAGGAACTACTATACGGTCCAAGAAGTATCAATTTAACCTACAATCATGTAGTTTTTGAGATTTCTTGAGTGAATCATATAGTTTATTCAACCACATATCTTTCTGATATGTGTAGTAATTTCTGGAATGAGCAAAGGAGGGGGAGAAGAGAAGAGAGAGAAAGAGAAGAGAGAGAAAGAGAAGAGAGAGAAAGAGAAGAGAGAGAAAGAGAAGAGAGAGAAAGAGAAGAGAGAGAAAGAGAAGAGAGAGAAAGAGAAGAGAGAGAAAGAGAAGAGAGAGAAAGAAAGAGAAGAGAGAGAAAGAAAGAGAAGAGAGAGAAAGAGAAGAGAGAAAGAGAAGAGAGAGAAAGAGAAGAGAGAGAAAGAGAAGAGAGAGAAAGAGAAGAGAGAGAGAGAGAGAGAGAGAGAGAGAGAGAGAGAGAGAGAGAAAGAAATATTACATACTTAAAATATTACCATTCACTTTACTTAAAACTTTTTTTGTTTTACTTTACTTTCAGTTTTCTTTCTTATTTGTTCTTTTATTATTTTGTGTGTATCTTTTTCTTTTGTACTCAGTTCCTATGCATAGGAAAATTTATTGCCCACAAGTTTTTTTAATATTGTTATTTATTTAACTAGTTAAAAAGTTATATTGAATTATTCTATTTATTATTATTATAATTATTATTATATAGTTCATTCCTGTAGCAATTTTCTTTAGCACAAAATCGTGCGCGCTCTCGCTTCGTCGATCTAGACACATCATTCATTTTGAATATATTGAAATTATGTTAGCCTTACAGCCCTACACTAAGAAGTGAAGTGAAAGGTTGTACCCTACACCTAAGAGCGTCGTTACAGTTCTTACGTCAATTACAACGCTCGTCCTGCAGAAGATCAAGAGCTTACAAATGTGCTAAAAAATCCATATTCCGTTAGCTAACGATTACCTAATGATATTTTGAATTAAGAAATGAATCAGTGTTTTTTCCATACGCGTTCCAGCAAACCAGGCTTCCCTTTACTGGTGTGGCAGCTCATCTTATTGCATGCTTGTAAAAAACTGAACAATTATTACTAAGTGTTTGACTGTCAATAAAGAAGGAGGTACAATTTTTAGAATATATTCAAACGACTGTCAAAACCTAAAGTGCAAAATAACTACTCGACCCTTTGGGATAACAAGGTTCCAACTAACTGTTCAGTTGTCTCGAGAAAATTGATGTCAACATTTTATTAGCACCATTACCCAATCACCTCTCCACTTACAGAAGTGATATTTTACGGTAACCATTTGTCCACAGATTACAGCACGGCTACGACCTTGTCACTCTAACAACTTATTTTCTTCGATTTTGTCAGTTGGAACCATGCCATTCCGAAGTGTATTGCGGACAGTGGCAGATTACCGCACAGGCAGAGTAGGCTGCAGCTTGGGGCGCGCAATTATTGGGGGCGCCCGAATTTCAGCGGATTCAAAATTTCATAAGGCGAACTTTTGAATGTTTTTTATAGAAACATTTCTTTCCATATTTGTAACAAAAGAAAGTCTCAATTAATTATATATATATATATATATATATATATATATATATATATATATACAGATAAAATGAATACAGAAATATCGTATATTTATTAAATCAATATCGTGGTGAGAATTATTGACTCGTTTACGTATAATCAATTATTTATATATATACACTATATTTGCGTTGGCCCCAAATAACGTACATTTTTTCAAAATATTATAAATAGCTCTAATGTTTAAAAGAGCAAATTCAAAGGGCGCTAAAACATTTGACAGCCTAGAGCGCCCATAAGTTAAAGTCAGGCAGTGAGTGCGGAGCACAGCGCTTACGGTCCAAGTCCTCCTGGTGCGGGTTGGGCGCCAGCATGCAGTTGTCTCTGTGGTTGGGGATGCCGTCGCCGTCTGCGTCGTCGTCGCAGGCGTCGCCGCGCCCGTCGTTGTCCGTGTCCAGCTGGTCGCTGTTGGCCAGCTTAGGGCAGTTGTCCACGTTGTCCTGCACGCCGTCCCTGTGGACACGAAACACATCGCCGATCTATTAGCCATTCGGTGACTGACAGGGGCGGATTGGGGATGAAATTCGATCCTCGTTTTTGGGCAAAACTGCCTCGCAGAGTATATTTAGGTTAAACGTATTGACATAATAATTTAAAATGTTTTAAAATTAACGCATCTGCAAGCAATACCCAGTTTCCAGGATATTTTGAGTAATTTTATATACAGAATTTAAGAAAATATCTCGTAGACGTTTCGACTTTCGTTCTGTTAGCATTTTTTTCATTTAAAGTGTCTTTCCCTATTATTTCGAAGAAAAAAATCCAGACTTTCTAATATTTATTTTTCAGTGGTCATTAGAATAGAGGAACTTAATAATAATGTGTACTTAGATGATAAATTAGTATACCAATCACTTTATAATAGATAGTAAGAATGCATTAATATTCTATAATACGGTATTTTATGTCAAAATATTAAACAACAATTTTATGTATTTTCCCTCAACTGATCCCACGAGCATTTTCAATAACGATCAGATGTTCAGTCTGGACTTGGCGCCTTCATTGTATCAGAGCGTGATGTCCTGTAAACACTATTGACTATTGATACGGAGGGGGTGAGGCGGAAACAGAAAAATGAATTGGGTCAGTATAACAGTTAGGAATGAACTAATTAACGAATATATAGATAATTTCATTTGTCAAGTAACACAATGCAACACATAAGCAAAGAATATTAGGAAAAAAGACAAACGCATATCGCGTGTACGTCGTGCGATGTGTTTTCTGGCTCCATCAATTCTATGTTTGCTAGCAACAACACTTCAACAACCGTTCTTTCAGCAAACTGGAAACGTATGATTTTTCTCTTCTTCGTTCAAAATATATCCATATAATTGAAAGAGTCCGTTGATTGGTGTCCAGATAACATTTTGTTATCTAATTTTGTTAACATGCTAATGTTTTCATATTAATTGTCAGTATCTACGTTGGAATACGACAAACTCGAGCAAAGTCATTTTTATGATGTTCTGTAAAAACCATTCATTGCCATATTTCTCTGACCCATTCTAATTAGTATTAACACAAGGTTTCAGAAAAATTGTCTTCATTATTTTCATTACTGCCTCTGAAAAACGCACTATTGTTGGTCTATTAGAAGGGACAATCTACGTCAATGCCCTTTGCCATGTGCGATTTCTCATTTCGACTAAAAAGACTTGCAATTGTTGAGATTTTACGAATGTGGACTGTGGTAATAGGGTTGGGTTTTACGAATTATGTGACGTCAGGGTTAAAAAACGGCAAAAATATAGGATCAATGTTTCTCAACATAAAATACTCTGATAGAAATAAGTATAATCTAATGAAGAAAGAGAGAAACTTCTTCTGGACAGAGTTCACACAAATTCCTTTTAAGAATAATTTGATGTGCGATTATTTACGACACGAAAAAATTCTGCACCACAAAAATATATACTCATATTCTTTGCAAAGTGATTGACATTGCGCTATCTCATCCTTATTGAGTCCTTGGGAGGCTTTATACATTTTATTCACAACTAAGAAGTGCAGTGTACAAGAAGGAAGATGAATAGTACGTGGTGAACAAAAACTATTCAGAGAGGGGCCCAGTCCTTAATCCTCTTGATTTCTATCTGTGGAGTCCTGTGAAGAGACTAGCCTGTATGACATACAGAGATGCACTGTTGCAAGTCGTACCAGTGTCCTCGATGAAGCAATAAAGCAAAGAATGTTAAACGATACGCAACGGCTTCCGTTTTACGATACTTCAGTGAAGGACACGTTATGCCCGTTTTGTAAAAACAACAGACGATGAGGCTCAGCATACATTCAAATTAGCGTCAAGATAAATGTGTCTTTCGAGTACTCCAAATGTTTCAGAAAAGACCAATTTCCAGCCTTCAAATACTTCGTAATTTTGTGAAGTATGCTTGTTGTTGTCTTTAAAAGGGTTGATTGACTATTCTGTGCGTTGATTAATGCGTTTTTCCATTGATGTTCTTAGCATTATTAGAACACTTAAGGGCTGAGGAAAGAAATTAAGTTTTTTAAACCCATTTCTTTGAGCAATATTATATTTCGACAAGGTTAATAAGAAGAAAACCGTTTATAATTTACTAAATGGGTCACACTCATCGTACACACTCAAAACCCATAGTGCTGTAATCTTTTTTTCTTTCTTCGACTTTTGTGTTTAAGTTTTGTGTACTGGTTTAGTAAGGTAGCAGTTTTATTTTCTTGTATAATAAATTTGTCAAATCTTTTTACTTTCTCGTATACGTACGTATCCGGAGTAATATACATAGTATAGAGAAAGTTATGTTTTGCTGCGCGAAAAAATGGCGGATTTTCGACAGAAAAAATCATTCCCGGGCCCTGATAACGAAACTAGTGGTGATACAGAATGACACAGATTTTCTCGTAGTAAAGTGTTATAATTTTCTTGGTGAGGACTGACTTTACGGTCTTGCCCCATTCTCTTGCCAGATGCCATCTATCGCCGTTGGAAATGTGCATGCAAGTATGAACGGCGTGAGAGATATTTAAAAAAATTACACTGGTATAATTTTTGAAAAAGCAAAGGAATACACTATAATTAACGTCACGTTATATTAAACAGTGCAATTAGCACTATCCGTTGGAAAAAAATGAAAGAAAAAACTTGGCGCCATTTTTTAAAAAACGGCGTTTGCGCGTTTCTCAAAATGCGTAAATTTTAACTCATTTTCACAGAAAATTGTTGAGTTTTCCAGAAATTTTATATGACAATATTTAAAGCACATTTATTCATTAATAAACACCATAATGTGAACAGATTGTCGGAAATGTTTTTACTTGTCTCTCACGTCATTAATATTTACATTAATGACAATTTGTTCACATTATAGTATATGTGAATACATGCGCATTAAATAATGTCATATAAAATTTCTGGAAAACACAACCGTTTTCTGTGAAAATGTGCTCAAATTTCCGCATTTTTAGAAACGCTCAAAAGTCATTATTTCAAAAATGGCTCCACATTTTTTCTTGAAACTTTTCCAATGAATAGTGCTAATTGCACAGTTTGATATGTCGTAAAGTTTATTTTCGGGTAGACTTCTAATTTTTCAAAAATTATATAAAGATTTTTTTATATCTCTTGCGCTGTTAATATGCACGTTTTCACTAATTAGTATACATTATTGAATTTGTGAGTGAAAATTCTTCAAATTACTTCACATTAAGTTTTTCGAAAACTCAAAATATTCCTGTGAAAAAGAGCATCAAATTTTGCAGTTACAGTAACCTTTATGCGTCATTTTCTTAAGAACGGCTCCAAATTTTCCAATAAAAATTGCTACTTCGGACGAGGTTTCACTCTTTTTTAATATTTTTAAAGTTTTAACTTTTAGGAAACCGAAATATTGACAAAATGTTGAAAAACATTCTTTAAAATTGGGGGGATCTTTACATTAATTCCCCCCTGGCATTTTCCAACTTTTCTCAAAACCGGCTCCAAATTTTTTCTTTAAATTTCATGTAAGAATAGGGTAAATTTCACTGATAAAGGTGGCATAGAAGGAGGATTTTTCACGGTTAACACTGAATTTTCGAAAATTGTCAAAGTTTGAATTTTTTCTGCCTCTTCCTAGAAGTACAAAATTGAAGACATATTTTTCATTGAAATGAAATTTGTTGTCCATAAATAATTCATTCGTAAAGGTTATGTAGATTTTTTTGAAAATTTTAGTACTTTTCCTGTCTCCCACGTCGGCAATATTTACATTAGAGGCGATTTCTTCACGTTATTGTACTTATGAATACATGTGTTTTAAATAATGTTTCTCGAAAATTCAACAGTTTTCAGGTAAAAATGAGCACAAACTTTCGCTTTTTCAGAAACGCTCAAACGCCCTTTTCTCAAAAACGATTCCAAATTGTTTCTTCAAAGTTTTCTAACGGATTGTGGTAATGACACTGTTTAAAATGACGTAAAATTCATTTTGGTATATTCTTGTATTTTTTCCAAAATTATACAAATGTTTTTTTTTATTTCTCACGCTGTTAATATGCACATTTCCGTCGATTTGTATACATTGATGCATTTGTGATTGGAAGTGTTTCAGTGACTTTAAATGAAGTTTTTTTCTAAATCTTAATAGATTCCTGTAAAAAAAGAGCTTCAAATCTCGCATTTACAGCAATGCTCAATCGCCATTTTCTTAAAAACAGCTTCAAATTTTTTAATGAAAATTTCTATTTGAGACGAGGTTGATTTCTATTAAGACTCTCCTTTAATATTATTGAAGTAATATTTCAGTTCTGCTCTGAAGAAACCGAATAGTTGAGAAAATGTCACAAAAATATCATTTGGGCGACGGGAGATGGCTGCTGGCCAGAGAATGGCGCAAGAACTTAAAGCCAGTCCACACAAAGGAAATTAGAAAACTTTACTACGAGAAAGTCTGTGCCTTTCTGTAGCGCCTCTTGTTTCCATTTAATATAAAGTATTTTTTAAATAATAAATAAATACAAACATTATATGCAGATTTATTTAATTATGTATTTTTACTGTAAAGAAAAAAATCGCTGTGACGTGACTTTGCTGATATAGGGCTCTTGAAATGTTATATTTTATATAGCCTAAAATATTGCTCTACTAATCTGCGTTCCAAGCCAGGTAGGGTCCCTGAGCCACGGCCATTAAATCTCCTAGCCTGAAGATGGGGCTGAGATGGCAAAAGCGTTTGGTTGGATTGACGGATTGATTGGTGTTTCCAGGGGTGCCAACTGCCGTAGTCATTAGTCCCATAAGTATAGTGAATATTGTATCGCGAGAAATGGCGATGTACCTGCCCCGCTAGAGCGTGAGATCTGGCGCCGACCTACACGGTGGCTTGCAGGGTTTCCCTACCTCTAGGTCCATCCACCAGCAGGCCAATGCCCCAACCGAGACCAGCTCTAAGCTCCCGACAGGTCTCCTGACATGTGTGGTTGTGTAGTGGATGTCTGACATGTGTGGTTGTGTAGTGGATGTAAGTGTAATTGTATGTAAGTGGACCGAAGGGTACAAGGATGAAGAAGGGAATATCGCACGCAGTCCGTATACTGTATGTTAATGTACTGCCCCAGCTTTCGCTTGTTAGATACTACTGTCTTGGCATTCGTCTGGTATTGATTGAAGATACCACACAAAACCACCGATCAGAGCACACGATCACTAGTATCCTCCTTGAGACAGCAACTGTCTTCGACCCACCTAAATGTCTAGTGACGAAAATCCGCACCGGCGTAGGTGGCTCAGGGCGTCAACTAATGTTTCTACAGTGCTTGTGACAATGAGATCCTATAGTTAGAATTTTGACGGTGACAGAATTTTCGACACTAGCTAGTCGAATTCAGCTACTGTCTGGAGAAGAATTATAGGGACCGGCTGCTCTGATCAGTAGTTTTCCGTGGATTCTCCGATCAACTCCAGACCAGTCCCAGAGCAGAACCATAAAAAATGGGCCACGGATCGCGCATGATCTTTCTTTCATTTTCCTTGTCCTATCCTCACCTCTTACGTATACTTACTTGTACTACACTACCACACGTCGAGAGCTCAAACTTCGTCCCGCTGGCGGGAGATACCTTGTTGGGGAAACCCGGTATTGGGGATCTTGTCATTCAGCAGGGGAAGATCACCTCCACCTCTCTTGATATAACATGCACCACCCTTACGGAACTAAAGACTTTTAGCAGTTGACGCGCCTGCAAACACCAATCAATCAATCAATCGACAATCCTCCTCCGTCAGGTCTGGAACCCTAGGACCCACCAATCCGACTCGCTGCGTGGACAAATGTCGTTGCCCTGCGCTCACTCCGCGGGTGGCGTGAGTGCGTGCGCGCGCGCCGGCCCACCTGTCGCGGTCGAGGTCGCTGTCGCACATGTCGCCCACCAGGTCGTTGTCGCTGTCCGCCTGGTTGGGGTTGGACACGGACGGGCAGTTGTCGCACGCGTCGCCCAGCCCATCGCCGTCCGAGTCGCGCTGGTCGGGGTTCGCCTTCCGCGGGCAGTTGTCGCGGTGGTTCATGATGCCTGCAACAACACGCTCCTCGTTATCGTACTTACCGCTATTAGATCCAACAACACTAGATTAGCGTATCTTCACTGCTAGTGGGCAAGACATTTCATTCCGACGTAACTTCACACTTCAAATACGTCTTTTAAATGAATGAATATATCAAATATAATATTCAAAAGTTCACATTTATTAATAAATAATTTTTACTTTTCTTCAATTATCCTAGCTTAGCTGGGGAAACGGGATAAGACGTTACGCAGGTTTCTGTGTCTCCAGTTAATACAACACACATACACTGGTCTATACAACTTACATGGAGACAATTGGTGGAGAAATAATCACATTTTAATTGGTAAACGCCAAAACCTATCAATATTCTTCAGTTTGGCCTAACTTAAGTTAGAGGAGGTAGTTTGATCGCATGTTAGGCCGATCCTTGTGTGTCCGCTCCTCACCTCATTATTCACAAACTTCAATTCACTTTATTTGGGTGAAAATATACAGGTTAATCGTTAGTGTCTTTTAAATGAAAAAAATCCCGAACGTTGTAAAATTCCTCAGTTGTACCTAACCTATGGTAGCCTTACGGTACGGTTTTGAATCGACGGGAGCATAACGTTTATGTATCGTTCGAAAGGAAAAGATTCTAAAATGGAACATTACGAGACTCCATATGAAATTAACAATGAATTGGAAAGGTGAATAAATAATGTTCTTTCATTCCGGTACGGTATGTCTACTGTCTGAAATCGTTGTTTAAGATTTGAAAATAACCAACCTAGAGCAACATCACGAATCTCATACGAAGGTAATTTCGAAAGAAAAATGTTATGATGAATGACGTTAACTGATTTTGAGAAATCTCGTAATATCGGAATGAAATTTCGATATATTTCTTGTATCTCAATCGTATTTAGAAAGAGCAAAATCGAGATGTTAATATCTTGATTTTGCTCGAAGTGTATTTCGTTTCCTTACGTTCCAAAGCCCTTCATAAATATGAACAAGATATATTTACTAACAAGATAACCTTCACTTTCATCAAAATTGAGGTATTAAAGGACGAATATTAGGGGACTTGCTGCGACCTTGTGTGGCTTACCTTGTTTGACCTCCATCCCTTTTTTATTTTTGCCTATGCGCGCATTGTACAAGATAAGCCAAACAAGCCTCTGGATGATCGTAAATGTTAATATCTTGCTTTGGTCGAAGGGTATCTCGTCTTATTTCTGCCCCAAGCCCATCATAAATAAGAACAGGACATATATAGTGACATATAAATATGAAGTAGGATAATGGATCACGGGATCGGTCAATTAATGGATTACACTAGTTTGCCAACGTTTCGGAATATTTTATTCCATCATCAGGGCTTACTAATACATATACTGGTCAAACATAATGTTCCTCCACAGCACAACATTATGACAGAGGAACATTATGTTTGACCAGTATATGTATTAGTAAGCCCTGATGATGGAATAAAATATTCCGAAACGTTGGCAAACTAGTGTAATCCATTAATTGACCGATCCCGTGATCCATTATCCTACTACTTATTAACGGTCGTGATTTCTACAATGGTATAAATATGAACAAGACTTAAGAACCCATACGAGTCCATCATAAACATGAACGAGTATATGAACAGGATACGAGTACATGAACAAGCTCATCATGCGAAGTAACAAGATAAGCCACACTTTCACAAAAACAGTGATATTAACATTTTAGAATTTCGGAAGCCTTTCGGTGGCTAGTGTGGCTTATCGTGTTAAGGCCCATTCTCAATGCAAACATAAGCATAAGCATGGCGTTAACATAAAAGTTAGGACTACGTCTACAAGTGGACTCATTCACAATGCGTTCGCATAAGCATAACACGTAAGACGTTAACTTAAGAGCTTGCAAGCTTCAAGCTTCTGTGCTTATGCTTATGTCAGACAAGGAATGAGCCAATCACAGTTCGTTAACTCAAAATCGAGTATCGAAGTCGATAGGCGAACTATTCGTGTCGATTCGTGTGCTGCGTCTCATAGCCAATAGAAACTCTTATTTTGCCTGTGTTTATGTTCGACATTGTGAATACGCCAACTCTTCGCTTATGTTAATGTCTATGTCTATGTGTTATGCTTATGTTTGTGATTGCATTGTGAATGGGCCTTTACTGTCCACTTTTGCCCGGGAACGCGTTGGGAGCCGGCGAAGCGCGTCAGCACGCGGCGAGGCGTCTTGCGTCAGGCTTACCGTCGTCGTCCATGTCGGGGTCGCAGGCGTCGCCGATGCCGTCCTTGTCCACGTCGCCCTGGTCGTAGTTGGGCACCGTGGGGCAGTTGTCGCACGCGTCGCCCTGCTTGTCGCCGCCGTCCTCGTCCGTGTCCAGCTGGTCCGCGTTAGGTACCAGCGGGCAGTTGTCCTGAAACGCACGCACGCCCATACCCTTTTTCAATACAAGACTTTTGCAATTTTTAATGTTTTATTATTCTGAAAAAATTACCGGTCATTCTGGCTCTCGTGAAGTTAAATCCGTTTTGACATGAAATTCAAGTTGATACAAGAAAAAAAAAACTTTAGCAAGAATTTTGCAACGAACTACTCAATTGATGCGCACAGAGTTGAACGCGAAAAACAATGTCGTTTACAAACAAAAATGAGAAATTCTAATCTGCACAATTGAGTAGGTTGGGATTAAAACCATTCCTATACAATTGCGTAGAGAGTGACTGAAAGTGATACGGCACTCTCGATAGTGCACGCACCCGCGCGCGTAAATCACTACCACCACCATCACCATTACTACCACAACCACCACCATCACTACCTAAGGATTTTCTTAACGTGTGACTAACAAATATGGAGAATTTCGCTCATGGGATTTCTCGACCGGGGTGATGTCACATCCTGGGCAGTACCGCTGACAATTCGCTCTGACTTCGATAGTGGAGAAACTATAAAGAGAGGAATGGTTATGGAAATGGGCTCCGAATGCGACATCACATAATCATACATGCTAAACCGACACCAATACTTTTAATAACTGCATTAGTTTTGAAAAAAATGAAGTAAGATCCTTTTTGAAGTACTACAAATCTACTCTGCAATTTTGAAGGAAAATGTATGAGCAAAACAAGTCAAAAGAGGAGGAGGAAATATTTAAAGGATCTTAGTGTACAAGCACAATTTATTACAATCAATGTATCTAACGAAGGAGTCATTGCGCGATGTTTAGCTGGTGTTACTGAAATAAGCATGCGAGATTATTGTTAGCGAGGCGGGCAGACAGCGTCCACGCCGAGGACTGGCCGGCGCTGCCGTTCAACCCACAGGGCTGTTGGGGACGCCGTCGTTGTCGGCGTCGGAGTCGCAGATGTCTCCGTAGCCGTCGCCATCCGCGTCCTCCTGGCCGGAGTTGGGCAGGTGCACGCAGTTGTCCTGGAAGTAAGAGGGGGTTCGTTGGCAAGAGAATTGCAGCTCTCAAGTGACGAAGATCAGGCGTCGGACCTTCTTCGTTTAGAAATTTGAGGTTTGCAGGCGCACTAAATTAGAATTGCGCACTACATCCTGCTAACCACAATAAATGGTATGATTTTTATGCTGTCATGTTAGAAGGACCCTTGTTTGATTTTGGACTCAAACATAGTTTCTCTGAACACATTGAGTTCAGTCTGTTTATCGAGGATCAATAATAATAATAATAATAATAATAATAATAATAATAATAATAATAATAATAATAATAACAACAATAACAACAACTAGAAGTGCAAACCAGCACATACTTTTTTCGAGCTATTAGAAACAGTTACGTAATATAGAAATATTGCCATTTGTGCCCTATTAACAACTCAGCAATAACTTGAAAAAGTCCAATTCTAATGAAGCGCTTATGGTTCATATCTGCATTTATTTTGATAGTCAAGAACAGTAGTAATTTCTTACTTTTACAAATGAATCACAAGTAAATTTAACTGTTACATTTGTTGCATCACATTAAACATGTGATGCATCACAAGAAAACTATGTGATGAGCTTGATGTAGCATGTAGTCGGCCTTGGCCTGAATAACTGATCATTAGGGCTGAGGAATTGCAAGATATATTAAGCACAATAAAAGTGTCAATATCGAGGTCGAGAACTTGGAGGAAGTTGTAATGTTTTTCTCTCTTAGAGATTGAGTAACAAATTATGAGAAAAACGTATTGCAATTGATAGTCTTCAAATAGCACGGATGAAGGTCAAGGCAAGAAAAGCAAAATATGTATAAAAATGAATTGATCAAGCAGAACGGTTAAATAACATCTATTGTACTGACATTTATAAATGTAATTTATTCCATCGTAAAATGAAAGATACACTTATTTGAAAAGAAAATTATCACTGTTTAACTACATTCAGATTGTCGGTATCACTATGTAATATACAATATTTGTTCTCGATGACCCACACGATGCAACCGGATTCCTGTTGTAACTTTAGGATAAATCTCATTTTTCTGCTCCCCTAAATTCCGTCTAAATTGCATCAGTTGAGTTCCATTGTTTGATGACGAATGAGATCACGAAGATAAGTAGATGATCTAGATATTAATATACATGAATTGTTCTCATGAAAATGTATTGGATTAATGATGAGAAGGGAGTGATGTGTTTAGACTCAGATTAACAAATAAGTATTATATTCAATAATGTTCCTGCAATCCCAGATCTCTCCTCACCCAAAGCCGGCTTTTAGTGCCAGGATTTTGTCTAGCTGGCTTTGTTATGTGTCTCATAACTAGACTTCGAATTTTTATGCTCTAAAATTTCTATTATAAGCCTCCACAGCTCTTTAAGGTCGAAAATACACTATACCATTTCTTATTTCAGTAGTACAAATTGAGATGAAAATAACGTTTTCGAATACATTTTATTTTAATTAAAAATGTATCACAGCAGCGTATTCACACGTGAACCGCGATAGTTTGAACGCCAATAAATTCAGCTGCAGCTGTATTGCCGCTCACCATTCGTCGCTCGGAGGCCTCACTCTTCAGGTAATTTAAATAAGAACACTAAGTGCAAACATAAGTAAATATATTATTCGCGAATTAATGAAACCTGAATCAATCGGCAAACGTTACCTTCTCTACTCCCGTGGATATCTTTTTCTTTACTAAAGAGCCCCCGATTAATTTGCTGAAGTATCTCCTCCAAGGTTTCGACGAACTTCCAATATCCTAAAGTCGCTTCTAATAGGGTTTTAAAACTAGAATGTCACCTTAATATTCCACTACATTCAGGCGTCCATTCATTTTCGATCTCTATCCAGCCTATCTCTCTCCATCTAACGAACTTCCTTTCTGAAATAGTAACCGAAGCTACATCTCTCAACTGTCTCTTTTCTAGAATTTACACAACTCGAAGAAAGTAATATTTTCATTTCATAACCCAGTAGACCCGATTTTACATGCTTCGATTTGACGAACGGTGTCGAAGTTTTAGTGAACGTGTGCATGGGCAGTGTCTTTTTCATGGTTCCTGACGCCACACTGCGCATGCGCGCGTTCGCTAAAACTCCTAAATCCTTCGCGAAAACGATGCGTGTAAATGTGGGCTTAGGGTTGCGGTCAACGCGTTTCCCTTACATTTGTAGACATCGGGGTACCAAGCCAAGTTGTTCCATGTGCAATTTGTTGAGGACAGATTTTCGTCGACAAATTGTCGAGTTTCTTCGGAGCTCTTCCGTCCCCCATACCCTTCATTCTATCGCCTTTTCGATTGCCATTCTCTTTACTCACCCCCCATCAACTTACAATTATTCATCATTACATCTCGATTTAAACCCCATTCTGGGGAGTCCGGATTAAAACCGTGTTGAGGTTTTGATTTCGATACATCGGTCATTATGTCGTCTCTCTCATGTAAATTCCTTAATGGTTAATCCAATTAGATTTTTTCGGCGAGTGGAGAACTTTCTCTCGGACCACGCCTAGCGCTGAAACTTACCTTGCGGCAGCGATCGTCACGGCATTGCAGATCGTGGTCGGGCCAGCCGTCCAGGTCGCTGTCGGGGCCGCACACGCGCCCATCACCGGCCCAGCCCGTCTTGCACTGCAACCGAACGGCGATTTACAATAAATTAATTAGTTAATTAAAATATAAAATATGTTAAGACCATCCAGAGACATCGGTACTTTAATTCTGCAGAGGACTTGGAAGTGGGTCTGACTGTCTCAGTCGCGGCTCGTGCTTTTCCAAATGGGGAAGGCTGCAAATGCATTACATTACATTGCATTTCTATACATAATCACTTCCGATCATGAAGACTAGAATTCTGTAGGCTTCGCGCTTCTAATAAAGACTTAAGGGAGTAGCACTCCTACCGCATATTGAGAAAACTAGTTGATGCGCAATGCTACTCGCTGAGCTCCTTAGTAAAGCTAACTGGTAAGCACACCCTTCATCAGACGCCCCAACCTTGAAGGCTGTCTTGGAGCAGCCTTTGTCCGCCGGTAAGCCTGTGCAGTAAATGCATGACATCACGCCTCTACGTTTTACACAGGCCTTATGGTGGAATGAATTGGGAGCCTAACGCTTTTCTCTTCCCTGTCAACAGCTTCAAATGCGTTACGGACGGCCGTCAACGAACTGACAAAGAAAACTTTTTATATGATTGTTATATAATATATTTCAGAAATCCATTCTTAATAAATACATTTATAAATATATTTAAAAATTTCTTTTAGGGGTGATTTCGCTTTACAGCCTTTAATGACGAGCCGCGCCTGGTCTGTCTGTAATTAGCGCAACAGCCCGCGTATGGACCATGGCCTATCAGCAGCGTCCCGGTCTCGCGGCCATGAGTTAAGGGGGTACGTGTGATTAGACCCTCCCACGCCGTATTATGGTCTTCTCAAACTGAGAAGTGAGTTTTCTCAACGTCACACAGCAACATATATGTGGGACGTTGCAAAAAATTATAATTTTGCCCGACCGGGAATCGAACCCGGGGTCGAAGCATGAAAAGCGAGTACTTGGACCAATGAGCGAAACAGCGAGGGCCTTGGAAGTGGGTAGTAACCGGAAAAAAAGGCTGAAAGAGAGGATTCCTAACATCCTCTAACCCTAAGCAGGTTAAACCTGCAATACTAAAAATACAAGAGTAAAAAAGTAGGTATGTATTTAGCATTGTAATATCGGATTAATACGACTTGTACCCCCTAGCGGTGTTCCTATACCTGGGCCCTGTGTTATTATCTAAGCCTAGGGGTAAGGGAGACATGTGACGAGCATCCCAGCACCTTACCTAGGTTATTTGACATATCTGAGCTTTCTTCCGTCCCACAGATAGAAACTGAGATGATTTGTATTACAAAGCTACAGCTTCATGTTTGCCCCTGCCACGAATCGAATGCCGGACCGCATCACAGAAACTTAGTTCATAATCTACGAGGCACCCGAGGGGCTAAAAATCGAAAATAAATGTGTAAATAAAATTATACAGCGGGAAAATAAAAAAGAGAATCCAATCCTCTATTGCACCTAACCCACGAACTGAATTCAAATGCCCAGGGCATCAGTATACTTATACTTTAGTATAACAATTTTCAGGTAGCGATTTATCAATACAGGTTGATGTCTTTACAAAAGTTATTACAGTGTTTTAAAAGTTAACATCACCTTGAATTATTAACACAGCACTAACTAGTTGTCGTAATAATATCACAATTTATTTCTCCCGGGCGCAAAATAAGGGAATTAATATTTACAGGCAACCCTGAGAGCATATTGGATGCTAAATTGAAAATTTTCAGCACTTTCAGACCTTGTTGAAGAGGGGCAATGGATAAAAGCCATGTGAGCTAGAATTAAAAGAGAGAAACAAACAAACAAAAAAGTAAAAATTCGATGTTATAGAGGTATTATAAGAAGGGATCGCTTTGACAGCTACTGCTGGCAGCATAACTGCAAGTTATGCTCATGTGCTAAGTTAGTTAATGCGTTCGTTTGCATTTGCCTAATTTGTAAATGCTTTCGACACAACTCCTTACAAAGCCATCATCCAACCTAAATTTTAGTTTTCCGACCTGTCAAACTGGTCCCTTCTTACGCTAACGTCTCTACACCAGGGAGACATTTTTCTGAGTGCGTAACACTTTGGCGTGGCTCAGGGTGTGTCGCTATGATTGATTGATTGATTGATTGTTAGTTATTCCGAACACGTCAAATACTAAGGTCATTAGTCCCGTAGGTGTAGTGCATGCTTTCCCCGGGAGGTGGCGGTGTACTTCCCCCGCTGAATGGCGAGATCCGGCGCCGACCTACCGCCGGCTAGCGGGGTTTTCCCCAACCAGATCTCTCCCACCAGCGAGGCACCGCCCCAGCTGGGATAAATTCTAAGCTCCCGACCGGTCTTCCGGCATGTATGGTTGTGTAGTGCATGTTAGTGTGTGTGTAGGGAAAGAGGATAGGACAAGAAAGAGGTAGGAAAGATCGCGTGCGGTCCGTGGCCTGTTTGTTAGGATACTGTTCCGGCATTCGCCTGGTGTTGATCGGACAAACCACGCAAAACTACCGATCAGCGAACCCAGCCGCTAGAAATTTCCTCCAATCAGCGACTGGATTCGACCTAGCTGACAGGCTAGAATCGAAAATCCTGCCGCCGTCGGGACTCGCAACTAGGACCTCCCGGTCAGAGTGTCTGCAGTTACATTAGTTGATGCCCCGAGCCCGCTCTCCCGGTGGGTGTGTCGCACTTGCCTTGCACTCGTAGCGGTTGCCGCGCAGCACGCAGCCGGCGTTCTCGTCGCAGCGGGTGCGGCCGTCGGGGCAGATGCCGTGGCCCTGGCGGCAGCCCACCGTCTGGTTGCCCACGAAGCCCGGCAGGCAGGAGCCGCACACGTGGCCGCCCTGCGCACACACACAAACACACATGAATGCACGTTCGCTCCCCTAGCGCCGCGGGTAACCTTCCGGAACCTGTAAGGGTTAATAAAATATGTTGATTTCTGTTTTAGATGTTAAAATGTCTCGATTCCTCTTTTGGAATGGTTCGAAACAGTTTTCCTGTGCTTGTATTAAAACTTTTATACAGTATTATTGACTACATCCATTAATAATTTTTCACGCCACACATTCCTAAAAATCTTTTCAGAATTAGAATTGAAAATATCAGGTGTCTAGAGGCTTTCTAAACCATTATTAAGATAAAAATAATTAAGTTTTAAAATAAGCATTAATATGTATGCTATCCCTGCATAGGAATAGTATTTTATACGTAACTGTGTCTCATAAAACCAAATAATAGCATCAAAAAAATTCGTAGTCTCACGGCATTAGATATTATTTCCCCACGTTTTCTTCAGTCCTCATTTTGCGAAATGCGAGATGAGCGGAGGGTTTGTTATTTCGACGACAGGACTATTATATGAAATCTACACCTCATTTTTGATTCAAAATAGTTCCTATTTCATGGAAGCAAATATGTTCGATTATATAATACTAGCAAAATACCCGGCGTTGCCCAGGATTTCTTCATATTCAATCCTTGCGAATGAGAATGGAAAAGATCAATGTATATAAATCACGGTGTTTACGATTATTATTTTTAACGTAATTGTTTCAAATTTTAATAAAATACTATAATTTTATTTCATTTTATTTTAAACACATTGCTATTAGATTAAATTTTTGTCATCTTATGCACCGCTACTGGCTTCTAGTGAATAGGGCTCTGATGGAATATATTAGGAACCACGTGCTCTAAGCGAGAGGCGAAAAATGGTCGCGGTGCATCTACAAACATATTATATAAATTATTTATTTTCCGCATTTTGGTTGTGTTAATCTTTAGCAAACTTTGCTAAGACACTGCGCCATTCCTGAAGAAGAGCTTGTAAACATTTCATATCTATTCAAACGCTACTTTTTGTGGTATCGATGTCGGTTACACGTCGTTGAATTCACTTTTTTTAGTATAGAAGATTTCTCAGCATTATCGTTGCTATCGTTTATTCTTAATTCAACTAATGTTGGTAAAGGCGTTGCGCTAGGGCTCGAGAAACCGTGCGCAGTGGGGCGGCGCAGCCGGGCGCGCACCTCGACGTTGGTGCAGACGGAGTTGGGGGCGCAGCCGCCGTTGCGACCGTCGTTGCACTCGTCCACGTCGTAGCAGCGCTGGCGGTGCAGGCGCGCGAACTCCAGCCCCACGCCCTGCAGCCCGCCGCTGCCCGTGTAGCCCGACGGGCACGCCTCGCAGCGGAAGCCCGGCGCCATGTTGGTGCAGCGCACCACCGGGTCACAGGGCTCCGCCAGGTCGCACTGCCAACAGGGAGTTACAGTGGGGATGAGTCATCCAAGTAGGTATTTTGAAAACGTTGATACTCAGATACCCGGAGAAAACAAGGAGTCTGGGGTAGTAGATCCAGAGGGGCCTCTTATTTCAAACTACCTCCTCCAATATGTAAACAGAACTCGTATGTACAAGCAACAGAAATTATTTGTTTAATTTTAATTACAAGTAAATTCATTTTTTTAATGTTTTGAAATTTAAAAAATGCAGGGCCTCCATTAAGTCTGGGCCTTGGAGAAGTTGACCCAGCTGCCCCCCTCTCTGGGCGCCCCGCTGGATACTTTTATAAAAAACATCGATGTATTTAACATCGATTTATTAAAGTCGGTGTTTTTTAACGTCTATTTTTGTACTCTATGTTTCTTTGATATTTTATTTTGAATGAAAAGGCAATTATATTGACTATAATGATTTTCAGATATCCTTTAACTGAACATTTTGAGGTAAAGGTGACCAAGGTTTAAAAACACAAATTTTAACTGTTTTTGAAGTAAAATAAATAAGTAAATAAATAAATAAATCGGTCAATTGAAGGCTGAATTTTTTTGATAAATATGGTGTAATATTTTTGTATTATCCAAACAGACAATAAAAGTTTTGTTTTCTCTGGTAAATCTCAATTATAAATTAATAAATACGACCACCATCAAATGAAATCGCTTCCCCCCATGTGATCTCTGATGTTAAAGATTACTAAAATACTTTTTAAAATGTCGATGTATACAGACAACGATAGCTTTTGGTCGATGTAGTTTGAACATCGACTTTTATAAGTTTAACATCAATGTTTTGAAATATCAATGTTTTGTTGTCCATGTCGCATTCCTACATTACTGCATGAACACACACAAATCTCCTTGATTCCTACCACCAATAATTTTTAATGAACATTGTATTCACGTTCATAAATACGTAAATTTAAATAATAATTAACTATTTGAATAATGTTACAAAAATATAACTTAATTCATTGAACTAAACGTAATTATTTCAGTTAAACAGTTTATAAATATTGCAATTATTTTCATATTTATTTTCACTATTTTGTTCTATATTTCAATACCAAAAAGGGTGGGCAGATCACTTTAAGTTATGAATCCGATCCTGCTCACTGCGCATGTAACAGTGGCGTGCTGCGTCATTAGGTAGGTCAAATTTGTAATAGAATTAATTGTTTCAAGTCAAATATTTTTATTTGCATGTTCTTCAATAAAAAATTCAAAAAACATCAATAGCTTATCCTGTCTATAATAAAAAAAATATATAAACTGCAACCGACTATTGACATTTAAATAATCTTATTTCTTAAATCATTGTTTTGTGGAATTTGGCGAAGTTCCGTGAATGCACTTGGGGAGAAATCAAAATGAAAATGAAACGCAGTGCATGTGGTAGCTCGGTGTGGGTGAGCTCACCTCGTCGAGGTCGTGGCAGGCGGTGCCGTTGCCGGTGTAGCCTGCGGGGCAGCCGCCGCAGCGGTAGTAGGGCGGGCGGTCCGAGTCGTGGCAGTCGACGCCCGGGAAGCAGGGCCGCAGGTCGCAGCCGCCGCGCGGCTTGCACGTCTGCCCGTCGCCGGTGTAGCCCGCGGGGCACGGCCCGCAGCGGTAGCCCTCCACCGTGTCGTAGCACTGCACCCCTGCGCCACACACACACACACACACACACACGCCGCCATTAGACCTCGCACCCTGCACCCGGCGGAGTTTAGCCAAGAGCCCGCATTGCCGTTGATTGATTGATTTTTTCGTGTTTCCGGGCATGTCAACTGCTTTGGTCATTAGTCCCGTTAGTGTCGTGTATGTTTTTTCTCGGGAGACGGCGGTGATCTTCCCCGCTGGATGGCGAGATCCGGCGCCGACCTACCGTCGGCTAGTGGGGTTCCCCCTAACCAGGACTCTCCCACCAGCAGGGCACCGCCCCAGCCGGGACAAGCTCTAAGCTCCCGACCGGTCTCTGGGAATATGTGCTAGTGTAGTGCATGTTAGTGTAAGTGTGTGTGTAAAGGGAGAGGATAGAACAAGGAAGAGGAAGGACAGATCGCGCGCGGTCCGTTTGATAGGGTACTGCTCCGGTATTCGCCTGGTGTTGATCGGAGAAACCATGGAAAACTACGATCAGAGCAGCCTACGATCAGAGCCGCTAGAATTCTCCTCCAGACAGCGGCTGAATTCGACCTAGCTGAAAAGCTAGTGTCGAAAATCCTGCCGCCGTCAGGACTCGAACCTAGGACCTCCCGGTCAGAGGCGCTGCAGTGACATCAGTTGATGCACTGAGCTACCGCTCCCGGTCATTGCCGTTGACTATGCAGTCACTCTGGCCTAGAGGTCCTCGAGTTCATGTCCCGATACTGGCGGACTTTCGACACTTGGTAGATACCTGGAGGAGAATTCTAACGCCCGGCTGCTCTCACCTGGTTTGTGCGATCAACACCAAGCGAATGCCGGAGCGTGAGAAAATCTTGTTCAAAATGTTTAGTTTTATTTGTTGTCTGCACTGTTTTCATGTTTGTTTCTCAACGTGGAAGAATGTTAAAATGACCTACTTATGGCTGGATTCCTGATTTTGGCTTACATAAGTAGACAGATACGTATCACGCCAAAACTTCAAGTTGGAAAACAAGCGTGGATTATGAAAGATCAATAACACAGGCACACACAAAAAAGTTGCCGGACGTATATATTTCAACGCGCCGAATCTGAATCTGAAGATAGATTAGCACCATCACCCTCCAATTTTTTTAAATTGCAAAAAATCATCGTGACATTTCGTCGAAATACATAGAGAAATATGTGTCAAATCTGATAACAACACCCAAAACGAAAAAAATAATACAATGCCACGATGTTTCTTTGCGATTTAAAAAAAATTGGAAGGTGATGGCGCTAATCTGGCTTCAGATTCGAATTCGGCGCGTCGAAATACGTAAAGAAACATGTATCGAGTTTTTGGGTCTGACAACTTTTTTTTGTTCGATGTAACGCAAGGAGTCGAAATAAATTATTAGTGCATGTACCGAAAGAAAAAAAAAAGTTTTTTTTTAGAAAATACAATACAAAAAATAAACCCCCTGGTGGCTCATGGCTAGCGAACTAGCTTTCCGTGCCATGACCCCGGATATGATTCCCAGGTGGAACAAAAATTAAAATTGATTGTCGCTTTTTATTAACTTATCACAGTTGGTTGATTATGGGAAATCGTCTCACAGCTAGAAAATGCCAAATAGATGGCGTAAGGGATTGTGACCTGCTTACCACAGGTCTCTCGAGCCCATGGCTTGGACGCCAATGGCATGGCTAAAGTCTGATGAGGGTCCAGTACATAAATAAATACATAAGTAAATAAATAAATAAATAAATAAATACATAAATAAATACATACATAAATAAATAAATAAATAAATAAATAAATAAATAAATAAATAAAGAAAGAAAGAAAGAAAGAAAGAAAGAAAGAAAGAAAGAAAGAAAGAAAGAAAGAAAGAAAGAAAGAAAGAAAGAAAGAAAGAAAGAAAGAAAGAAAGAAAGAAAGAAAGAAAGAAAGAAAGAAAGAAAAGAAAGAAAGAAAGAAAGAAAGAAAGAAAGAAAGAAAGAAAGAAAAGAAAGAAAGAAAGAAAGAAAGAAAGAAAGAAAGAAAGAAAGAAAGAAAGAAAGAAAGAAAGAAAGAAAGAAAGAAAGAAAGAAAGAAAGAAAGAAAGAAAGAAAGAAAGAAAGAAAGAAAGAAAGAAAGAAAGAAAGAAAGAAAGAAAGAAAGAAAGAAAGAAAGAAAGAAAGAAAGAAAGAAAGAAAGAAAGAAAGAAAGAAAAGAAAGAAAGAAAGAAAGAAAAGAAAGAAAGAAAAGAAAGAAAGAAAAGAAAGAAAGAAAAGAAAGAAAGAAAAGAAAAAAGAAAAGAAAGAAAAGAAAAAAGAAAAGAAAGAAAGAAAGAAAGAAAGAAAGAAAGAAAGAAAGAAAGAAAGAAAGAAAGAAAGAAAGAAAGAAAGAAAGAAAGAAAGAAAGAAAGAAAATCATGAGCGGCAATATATATTTGCCATCGTTTGCGTGGGAAGGAGCGTGAGGGGGTGCTCACCGGCGTGGCAGGGCCGCTGGTCGCAGGTGATGCCGGGGCGGCAGGAGCGGCCGTCGCCCACGTAGCCCGAGGGGCAGCGGCCGCAGCGGATGCCCTCGGCCGTCTCGTGGCACGCCACGCCCGGGAAGCACGGCGGCGGGTCGGCGTTGCAGCCCTCGCGCACCGCTGCGGCACGCGCATGCGCATGCGCACGTACGCTCACGCCCTCGCACTCGCGCGCGCGCCCCCGCTGCCTCGCGACGGGCTCAAGTCCACACACCCCTCGCTTTCAAAGGAATAAGAAGCTGGCCGCAATTAATGGCCGAACTGCTTAACCCACGCTCCGAGAAGTCTCCAAGGTTAAGCAGCTCAAGACACCGGGAGTTCCTGGATTGGTGACTGTCTGGGAATCCCGAATATTATTCTCCGATTTAATTGTGACTTTTAACGTTTGATCAGCCGGACGAGGTTATCCAATCGGGAACTTCGTTACGATAAATTTTTGGTATTGAATCTCCAGATTGTATAAACGCCCCAACTGACGTCAGAAGTCACTACAATTAAATCGGAGGATAACGGCGCCGATCCCCTGGCCGATAGGGACAAAAGGCAATGACACGACAGGAAAAACACAATGCATAAGGAGAATTACTCCATTTTCAATGCCTAAATAAGGCTTGGAACATTGTTACGAAAAAATATGTCTCATAATAAATTAAAACTTCCAGAACATGTAGAGGAGCCGAACATAACCAGTTTTTATCACATGTATAAATACACGTTTATACACGTATAAATGCATTTACTCGTAATTTCCCGCTATTTGTTCAATAGTGGGAAATTTCATGTAACTGAGGCAGGTGCTTTTAAATACGTGACATTTACCCCTGATTTTTAGGCAACTCCTTATTCACAGATGTTCGGCAGGTCACGTTCTGACGCAAGCAAGTTATTTCGTGTCAAACCTGCCGAACATTGCATATGGAGTTGCCTAAGTCAATGGCAAATGTCACATGTAATATAAATGCACGTGTTTTAGTTACATGCAACTTCCCGTTGTATTTCCCTAGTGTATATAAATATATACATAAAGCATTTCTAATTTTTTAACTTCACTTTTCACCAACAAAAAGTATGAAGTACCTATACTATGTTTTCATCTCCCAATAGGGCAATTTGTAAAGCTCACATGATACGTCTCATAAAGAATGTTTTAAGTGGTGAATAACGTTTTTTGATTGAATTTGAGAGTGAGCTTTTGAAGTAGAGAATAGAGAATTAAAGTAATAGTTAAAATGTTGAGATATTATTTCAAATAATGGCTCCTGTGAAAATGCATTTTGGTTTTAAGAATCATAAAGTATCAGAAGGTAACTACAAGAAACCCTAAGCTGGTGTTCGATGTCAAACACTAGATTAATGTTACATCAACGAATTGAAAATCTCTAAAGCATTTTGTATTAGATTCATCTTCATGATTAAATCCTCATCAGCAATAAATGCTTGGACACTCACGTTTTCTGCAGTATTCTTGACACTGTTCCACTAGACCTCGCAAGTACTGCATCTCCGCTCTCTGGAACAATAAGACAATTATCAATATGTAATTATATTAATTTTTATTTGCATTCTCGGAACTCTAGAAAATTCAACTCATTTGAACAAAATTGAACAAACGAACAAAATGTGTAATGTTAAAGAATAGTATCACGTTCTGACGGAAGGAGATTTCGTGTACCTGCCAAATATCAATACATGGTGAGTTTTCTACCAATTAAGGGCAAATGTCACATGTGTATCTCCTTTATATAAAATTTTCCATCACATGCCCATTGGCAAAAAGTGCTCATCATCATGTAAAATTCCTAAAAGCCCTAAAGGTTTGTAACGTTTATTCCGATATTCCGTGTTCAGGAAATTTCTGTTATCTCCTTCCACCTCGCATCCGTGTCCATACTTGATGGCGCAAAGTTTGATAAGGAAGAGGACAGTTTGGCTTCGTACCTGACTCTCAACCTCCTCCCGCAGCTTCTCCACCAGCTCCGACAATTTCCCCACGAGCTTCCGCAACTGAGCAGCTGCAACACAAACGCCAAGGAACATGTAGCAAACGAAGCAGAGCAATACAGACGAGAAGAAGAAGACGAGGATGAGTAGGAGGGACAGTTGCAAAAGTCGCAAAGCTGCTCTTTATGGTTGAGCCTATACTTACTCTCTTCGCAGCAATGATTGATGGGGATGTCACCTGCAACACCAAAGGTTCAGTTAGTGAGCACTGTCTTTTGTGAGGTACTAATAAAATTCTAATTAATCAAAATATAATTTCACGTGCAATTTTTAAATTTCAATGCCAGATATTATTCCACGTATATTTTCATAAACGTTACAATTTTACTGCATGTGCGTAACAAATATATTGTTCTTAATAAGCAATATTTCAAGAAAGCAAGTTGAAAAGATGTCTGAGGCATAATGGTTTATGTTTGAAATAACAGAAATCTAATATTGTTGTTTTGAATCTTTGGGAAGGAAATTCTCAAATAAAGGAATATAGTTTTGATAAATGCCCATGTAAAGTAGAGTCGTGTGATAATTTGCAATACCATAAGTTCTAAAGCGTATTTTAATATCTTTAATATTCAGCATGTGTGTCTGTTGAATGTGTTCAAAAGTGTAAGTCTAAAAAGTGCTGCATAATTCTTTAGCTCCTAGACCTTCAGTGTACGAATGTGACAAAGAATGCTGTGGATCACCTCATTTCCAAAAGGAGTTGATGTCTCTTGCTGGAAAAGTATTAACTGGTCCCTGCCAGAGTCAGATTTATTTAGATTTGGTTTATTTAGACTGAGAAACCGACGATCTTTTACTTTTCATTTGTCGATTCTTCCTCTTCTTGAGACCCCCGCCCCTCGCTGGAAACATTTCCAATTCGCACTCCTGGTAACCCTTGTAAGAGCCTAATTTAGAACCTCAGAACTGACACAATATGAAAGAATCCTTAAGCATTAAGCGATTGCTTAAACAAGTGATCATTTATAGAGGTTCGTATTTCATAGACATTCCTCATGATTGTGGATTGAGTACTCCCTTAGGGGTCGTGGCAACGTGTCTTTTGCATTATCCGTTTCTGTTTAACTGGCCACAACATGTATCAAACAAAGAGCGTGCAACTTCATTTTACTTTTTTAAGATTGTTCCAAATTGTACTACACTTTCAAAGAGTTATCCATGTTTGTGATATACATATTCTAAGTAAAAATAATGCCTTAAGTTCAGAATTAAAAATATTCTCCAAAATAATTGTCATTTCCCCTAGTAGAAGAGAGAAGTAAGAATTTAACTTAAACCGATAAATTGGAAGTCGAATTTTGGAACTTGAGGGGGTGGGCAATCTACAAACTACAAATACGCGGTCAGTACATGTACAGATGAGTGGTCATTCCTTACTCACTAATATGAGAATAAGTGTTGTACGTGTAGTTATGACAAATTTTACCAATAAAAATCGATACATCGATGTTTTGATATATCGCTAAAGGGTTTTCGATGTCGATGAAGACATCGACGAAAAAACATCGATGTTTAAAACATCGAACTATAGTCTAATAAACCCGCCATTCCCCTATCCGTTTTTAATTACAGCACTAAAAGAGATATATTTTATTGTTTGGTTACCAGTATTTTAGTGGTATGTTAATAAAAATTATTATGGAATGTCAAGAAAAAAATTAACAATAAATAACATTGTGTTTTACTCCTTTACCCTTTAGTCACTTCCATTCGTACACCATCGAAGTAAAACCACCTAAAATTCCCTCAGATTGCCCAGGCGAAATGTGCAGCTTGATAAAGAGGATGACACAAAACAACGATATTGCTGTGGATTGCTGGTATTCTACAACGTGCCCAAACCCCTTTTATTAAAAAAAAATCAAAACAACATCGATGTTTTTCCCACAAAATATCGATGTGAAGAAAACATCGAAAGAAAAATATCGATGTTAATATATCGATGTTTCGGGTGGAAAACATCAATGTTTTTTTTTTTTTTGCTATCCCTATGTCTGTGAATGAGAATCGAACTCTTATGGCACACTTGTTTGGGTGTCCCCTACGAATTGGGCCCCAAGAGCGCGCCCCTCCTCAGGTGTCGAACGGCCGCTCCGCCTCCGCCCCGCGCGTGAATGGCGCGGTGAGGCAACCTGTCCGAAAGCGGCGGCGTGGGCCGCGGGCGCGCGCGCGCGCGACGCAGCCAAAACGCGGGCGGCCGCCTTCCTACTCACTCCTGCGGATGACCTCGTTGTTTTCGTTGCCGGGCGTGGCGTCCCGCAGCAGGCGCGCGCCCGGGGGCCCGTGCGGCGCGGGGGCGGCCGCGGCGCCCTCGCCCTCGCCCGCGCCCGCGCCCCCGCCGCCGCCGCCCGCCCGCGCCAGCTCCAGCGCCGACGCCGGGCAGTTGTTGCGGTTGAGCGCCTGCTCCAGCGCCTCGCCGTGGCCGTCCACCTCCAGGTCGTAGCGCCGCTCGCGGTGCTGGAAGCGGAAATAGCACGTTAGGCAACTACACTCGACTCCGGTTATAGTGAACTTCTGGGGACTAACAATTTCGGTTTTCTACCGGCCGAGATCGCTAAGGCAGTAGTGTCGTAGTGATCTCGGACCGAAGGGTCGCGGGTTCGAATCCCGCCTCGTTTGTGTGTATCTGCGTTATCCATACGTGTTCTTCCTACAGTTTCCCCTACAGTTCAATCTAATAGTGGTCGCTAATGACCTAGCTGTTGATGCGACCTTAAATAACCAAAAAAAAAAAAAAAAAAAAAATCGGTTCAGAGGTATCTGTATCAGAGGTTCACTTCATCCGATGATGTCAAAATTAAATACAATTTCTCCACAATGATTGATTTTTATTAATTTAGGGATACAGTAAAGCTCATTAACAGAACGAACTGAAAATATCAATGATTTTTTTTGCCTTAAAAATGAATTATTTTCAATGTTTGCTTCGTACATTTTTCATTAGTAATTTCCCCAGATCCTTCTCCAGAGTTCGTGCTCTATCCATACTCGATTCTGTCTTGCCAACTGTCTCTAAGTATCGAAATGCAGTCTTGACACCCTTCAATGCATCTTGGAATGTTGGAACACCGTTTCACTATCCAAACTGCCTTTTAATTGCCTAATAACATGCGGGATCCAATTGATTTCCATTACTTATTTCCTCCGTTCACTATAGCCGAGGTTCAGGTTCACTATATCCGAATCTTCTTATGCTTATTTGTAATGGAAATGAAACGGGCCCAGTGACTTAAGTTCATTATATCCGAGGGTTCACTATATTCGAGTTCACTATAACCGGCGTCCACTGTTGTTTGTAATGTTAAGCTTCATTGCGTAAGTTCGTTTGGAAAACGAGCGACGTTACCGCGAGAACGCAATAAAGCTACATTATAAACGAGTTGCATACGCTATTTTTTGCATAACATCATTATAAATTTTTAAGAGAATTAAAGTAATTTTTGTAAACAACTTCATTTTGATGTTACTGATATTTGACATCTGTGCGAAAAAGCTGTTTCGGCTGTTCGGCTCACTGCCACTTCTCCACGACACGCTCGCTGCGATTGAATATGCGATGAATTTATTGGTGCAATAAACGAATAATACGTTGTAATCTGTGCAATAAAATGCCATTTTATGAACGACTTCTTTGCTCGAAAAATGTCGTTATATTGCTGATATACAAAATAGTTATGATATAGCATGTATTGTAAGACATCTAATTAAAATATGATTTGTAGAATTATCAGACGAGGACCTTTGGTGTAGTTTGATAACCAATTATGAATTGTAATTAGATGTTGCGGCACAAATAGCTTATAACGTTTTATCCATTTATTAAAATAACAATGTTTCATTATTTTTATCTAAATTCGACAATTTATAGTGCAAAATATCACTGATTGATATTGATTAAAGTTCTAAGATTTATTTTTCACATATTCACATTATTTTGCTAATGTTCTAGCATAAAATCTAAATTCTAGCTTAATTGTGTACTAATAATACTCATTATTAGCGGGAGGATTTTAATCAAATGTCATTTGTTACTCTTTGAAACAATGCCGTTTAGAATATCAATTAATGGTAAAATATATAAATTAATTGTCATTTTTGAGCATTTTTCGTCGATATCGACTAATAAGTAATTTTTTACCTTTTACAGTCATGTTTAATACATTTTTCGCTGATTTCATCGATTTTAATATTATTTTATTGATAATATTTTCAAGACGCAACAAACGTTCTCCACAGAATTCCAGAAGAGTCTATTCTATTTCTTTGCTCAGAAATTGTAAAGTCAGCCGTCTAAGGTTCCCATGAGCGCCTATCAGCGCCATTATCGGTTCGACCGATATCGAAATTCTGGTAAAGAACAGTCCAAACCAAAAGTTTGCAAGCTAAGTTCACTTGAAAGAATAGAAAATACCTCGATTACATCATTAACGTATCCCGCTTAAGTTATTCATCTGAAGTGATTTTGATCACATTTCCGTCATTTTTCCCTGCCTCTATGGCATTTTAAGAGCATTTTATTGATCATTGTTTGCAATGTTTTAGGTCATTAAAATCCACCCCTTCTTATTATGAAACTGATTATAGTTGTTAACATTGGGTCATGAATTGTAAGAACACTTGCGGTTCTATCTATTATTCTATCTATTATTATGATACTAATCTCAGTTTCGTGAAGACAATCAAGTATATAAGAAACTATTGACAGTGTTAGGGGCACAACAACAGGTACTCGGGGAACAAAATATTCAATCTTGGTGTTGAATGGAGAAATACGACGACGAGCCATAAATAGTGAGCACCCCTTCTCGATAACAGTATTCGCGGCAGGAATACGAAGGGTTATCCGCGATACGCTAGAATTACAAAAGAACCGCTCCACACTTTCATTGTTACTAGTGTCTGCGGCGTCAAAATGGGAAAAGCGGTCGATATATCCCTGTTTGACAGACGTCATTGTCATGGCACGACGCCCAACTGTATCAGCGTATCTGGAACGGCTTGTCTTGAGTGCTCTCGAGTTGCTGTTTTGAGTACATATCAAAAGTGGTTCAAGGTTGGGGAAACAACGACACATTATCCATTCACATGACTGGCGCCTTAATGTCACAAATCAAGAGAGACTGTGGCGAGTTTCTCTAAGTGTCCGCAGAGTGACAGTTGGAGAAAGCGCGCAAGAGTGATTCTCTCGAGAGGATTCTTAGTACATCGTTCATCGAAAGTATCTACGGATAGGTTAGACAAAATCCACCCTGACTCCAGTAGGTGTAACACAATGGCTACTTGGTGTAAATTGGATAGACGGAGTACATTAATTAACAACATCTTAGAAGGTGTTCAAAATATATCAACGCAAAATTTTGCCTTCTTTAAATCCCTCCTTTCCCTTTGAAAACAATATTATCTTTCTGAGTTATATAACTATAACTTCATTGAAAATAAAAACAACACTTATGTATTTTTTCACGACCTGGAGAAAAAGTGGATTTTATTGTTTGAGGGACTAAAGAGAAGCGTTCGCTCCCCAGGGAGATTATATTTTCTCCCTAGGAAATAAATATTGTCTCCCTTGTTTACATTACAACAATGAAAACAAATGACACACATGGGTAAAATTTGAAGTATTTGAGCACAACGTGAAATATAAATGATTTGTACTTCTTTGATCCTCACCGAAATACGCTAGGAAGGCGTTCTCACTTATATTTAATATTTCTTTATCTTTACACTAATCTTTAAATTTGCTGCATCATACGTTTTCTTAGATATTTTGGCATTAAATTTCCAATAGCTTCATTAGCAGTGACAGATATGCATTTAGGTTCAGCCATAGCTTCCATTAAACCCGTAGTTGTTTATTGACAATTTTCTTGTAACGAACACTATTCACGTATGATGAATTTTGAATTCCATAACTTAATATTTTAAACACATTTTCTGAAAATATTATGGTAGTGAAAAAATAGCATATAGCACCTCGGGAGAGAAATTATTTTTCCCTTGGTAGAATTGTAACTCTTGGGCGAAAGTCCTCCAGCTACAATTACACCTTGGAAAAAATAATGCATTTCTCTTCTTTTATGTATAATGTACAATTAATAACATTTTTCTCGCATACTGTTTTATGTAGTATAGAAAATGTTATGCAAAGCTGTAGAGAAAAATGTAGATATTTCGCCCCTTTGAATTTGAAACGGATATATTGTGTTTGATGGGGGTTATTTACGCGAAGCCCCAACGATATTTGTAACATTTTCTAAAAGAAGGATCGTTTTTTTCTCAGATAAAGCAAAGTATGCTTACAAAAAAGGAGCAGGCTCTATTTTCGTTGAATTCTCTGAACTTTTGAAGGTGGTAAGGATTTAAATTGTTTCTTCTTCCCATTACAATATTGAAAATAGAAATCTCTTTTCTTAATGAAATCTACTAATCAAAATTATATCTTTAGATAAAGTCATAAACAATATTTTGAAAATATGAGTTCTTTTCGCTCATTTTGCGTGAAAGAATGGCAATTTTAGAAAAAAGATTTTCTCAAAAACAGCTCGATTTTTTCATTAAACCTGGATATGTAGTGCTTAATGCTTAAAACATGATATGAACGTTATTTTGATGTAATCTTCTAATTTTTCTATAATGACTCAAACGTATTATAAACGTTTCAAGTTGTATTATAATCTAACGTAACCCATAGAAATAATACAAGAAAATAGTACTGTTATAGCACCTCTAGTTCAAATTAAAACAAGGTGTATTTTTTATTAATTCGCGGATTAATTTTTGGTTTAATGTTAGCAATGTAAATAATTAATAAATATTACAAAATGATCACTCATCACTACTCTTCATTATTAGCTTTGTTATACTTGGGCAAAACTCCTCTCCTAAAAGGGAGCTTATATTGTGAAAGACTCATTGTGGTAAATGTATAATAATCGCTTAGTGTCATATCGACAGACACAATCGGTTGGGAAACGATCGGATTACAACAGTTCGAATTGCAGATACATCGGGCAATACGCAATCATGCAAAAAAATGTATCATCGGATAAGGAACAATGCGTGAACAACGAACTTCTCATAGGAATAACACAAGAAGCAATTCAGTCTGGACATTTTATGGAATTGTGTATTACAGTTACTTGTAGGCAGAACTTCTGCAGTCGAATACACAATAACTTTTAAAAAATACTGAAAAAAAGGAACTAAGTGAAGATATTATGTAATGTCGTGCAAAGACAATAAAACATAATTGATCAAACAAATTTGATTTTATTCGCTGGGTTTGTTTTCGTTTTCTAATGCCATTTTTTTCCTTCCCCTTCAGAAGTAATTCGAAGATACGGACCAAACGTCTTCCGGAAACCGTACTTTTGTGGACTCCTCGACCTGCAGACTGTTGTTGTTTGCTGAACCAGGAAGCATGGTCGTTGTTTAGTACTCGACGCTATTTACACCATAGAGATGCTTGTTTTGGGACTTAACAGGAAGAAACGTCACCAATGTCTATTACAATTTACATAAGGCTTTTATTTACCCCTTTCAGTATTTATCTGTTTTCCTAAACGTTTTCAAGTTTCCGTTTTGTATACAATATCCCTTTTCACTCTTTTTCATGATAACTCAACGGAATTAATATTACACGATGTAATCACTGATATGGCCGAGGTGGCTAAGAGCGAGTACCGACTCAGCGCTTCGGTCCGAAGGGTCGCGGGTTCGAGTCCCGCCTTGGGCATGGCTGTTTGTCTCTTGACTTTGTATGTATGTGTTGTCGCGGAGGGCCTCGCGTTCTGCTGACCCCAGATCAGAGGAGCCCGCAAGTGTTTGTCTAGTGTATGGTCGAATATGCGTCCCTTCGGGAGGTAAAGGGCAACCGGCTGTCAGCTGGATAAAGCCCTAGAAAAAAAATCACTGATTTATATCCTATCCCAAAGAAAATTACTAGAATTGGAATTCTCATATCCTAAAGTTGAAGGAAAATACTAATTGGAATGCGACAGTCGTTTTGAGAAAGTTGCGGGTTTCTTCTAACTCTATATTATGCTCTGTTTTGTCTTCTTTCTATGCTTATGCACACGACAGATTTTACTCAACTATATTTAAAAAAAATTCCGTTTACGATTTCTATGTAAAATATGTTTTGAGCAGTAAATAGGAACACATGAAGCTAGTAAATTGTCATAAACGGGTTACGACAAGATTTAAAGAAAATAAAAATTGCAAACGCTTCCGGCAATGACAAATGTCTGAAAGATATTTCGTTTCTGGTCCTCGGACCTTTATTTCGTATGTATCCTCTTTTCTTGGTTGGTGCAGATGTTTTTGGAATTGCAGCGCATTAGCCTATCGGAACAAATGATGAAGTCTTGTCCTAAGATCGAATGTAGAAAGTAGACAGAGATCGAAAAATAGCATTGGTGGTGATCTCTGGTTCTGATACTGGTCCAACTGGAAATAAGTGATGGATACAATCGACCTATCATGTTATTCCTATCCTGCCTTTATTCTGCCCAGTCATTCTACTAAGCTGTGCTTGAAACTCTTTGAGAATTGCCGAGCATAATTGATGTAGAAATTTCGAAGGCTTTCTCCCGGTCCGACCGGTTTATCTTTTGAGACCAATTTGGAAATTAGACTATAAACCTTTATGAATAATGCGTATTAGGTTGGAAGATGAATTATCTCCTTTTTACATGTTTGACCTTTGAGTGGATTATATCTTGCAACCTTATCTCCCACATGTTCTTAGCATGAGAACCAGTGAATAGTACTTGCAACCGTCCCTGTTTGTCAAATGGATCCAGAGTTGAGGTTTGAGTGGGCCGGAGCGAAGTAGGTCGTGAAGGCTCATTTTCTCTGCAGAGAAGCCTGCAACCAGAGATACAACAACGGCAAGCAGAAGTTACTTTAGTAAGATTGTGTTCTCACAGATGTAGTAGTTGCCATGAATTTAATTCTAAGACCATATACTAGTTGTTTGTAAGATTCTGTTTCAAAAATGTACCTCCCATTATCCTCTACTTGTGAAGTGCAAAGTGTTATTCGCTTTTGGAAAGTGAAGGGGGATACTGGCGAAGCCGATATTGAATGGCGATTAAGAATTTTTATTCTTAATCTTAAGGGGTATGTTAACCTGAAAGGATCTGATGTTGCGTGACAATATGTGGCCTTACCCTTCACGTCAGATGCAGAAATGTAGATGGAAAATCTTTGGGCAACCTCAGTATTCGAATGATCTTGGCTGTCCGGGTGACGCCACGTCGAAGGCTGTGTTGCCAACGTTTCGACCATCTTTTCGTGGTCTTCCTCAGGGCTGGTCTGCCTAGAAAGACCACGAAAAGATGGTCGAAACGTTGGCAACACAGCCTTCGACGCGGCGTCACCCGGACAGCCAAGATCATTCACATGACTCCGGCCACGGAAGCCTACGACTTCATTCTCTGTATTCCCCTGACCTAATGACTTCTTTTCCTCAACCTCAGAACTCATCTAGAAATCTGGAACTTCCGTAATGGTTACGAAGTTAATGTGGTGGTGAACAAATGATAGTACGGGGACAGATTAATTTGATCAAAGCATCCAAAATTGGAACCGCCTGTTCAGAAGTAATTGAATATTTGAAATAATAAAAAAATAGTTTCATTTCTGTTAAATTTAGTTTTTACCAGACTAACGATGAATGAATCAAGCCATTTAATATAAGTAAGAACCACATCTCTTGAAAGTGTTACGGAGTTATTATAGATGGGAGGAGTTGTATGTGCCAATAGGTTTAAGTATATATATATATATATATATATATATATATATATATATATATATATATATATATATATATATTCATTTTTCTCGAAAGTATGAAAATGACACATCCTTTCTTAGTTCACGCCTTTAATTGCAGAAACTCAAGGGCTGTGTTGCGATTTGAAGGGGTTTATAGAATGTAAACAAATTTTGCTTCTAATTTTGTTTGCTTGTTTTACCTCAGGTAACCTCAAATGTGATCTTTATCAATTCTTTTAGTATGAGTTCAGAGACGACCTGAGTCAACAGGAGTAAGGCAGTGAATCGGTAACTAAGCATTCGTAATCGAATTGAGATCCTATTATTTCTTTAGAGAGAAGTCACGGAGCCGTGACCAAACCTTCCGCTACGTTGCTTATTCACTTCCTTTTCTGATAAGCAAGAGCACTCATCTCTGAGAATGGACCATTTCCGCTCTGTTCCATGCACTTACGTTATTCTCGTAAGTTACACTATGTCTCGAAATGCGTCGATAGGATTTTAGTATGAGCGACGAGAAGGAAGGTCGGAAGAGAATCACAACCGGTTGACACTGTTAGTGTTGCATGTAGAAAGGGCGGTGACTTTGACGCTAATTTATTTTAGTATTCCTAAGCTTTTAATACTCATTTATTAACATTTTACTTTACAAATTCTACTATTTTAGTATTACAACATATTCCCTTTCCTCAGCATGTTTTTGTTTTGTCTTGATTGCCAGTTCATAGTCTGTTGTTCGTCTAGTGCTCTTTTTGTATGTTTGCATATTTGTATATTCACATCTTATTTGTACACTCACACATTAGTACTGAGTTAGAATAATGAGGACATTACAGCCTTGAATGAGACATTTAAACATTGACATACATACGATATTAGACATTTAGATAAGACTACTATGCATTGCAATGAGAACCTAACGCAGACACCAAAGCATTGAAAGTGACATTTAAATTTGTATTTTTTAAAAACTTATTCACGTGGAAATTAAAAAATAAAATTCCGTGAAGTCTTTTGCTAATTATGAGAGCTAAAATAGTTAATGAAGTAGTCCTCCATTATTTGAAAGATGTGCCCTGAACCTACGAACCTAAGAACAAAACTTTCGATGAATCTTACGAAACACAAAACTGTCAGAATTTAGATTCTAGTTCGTTAATCCACTGAGTTATCGACAAGCATAGAGGAAGAAGTTCACAGTTGGAATAATAACTGTAAAAAAACCCTTCGATATGCCAGTGAGCTTATTGATAAAATGTCTATTTAAGGGCACATGTATGTGAATGTTTTGAATCGTGAATTCTGCAATATTTTCTGAATAAAATCATGTATGTTTTATATGTGTAATTTCGGGAAGTTTAAAAAAACTCAATTTTAAAAATTTCGTGTCAAGCGGGCTGCTTTTAAATGTCAAATTTTGTTCCATTTCATTTCTTGTTCTACTTTTCATTTCATTTCATTTCTTGTTCTATATTTCGACGGAATAAATTTTGTTGCAGCCGATGGTAGCTCTGCTAGAGTCTGACGCCGGCAACATGTTGTCATGGTTCCTTGTTTGTCCCTTAATTAGATTTTAGTATCCATGTGTTGATGACTGATCAAGGTCTCGCGTAGTCACTGTCAGTCTTTAAAGTGAATTCCCGTAAGTTACATTTTATCATATAAATATTTTATACAAAAAGCTATGTAAGATAGAAATCTAATATCTTCATATTAGATTTAGTACACTATTTATAATAATGTAATTTACAATAAATGTCCTACATCCAAAACGAACAGAAATATAATGACAAACTTTTAAAAAATGTTCAATTTTTAAGCACATATTTAAAAACATTTTCGCAACAAACTAGAACTGTACATTATTTTATAGTAGTCTAATATTTATATAATTATGTGGCCTAAAATCATGTCAAATCTGATTTATCTACTTGCTATAGTTTTAGAGAATATAAACTAAATTGGTTTAAGAGAAAAATAAAACACAAAATATCATAATAAACTAAAACATTAATAACAAAAAAATACCCTAAAGATAGTTACAGGGAAACTGGTATTAAATTATTATGAAGAACTCATTTATGCTCTGACAAGATTTATTTACATCGGTATCAAAGTTCTCTAGAAATTGAGTTTTGAAAATGCTTAAATTTGACCATTATTTCTATTGTGTTCACATGCACATGCCCTTAGAAGTAACAATTTATTCTAAAAGCCCATAAAAAGGGAAGGGGAATAAACATCATTGCTTCATCATTGACCATTCATCTCAGTACGATGCAGTACCTCTGACCAGGAGGTCATGAGTTCGAGTCCCGACGCTGGCAGAATTTTCGACACTAGCTAAATTGCTAGGTCAAATTCAGTCGCTGTTTGGAGGAGAATTCTAGCGGCCGATTACTCTGATTGGTAATTTTGCATGGTTTCTCCGATCAACACCAGGCGAATGCCGAAGCAGTGCCCTAGCAAACGGACCACGGACCGCGCGTGATCTTTACTTCCTCTTCCATGTCCTATTCTCACCCCTTACTTACACACATACACACACTTTCATGCACTACACTTTCATATATGCCGGGAAACCGGTCGGGAGCTTAGAGCTTATTCCGGCTGGGGCGGTGCCCCGATGGTGGGAGTTACCTGGTCTGGAAAAAACCCGCAAGCCGACAAGTAGGTCGGCGCCAGATCTCACCACCCAGCGGGTGAAGATCACTGCCAATTCCAGAGGAAAAAACACTTACGGGATTAACGACCTTAGCAAATGACGCGCCAGAAATCACTAATCAATCAATCATCTCAGTACGAAAATATCGTTCCAATGACTCGTGGCGTATCCAAGGGGATCACGAAAGTCACATCCCTTCCCCAGTCATGGTAAATACACAAGAAGAAAATTAATACACTCGTGTATTAACCACATTAACATATCTGATCACTCAAAAAAGAATTTCTTAATATCCGAAAACAGCTCCTTAGCGTTCCAGTGCATTAACACCTTTGTAATGTCCACAACACCCCAACCTCATCAAACTGTGATATAATCAAATGTAACATCACTACCAGAGCACGTTTTCTAGAGTTCAGTGGGAAATTTAGTTATTCAAATTCTTTATGTTCTCGCGACAGAAGTGGATTCCTTCACGAAGGGCACGATGAGGAATAATAACCCAAATCTATATCTGATTGGCCTTTGCAAATAGTTTTTATTTGCAAAGTAGTATTATACACGGGAACGAATATTTTGTTAGCAATTATTGCCAAAAATGCTCAATTCCAACATACTTTTATTCAAAATTCAACTTGTGTAGGGTTTAGGGTATATATACAGGAAATTAAGAAAACGTTCACAGGATGCACTTCTTCCAAAAGTACATCATACTGAGTTTTTAACTATTTTTACTTAAAAAAATTAACCGAATGTGCCGCCATTCCCGCTATTGACCACCGTTCGCGCCAGTGATTATCGTGTGATAGCCGGCTTCGATGGGAAAGACTTAAGATGTAAGATTTCTCTGAGATAAGTATTATTAATTTATTATTTTGTAGTATCCGCTGCTTTGCTTTAATTGATTATACATTTTTATCAAATAATTTTTGAGTATGTTAAACTGAAATGTATGAAGTGCAAAATGGCCGTGATTCATTTTTGTCTTCTCTAGAACCAGTTCAGCCGTAAGGATCTGTTTACAGCACCGCGACCTTCATTTCCAATACTTGTTCCTCCTACATGTAGAACCTAATGTAGTAAAGCGATGACGAGGCTCCATTATAATTTAATGAACTTAGTAAAAATGGTACTTCTATGAAAATTCAATTTTTGAACCAATAGAAATATTCACAAATGTTTGATCTTTGGCAGAGAATTGCTGCTAAATATCTGAGTGCAGGGTTAAACTTCGAACTCATGAATGTAAGACTTATTGATTCCATTATTTACTTTAAGTAGATAATTCGAAAATTCTTCAAAGGTAGGTTTTATATAAACAAAATCAATTTTATTGAACTCAGAACGATCGTTATAAAAGTACAAATTGAAGTAGCTAAGCAACAGTACTCTCTATTACATTTCAACTTCGCCACAAGATATAATTATTTCTCTTAAAATTCACAAACTCAACAGATAATTGGTACAAACATAATATTTAGAGAACACTCTAATAAGCACAGTGATTCAATTTCAATTCTGTAATATTGATAATTCAGACACTGATAAGAAACGCTGTTTTTCATATGCAAGGAGAAGACGTGATTAATGTGTAATTCATCACGAAATAGTCATCGTAGTGAGATACAACACATTTCTTTTATTTGTTTCTGGAGGAAGAATGTGTTTTGTATATACATATAGAAAATACGAAGAAACTAGTGATGATATCGAGCGCACATTTATCGCATTATATCTAAAGGTCACTCAGAATTACGCGAAAAATACTCCCATTAAAAAAATTACATGACATTATTTTAAAATTTATTTTCATTAACTCGTTTTGCCGGACACACGTTTTGTAGCAAACCAATTTTTCGGTGTCAAGGATATGCTAAACGTGGATACCTAACTAAACAGCGTGTTAGAGGAAGTAATGTGCTTTATATAGGAGCACTTTTTCGATATCACGGACCTACAATACGAATGTTTCTGAAAAAAAAAAGTCTTGTCTCGCAAAGTGCATAACTTACTCTACACTACGTAAGACGTATGAAAGTAAGTAAAAATAGATAGAGGTTTAATAAAATTTTAGCAATAACAAACACCACTCTGTGAAGAAACATGTACTTTGAAATGCAATGGAGGCTGATAGAAACGCTCAAGAAGTACGGAAGCTATTGTTTCAAAACCAGCACTACGTTCTTTGCCGAGAGACTGTGTTAACGGAAAGGAATATTATTTCACAATTTGAGATACTAGGATATGAGGAGAAGACTAGTAATACATATCATTTATTTGAAGAGACAGCACTTACTATTAGAGTTGTATTATTTTATATTAACGGGTCTAATATACGGGTTATATTTACGGGTCTTAATTAAGTCAAATATTCTACGTCTGATTCTGAGAAAATAACCTGCAAACTTTATGGCAGAAAATGAACATTGTTTCAGATTAAGTAAACCGAGATTATAATTTTATACACTTTTCATGAGCAAATAATTGCAGTCTTCTGGATAAAATATGCTTTGTTATCAGCAATCGATTGAAATTAAAACAAACATTTTATTGAAAAGTTTCACATGCTGATTACGTAAACGGAGATTCCTCTCACTAAATGGGTTGCAGCTGCCAGAGGATTGCCTGGGCGTCATTTGTGTGTGTGTGTGATGCTTTGTCAGGTAAAAATAAAACAAATATTTTTTTCGTTTATTACAATTTATACATTGTATTATCATTTATACAATTTACGTGTTTTTTGTGTTGCAATGTGTATCATTTTTGAGAGTATCAGGACTAATTATTAAAAAATATCTCCAAAATACTAGTGTTTGTTATTAATCAAATAATTCAGAGCTTGCAAAACGCTTCGATAACTATGTTTGATAAAACTGTAGTGTGTAGTGAATACGTAATTGTTTCATCTCTGCGTTAGGAGTCATACATTATGAGATTAATTACTTTGTTGATTTAGATGTGTTGAAAAAATCCAGAAAGAACGAGAACTAAATAATGTCAATACATTGATTGATCAAGGTGTACTTTCTTGTCAAAATTTGGATGGTAAAACGGGGATACGTCATCTCAAAAAGAAGACAATGGCGGGGGAACTAGTATATAAATATCAGTAAAGATCAAAATCAGCAAATCAAGGAAAAACACAATAGACCGCCAGCATCGTGATATTAATTAATCATTTAAAAGATTGATAGATGTGACGAACTGGTAGATCAATCGAGTATTAAGTTTCGTTTTCTATTAGATATAAAACTCATTCGTTATGAAAATGTAGAGAACATTAAAGAAACATGTAAGGATATGGGAGATGTTTATTACAGGGTGATCACCGTGGTTTAAAGAAATGAATGCAAAATACAGCTTAAAACTCGGACAGGCAAAATTTCTCATCCAGACGAAATTGCATAGAGAGGAGGAGAATGCTACAAAAGGCTTGGTCTGAGCATTGTTTTACTTTGCACATTATTTACTCAGAGGTTAAAAGATTTTTGTTTTTATTTATTTACTTCCGCAGGCCAGCAATTTTACTTTGCAGGTGAGATGAGAGAATTAGTAAATTTCGTTATATTTAAATATCTTCTTAATTTGAGAACAAGAATGTTTATTTAATATTAACAATAAGATGAAACGAATTACAATCAAATTAAGAAGCCTCAATTAAGATGAATCTGGCTTTATAATTATTATGATTATTATATTTATTTTTTTATAAAGATCATGCCTTCTCCTTTCTGCCCCCTCAATACTTCCCTTCATCCGACCCGTATTTTCGTTTGTTCAGATAATTTAGCAGTATTTTGTTCTGATGCTGCGGTGTGGCACTAAGTCAACAATTATAGTTTATCTTGGGATTGAAGTCTTCTCAAGAAAACGTGAGGCACACTGGGTTTCGCCCACCCGAGGAGTTTCGCAAGAGCATTTCCTTAAATGTTTGAATGCTACGTGTTCAAAGGTGGTCTCTGTGGGCGGGCAAGTTCTATGAAAAGCATTGACCACTTCTCATTCACTTCTTGTCGTAGATATTTTTGGGTCTTGGTGCCAGTACCGACCTACGAAGATTTATATATTGTGAGGACGATGAATGGTCATTCGTTTGAAGAAAACCCGCCTATTTTTCAGTTTTTAGTTCTTATGTGCGTATTCCTATCCCCCCCTGGAACGTGAGATCAGGCGCCGCCCTTCACGTCGACATGTGGATCTCCCTTTCCAGGTGACCCCCCCTGTGGGGCAACGCCCCAGTCAGAACATTTTAGAAACGCCCAACTGCTCTTCTAACATGTATGGTAGTAAAGTACGTGGAAGTGGAAGTCTGTGTGTGCGTGAGAGAGGGAGAGAGGGGGGGGGAAAGGGAAGGGACAAGGATGAGGAAGAAAAGATAGCGTGCAGTTTGAAGCTCATTTGTTAGGGTACTGTTCCGATATTCGCGTGATACTGATTGCAAAAATCAGGGAAAGTCGGTCTGCATAGTTGAGGTCTCTAAGGCTGAAGGGCTAGTTGCCTTGGCTTAGAAGGTGGCAGATTCGAACCCCGCCCTGGCATCGATGTTTGTGTATGTTCGTAGTATGTGTTCTCCCTCAGTTATCCCCATTTTTTTAAAACAACGGAAAACTACCGTAGAGAGCAGCCGGCTACTAGAATTCTCATCGAGAAAACGGTTGAATTTGTTTTAGCAGCTTAGCTAGTGTCAAAAAAGCCGCCATCGTCAGGACTCGCAAACTAGGAAATTTAGGTCGGAGTCATTGCAGTAGCAACAGTTGTTGCCCTGAGCGAACGGAACCTGCGTAGAGTACCGAGTTCTATGTCCTTGAGGTATCATCGAATGTCGAACCGGCTTCTGAATAGCGGAGGAGAGTGGGGTGTTGGAAAGAGCAGGTTGTGAGTGGGCCGGTGATTTCCCAATAAAGAATTTGAAACTTTCATTCGACTTCCTTCGACCTTCCTCACCGACTAACATCGCTAATGTTTTATTGAAGTTGAATTATTTTTTCTGAGACAGAAGTATCCATCGATGGCTTGTTCATATTAGCTATCAGTGACTCAAAGGAATCTGACAAACTGGTTCCATTGCTTATCGTACTTCCTTCACTTTCAAGAATGAATGTAGATTCTTTTGGACGAGACGAGTATCTACATGACAATAATATACGATCAGAAGTCTGATCTATTTCTAGAAGGGCTCATTAAACAATTTTGCAGAGAATTCACGAATTTTTAGTTGCGACTTCCGCGCCATAGCCAATATTTTCTTTCGAAGGGAAATCGACAAGAGGGGTATTCCATAGGTAAATATTTATGCCCAAATTTTGGAGACCTTTTCATAAAATGTTTGGCGAAAGGTTAAAAATCTTTCTTCTGAAGGTCTTGATGTCATATATAAATGGTGTTTATTTTGATAATACTGTAAAATGATGTATTAAGTGCTATTTCCACACGACATTCAGTTATAAATTAATTAAAGAACAGACGTAATCATCTTTACTTCAGAAGGAGTCGGTGGTTTTCTTTGGTTTCTCGGATCAATGCCAGGTGTATGCCGGAGCAGTACCCTGACAAACGGGCCGCGCGTGCTATATCCTTCGTCTTCCTTGTCCTATCCCCACCCAATACTTACACTTACGCTCACATGCTCTACCCTGCAATGCACGTCGATAGCTTAGTTATTTTCCTGGTAGGGGATGTGCACCGCCATGGGAGATACCTTGTTGGGAAACCACAGCAAACAGACGTGTAGGTCGGCGCCGGATCTCTACATCCAGCGGAGGGGGTCACCGCTACCTCCCGTGAAGAAACATGTATTACACTTACAGGTTACCATAAGCTTTACCACATCAGTTAACGCGCCTAGAAACACGAAATAATCAATACTCAATATATTTATACTGTTTATTTTGATTGTAGCCTCCAGGATGGCTCATGGGCAGCGTAATAGCTTCCCGTGATGTGGCCCCGGGTTCGATTCCCAGTCGAGGCAAAAATAGAGACGTACTACCTTTTCTTTAAAATCTGTTTCTGTAGCTGTAAGTCGAAGGAAAACGCAGGCAGGCGGAGTTTCCTAGTTACGGTGAAGGAAATGCGTTATGTTCGCCACATATCTCTCTTACCCACGAAGCGTGGGAATTAGGCCCTGGCATGGGGGGACACGGTTAGCTAGCCGACAAAGTCGAACAATCGACCCCTCCTCCCCCCCCCCAAAAAAAATCGATTGTAATGTAAAATTCTGTGTTCTTCTTTCACCCAACTTTCAATTACAAACTGACTGGCAAAAGAAGATGTAATAATCTTTACTGCGAAAGGAGCTTTCGACTCCCTAGCCCTCCCCCTAGCAATAGGCGTGACCCACTAGGTTTCTAATGAAACCCGTCGTCATCTCCCGGGAGGCGGAACGGGGAAAGAGCAGGGCCTGAGAAACCGGGGCAGCAGGGACGGCGCGTGTCGGAAGACGGCGCGTGCGCGCGTGCGTGCGGGCGGCGTCGGCGCTGCGCGGCGCGGCGCCGCTGCCCACGGCCGGCGGCGCGGGGCTCGCCGCCTTATAAGGAGCGGGCGGCGCGGAGCGGCCTCGCCGGCGCCCACACGCACCACCTGCAGCCGCTGCCCTGCTCCCGGGCGGCGCGGCGTGGCGCGCCAGCGCGCCTTTCAAACACATCCCCGCCCCCTTTGGATACACCGATTTTTTGCCATTGCAGCCACTCTGACCGAGACGTCCTAGGATTCGGGTCCCGACGGTGGTGGATTTTCGATTCTAGCTACATAGCTTGATCGAATTCGGCCGCCGTCTGGAGGAGAATTCTAGCGGCTTGCTCTGATGGGTAGTTTTCTGTGGTTTCGGTGATCAATACCAGACGAATGCCAGAGCAATACCACGGACTAGATACTACACGGAAAGGAAAGTAGAAGGCGGCTCCTTTGATCTCATGTGAACCACCGCGCAACACGGACCGCCATCTTGAAACTGTGCAAAGGAATCGCAAAGTTCAGCTCAAACGCCATTTTTCAAAAACGGCTCCGATTTTTCTTCTTCTATCTGTTCCAGCGGGTAGTACTAACTGCACTGTTTATTATGACAAAATTTATTTTGGTATATATTTTGTTTTTTCAAAAATTACACAAATGTAATTTTTTTGAAATATTTTTCACGCCGTTAATATGCACATTTCCAGCGATTTTTAAGCACTTGCACATCTGAAGTAAAGTGTTTTAAATGACTTAAAATCAAGATTCCCGAAAACTCTCACAATTTTCTGGGAAAAAGAGCTTCAATTTCGCTGTTTTAGTAACGCTTAAACAATATTTTCTTAAAAACGGGTCCAAATTTTTTAATGAAAATTGTTATTTAGGTTTTACGCTTCTTTAATATTCTTAAAGTAATATTTAGGTTCTACTATTAGGAAACCGAAGAATTGAGAACATTTCAAAAAAATGTAGTTTGGACGGAGATAGAAGGCAGCTGACTAGACTATGTGGCAAGTCCGATAAACTAGCCCAGGCCAAAGAAAATAGAAAACTAATGCGAGAAAGTATGTGATATTCTGTAGCACTTCTAGTTACGTATTTAAAATTCATTACGTTTTTATCACTATTTTTAATTAATATTTACCTACGTGCCTTATTTGCCTATACGAAGCAAATGTCCTCTCGAGTTACATATGTTTTTGTTGGTTATATAGACATGAAATACGAGTAAAACGGAAATAAAAGGCGCCTTCAACACCGTTCACCATACAACAAATGCACAGCTGTTCACACACTGTCAATATGGCGACCATACGCATCATATCGGAGCACAGATTGTGGGTAGCTTTCCTTTCTGCGTAGTACCTATTCTGTGGTAATACGCTGAGAAACGGGCCTTGGACCGCGCGCGATCTATCCTTCCTCTTCCTTGTATTCTCACCCGTTGCCTACACTAACATGCTCCATGCCACCACACGGGTCGGCAGACCTGTCGGGAGCTTCGACCTTGTCCCGGCTGGGCAGTGCCGGCAGGTAGTGATACCTGGAAAGGTGAATCCCGCAAGATGACTTGTAGGTCGGTGCCAGATCCCACATTTTAGCGGGAGAGAAAACCGCCCCTCCCGGGATATAACATACACTTCACCTAAAGGATTAATGTTCAAAACAGATGAAGTGCCAGGAAACAAAACAATAAACTAATCAATCTGACTCTCTTCCTACTTTATTAAATTAACTGCATTAAAAATGTGCGGAATTCCTTATATTACATTTTAATATATTTTTGAAAATTAAAAACTGAGTTATAATTTTACGAGTTTCCACATTCATTTTAAGTTTTTGTGAATATTTTGGAGAACGTTCCCTTTCCATCTCTGTGTTTCGCATGGTTCACTTTTGTCCCATATGTGGGAACATACTCTCGTAAACGGGAGCCTGTATTTGAATGGCTCCTTGTGGGAAATGTATAATAATCGGGCTCAGAAGATGATCGATTAAGGAACGATCGGATCAGAACAGTTCAAACTGCAGATAAGTTGGACAACAAACAGTTGTAAACACAATAATTTACTTTAAAAGTTCTGAAAGGAAAAAAAATAATTTGAAGATAGTATTTGATGCTCTCAAAAACAAGAAAGCATTATTGAAAAAAATTCAAGTTTTTATTGGGAGAGTTCGTGAACTGTACATTTGTTTCCGAACAACGCTATAGATACGTTATATCTCTTAAGACGTAACTGGAAGTTACGACGCAATGTTCGCCGGGCTTGATACTTATTGTGGACTTCTCGACCCGCAGACACTGCTGCTGCTGCTCGCTTGGACCAAGGCACAAGGATATTGTTTTGTGTTCGACACTATTTAGTCACAAATATTCTTGTTTCAGGTTAAAAATGATAAAGCGAAGTATTACTAATTTGTATCAGGATATACCAATCATTTTTGATCATACCTTCTAATATTGTTTCCACTTTCTACTCCTATTCAATATCCATTTTAAATAAATAATTAACCCTTTATATCTAATTTTTATGGTAACTGAACAGTCGGACTGCAGGCGACAGGGCGAAATGTCTCGAGAGTCGGCGGAGAACGGAAGGTTTACGGAAGTCGGGATGGGTTCGTCGAAGAAAGAACCGAAAGGTTATGAAGTGACCTAAAAAATAAAACAATACAAACAACAAAACTGTGGAAGTGCGTCCACCTTCGGAGGACTTCGTTCCCTTCCAGATTGAGTTGCCTTTCAGTTGAGCTTCATCAAGCCCCAGGTATTCGCTCCAGGCAAAGCGTACCTACCTGCCGTAGCGCAGAACTCTGAAACTCACACTTTTTAAACAACAACATTCACCGGCTGAGGTGGCTCAACTGACTGCCTCTGACCGGAAGGTCACAGGTTTCGAGTTCCGACAGTTCACCGTTCTAACTACAGAGCTAGGTCGAATTCAGCCGATGTCTGAAGGGGAATTCTATCGGCCGACTGTTTTGCGTGATTTCTCTGATCAGTACCAGATTTCTCAGATCAATACCCTAACATGCGGACCACGGGCCGCGCACTTTCCTTCCTATCCCTTGTCCTATCCTCACCCCTTATGTACTACATGCACTACCGCACGTTGGGAGGCCAGTCGGAAGCTTGGATCCTGCCCTGACTGGGGCGCTGCAGTTCAGCGCATGGGGTGGGAGATCTTTCACAAGGCAAAATGTTGGTTCGAGCCGCATCTCACCATCCAGTGGGAGGGGGGACGCTGTCATCTCCCGTGATTAAACATGCCTTCATTTACGACCCTTACAATCATGGCAGTTGACGTGCCACCCGGAAACACGAAAAAATTGTTCAGAAAAGGTGGCTCAGGGCATCAACTAATGTCACTGCAGGGTACGATTCCCAACGATGCCGTATTTTCGATACTAGTTGGATAGCTTGGTCGAATTCAATCGCTGCCTGGAGGAGAATTCTAGCAGTCGGTAGGGTTCTGTCGGTTCGATCGTTACGGTAGGGATATGTTGGTTTCTCCGATTAATACCGGACGAATGCCGGGGCAGTTCCCTAATAATCGGGCGACAAACAGCGCGTGAACTTTCCATCCTCTTCTTTCTCTTATCCTCACACGTAATGTAACACACACTTTCATACACTATACTACCACACATGTCGAGAGACCAGTCAGTTGTGGTTTGTTCCAGCCTGGAGGTAAAATCTTCCGCAAACCGACATGTAGGTCGGCGGCAGATTTCACCATCCAGCGGGGAAAAAAGCACCGTCACCTCCCTTGATAAAACATTCACTACCCTTACGGAATCGACGGCCATAGCCGATGACACACCGCCCGGAAACACAAGATAACCATCGAAGCACACTCACCACCTAAAGCGTGGCTCCTGCGGCGAGGGCGGCAGGCGCGCCAGCAAGTTGTTGCAAACGATCGCGGGCATTCACGTGTGCATACCCTGTTGCGAGAACCTCGGGTTCTGTAGATTAGTAACCTAACCATCGAAGCACACTCACCACCTGCAGGCGTGGCTCCTGCGCCGTGGGCGGCAGGCGCGCCAGCATGTCGCGCGGCGCGTGCGGCAGCTCGAGCACGCCCCGCGGCGCGCAGTCCACGAAGACGCGCGCGTGCGCCCCGGGCTGGCGCTGGTCCACGTGCAGCAGCAGCGAGCGCAGCAGCGCGCCGTCCGACAGCGCGTCCACCGTCACGTGGCGCTCGCTCGTGCGCCCGTCCGCCGACGTCGCGTCCAGCATCACTGCAACACCACCACCCTCACTCGTTACGGCGCACGTCTACGATTTGGCGTTTTTAAGCTAGCAAAATACCTTTAGTTTTTGTAGTTAGTTTGTAGTTTTGTAGTAGTTAGATTGATTGATTGATTTTTTCGTGTTTCCGGGCGCGTCAACTGCTTCGGTCATTAGTCCCGTTAGTGTAGTGCATGTTTTTTCTCGGGAGATGGCGGTGATCTTTCCCCGCTGGATGGCGAGATCCGGCGCCGACCTACCGTCGGCTAGTGGGGTTTCCCCCTAACCAGGACTCTCCCACCAGCGGGGCACCGCCCCAGTCGGGACAAGCTCTAAGCTCCTGACCGGTCTCCCGGAATATGTGGTAGTGTAGTGCATGTTAGTGTAAGTGTGTGTAAGGGGAGAGGATAGACAAGGAAGGGGAAGGACAGATCGCGCGCGGTCCGTGGCCCGTTTGTAGGGGACTGCTCCGGCATTCGCCTGGTGTTGATCGGAGAAACCACGGAAAACTACCGATCAGAGCAGCCGGCCGCTAGAATTCTCCTCCAGACAGCAGATGAATTCGACCTAGCTGAAAAGCCACTGTCGAAAATCCTGCCGCCGTCAGGACTCGAACTTAGGACCTCCCGGTTAGAGGCGCTGCAGTGACATCAGCTGATGCACTGAGCTACCGCTACCGGTTTGTAGTAGTTAGTTTTTTAGTAATATCTAATAGCTTTATACTAGCAAAATACCCGGTGTTGCCAGGGTTTCTTCATATCCAATCCTTGTGACAGAGGAAAAAGATCAATTTTATATAAATTACGATGTTTAAGATTATTATTTTTAGTATAATCGGTTCAATGTTAATAGAATAGCATTATTTTCTTTCATCTTATTTTTCAGAACTATGATCTTAGATTAATTCTTTTATCTTATGCAATACTACTGGCCTCTAGAAAAACCAATGTGCTCTTAGCTCAGGCGAATAATCATGATCTACTAACAAATTATTTAAATTATTTATTTTCCGCATATGTGTTTTATTAATTTTTACCAAACTTTGCAGGGACTCTGCGACAATCCTGAAAAAGCGCCTATTAAAAATTCCTATCTATTCATGCACTTTCATTCACATCTATTCATGCATTTTTGTGGTAGCGGTGACGAGTTTCATGTCGCTGAATTCACTTCTATTAGTTTAGATACATATACGTATTCATAATTGTTTAAAATGTCATTTTTGTACGCGATTTTTATTTTTTATGTCATTTGAAAGATCCACATTTCAACTTTCAGAAAATGTATTTTATTTATTATTTTACGTCAAAAGCAGTTAAAAACTGTGTGTGACGCGCTATGGGGAGAAATGAATTCTCTGCACGTTTTCAAAATTCTGTGATCCCTACCCGATGCCATATACTACCACCTACTTGAATTTTGAACTCAGAAAAAAATTTGGGTTTCTTGCAAGGTTTGTTAACAAAAGTATTTTCTCTGATGTAATAAAATATATTTTCAAGGATAAATCATCAATAAATTTGGGCTCTTATCCTTCATCATGCCCTTCGTCAAGGAATAATACTTCCTGTCACAACATGGAGAACGATAATTTGAATAACTATATTCCATGAGATATCCATATATATTCCATATATATATTCCATCCCTCTGAATGGTAGAAGATTTGCACAGATAAGGAAGTTACATTTATGTCCAGAAGCAAAACAAGGGGCCATCTCAGCATTTACTCAAAGGATCAGGGAAACTGGACGAAAAACTTGATCGAGATGGGGGTCATTGACCCAGAGACTGCGGTGCGATGCTTGTTACATGTTTAGAATTATACAGTCAAAATGGTAAAAATACAGTAAATATCACTGTTAAAATTAACGTTTCTTTCCTTGTGATGCTCAGTATAGTGTCTAATTATATAGAAACGGTTATGCAGCAGAAAAGATTTCACTTGGGATTTAAACTTTTCTATCGAATTTAATCGTTTAATGTCATCTGGCAAATGGTTTTATATAGTCACAACGCGAAATTTGGTATTAAATGGGTTTAAATGGAAGCATGCACGAGAAACAAAACGTTAATTAATTTAATTAAATTAGTAAGTATTAAGTAGCGAACAAAATATTTGAGCAGCAGAAGAAAACTGTAAGAAGGTTAACTATCTTCAAAAGGAAGGTCTCACATATAGATCAAGCAGTCCTAATTCCGAGTGGGTATAGCACTGGACACATTCCTTTATCCGAAACTCCTTTTCTTGTTTTCTCAAAATTAAGAAATTGGTACATATTCAAACATTCCTACCCCAAAATACTATATTAAAAACGTCCTAAAAGCGTCATCCATGAAATTAAAGGGTATGGAATAAATGTCTTGAAGCTAATTGAACAATTGTGTTGTTTTGTTTAAGAAATAGGAAATATATCATATTAGGTGTATAACTTTATTGAAATTAATTATTTTTTCTAAAGATTATCTGACAGAAGTAATTCTGCTTCCTCGCATTCGCCACCCGAGTTGTGTTATTTTAGTGTAAAATCGATTCAGATAGGTTAACATTTTCCTATGCCAGGACAGTTTAAACTTTTACATTATTTTTTCATAAAATATTTTTATGAATATAAAGAAAGATTCCAGTTATTGTAATAACAGAACTATGGTACTTTAATTAGAGATTAAATATAAAAATTGTGAAATTTGCTTAAGAATTGTGGATTATTTTGCTAAACGTGTATGCTTACCTCAACCCATTAACGCTCGACGGAATTTTGTCCGCATAGCGCTCGGCCATTATCGTCGTGCCCGTACGCACAGGATGATTGTTGGAGCTCTCTGGTACCATATTTTTGCTACTTTTAGCGCTAAACCATTGTAATGTTGATAAATTATATAATTAGAGCGCGCCCTAGCGTGAACCCGACACGTGCTTGAATGAAAAATGATTCAAGTAAATGATTCACGTGAAATGAAAAGAATATTATTTTTTAGTAATAGTGTGAGTTAACTGAAAGTATATATATGCACTTTTGCAAAAATGTTACATTTATTCTATTTATTTAACTCATTAATGCCCAATATAATTTTGTGCGCAAAGCGCCGACCCATCCGTGCGGAGTCTTTGTTGGAGCTCTCTGGTAGCATGTTTTTGAAACTTGTATAAATTATTATTAGTAATGTTGCTAAATTATACTGCAAGAGCGCTTCAAAGTGCCAACTGTTTAGCGAAGATTTTTCCCCCTAAAAGAAGTAGCAAAACCGTTAGACCTTAGCTCCTTATGCCTCGTCAAAATTGGTGCGGACCAACTTCCGTTTGTTGTCCACTAGCCTCTCGCTTAGACTTAATGCATAAACTCTCAGCGTTTGATTAATAGATCAACAAATATGCTCTTTATTTCTGAAACTTCTCCTTGTTTGATTTAATTTATATTTAAACAGCGTTTCTTTGGACTTTTCTGAAATATATAAGCGAGTTTTGGAATTCTGCACGCTTTATGTATATTTAGCCGAGATTGCGAAAACGCACGCATCTGCCAGGGAGTATTCACGACTTGCGTTGGTTTGAATCTTTTTTTGAATCCATGGTTATCTGCTTTAGGCCTGTGGTGAAGTCACGTCCACTCTTGCGAATGTTGGCGTTGCGTAATGTTCGCCACTAATATTTTTAATGTATAACTGAAGTATATCTGTACCCCACATCAGGAACATCAGCAAGAAATTACGGCTCTGTAAAATGGGCTAAATGTGTAGCTGATAGATTCTGCAAAACATGACCCTGATCTCACTAATGCAGTAGCAATGTGACTATTGTACAAACCTTTCTCTCATATATCAAATACATCTCTTAATAAACACTCAGCGAGAAGTTTTAATCTTTTTGCTTCCATTATTATTACATACATGAAATAATTTGAGTGCCGTTTGACAAACAGTCGGACGTACGCGCCGGAACGTCCTCTCCAGGGCGCTTTTTATGCGAGGGTAAATAAAAGTTCATAATAGCTATTTATGTATCAAGGGCGTGAAGGACACTGGGTAGAGTTTTAGGCTCAAAAAATCGATTTTTGGTTTTTAGTTGCAAACGATTCGGAATGAAATGCTGAATACACTAATATATATTTTGTTTACTTTTGGCGTGTTTAAATGCCCTAAAGCGACATTTAAATATGGCGCAACCAGGACCGCGCCCCCTTTCAGCACATTGCACTCGATTCGCAACTTCATATTATCGAAATGTCGCTTTTAGGGTTTTAATTTCTGTTTTTTGGCTTGTTGGTAGTTCTGTTGGTTGCCTGGGAACAAGTGACACTCGCTAACCGTCTGTGTACGCGTTTTGTTTACGAGTTACATGTGATTTTGTTTGGTTAGGCGCTTGTGTTTGTAGCTGAGTATTAGCGTGTTGTTAGTTTTTTGCCGTTTTCCGAAAGTTGATTTTTTTCTTATTCAGGAACCTATATCTCAGGAACTATTAGTCTTAACAACTTCATTCTTTTTTTAAAATGAAGAGAATGAAATTTTCTTTCCAGTCAGTGAATATTTAACTTGCTTAAGTGATAACTATTATTTAAAAAAATAACAATACCCAATTTTTTAGAGGTGTAAAGTTAATGTATAATTCAAAATGTTTTTATCGAAAAGTGTGAAGATGTAGTTGTAAAATATTTCACTGAATGTATTAAACTATTAATATGGAACATTTTTGAATAAGGAGTGAAAGTTGCTAAAGTTGATAGTTTTTCAGCAAAAGGTACCTAAAAGTAGAGTTGCAAATTGTCTTTACGATTGTTGATTGCTAGTTATTTGTTTCTAAAATATGATAGAGTTGACGCAGATTAATTTACTTTACACCATATTGTTCATAATCATTTGTTTTGCAATTGTACAAGTTTTCACTGCATTACATAAAATAGCTGAAGAGAAACAGCATGTTAAAAATGGTAAAATTTCGGGTGGAAATGCTTTGTAAACTCTACCTAGTAGATGTTTTGACTCCGAAGGCGACATCCAACCCCGAAGGCCTCTGGCCCTCGGGGTTGGAAGTCGCCTGAGGGGCAAAAAATCTAGTAACGCCCGTGGTGCATACAAAACTTTGTGGTTTACTAGTTCGTTGCTGAATTAAACGAGTATTCGAACCATTTTATAATTTTTCTTGCGTCTAAAGTGAAAAGATGCATCGTAATCGTCATTTGTCAAAATGACGTCAGATAAACAAAACAGAGTATGTATCTATTCACTATTGCATAATTGTAATTGGACTGATTTGTTTGTACAAAATGAAAGAATATTTTGAAGTTCCTGCGGAAATTCCCGCAAAAGTTAACAAAGTAAGGACGGTGATTTTCAGTAAAATTTCGAAAAATATATGAAAATGTTTATGGTGTATTTGAGAGTTATATAACAGTTTGAATAACAGTGCAAATTGCGTTGATGAAACGCTACTTTTAGGTTATTTGCTTCTATTGCCAAAAGGAATTTAGAATATGTTATAACACCCAAAAAATAACATTTCGAGGATGTTAGTCGACATATTACTACGAGTAGTGCTGCTACTCAAGAAGCACATAGCATGTCTTTAAAAAAAGGTGATACGCAACACTGAAATATGAGTGACTGATGGCAATTCTCGGGAATATTGCAAAATTGCAAATTTCATATCAATTAAGCAAAATAAGGTTTGTAACGAGTTATTTTACTTATTTGAGCATTATTCCATTTATTTATTGTATTTGATTGCATTGTTACTTTAATAAATCGAATTCATAAAAATGTTGTATATGTTGTGTTGGTATTAGAGCGGGCCATAAAGTATGCAAAAAGCCCTCGGGCATAAAGAATCAGAAAGGCCCGCAAGGGCATTAACAATACCGTTACGTGCTTTGTTTAAGGTCCGTAAACCCACAGCAATGAACTAGTAAACCATAAAGGTAATATATTGCTATGAAATGTTTATTTACGTTTACTGGTATAGTTACTAAATCAACTGTAAGGGAATAACGAGCTAATTCTGTGATCCAGGCCAGGAGTGACTACTGATCGATGTATAAACCTTCATCAATTTACTTATTGGCTAGGCTTGTCATTACGACATTCATTGATCATCGCCACCCAATGACGGATATGTCTTTGTGTAAGACGACAAACGAGTAGAAAGTCCTTGTTATTAAGAGAGGATGCTACCTAATGTATATTTATTGAAGTAAAGTAGAGTTTTCACTTACATCGTTTACGGACTGCAACAGTGATAGAACTCGAAAAAATCGGATTTTGTTTACAGTTATTTTACATTTGATATTTAGTTATTTATTTATTACGTACGTAAACATAACTCCTGTGAATCCTTTTTGTAATGCTTACTCCTTAATTCATTAGTTATAAATTATCTGAATTGAATATTGAATTGTCGGCGACAACTGTAAACAAGTTTCTTTCGTAACTTTGTTTTTTATGTTTTATTTTATTTGAGGTTGCTTCAACATCTAGGTTATTAGCAACCACTATTGGTGTTAACGTTATGGTAACTATGAAGATGAAATGACATGGTGATGAGAAGAGGTGAAAGGTCAAACACAAATACAACCATGGCCTAGGCGGAACTCGAACCCGCGACCCGTAAGACCCAGATCGCTACATTACTGCCTTAGCGATCTCGGTCACCGGAACGACTTTCGTAACTTTATTTTTCAAGTTATGCCAGTACTGTATCCCATGAATGATATTATTAACAGGTCGAACTGCCAATTTAGTGTAATATTTGCTTAAAATTGATGTTGCAATATTTTAATTTAGTGTTGTAGATGCCTCAAAGATGCAATACGGCGTAAATTAAAAAAAAATATGTCTGCATTCACTGTCAACTCATAAATTTCATTATTCGAATTGTAGAGTATTTCATGCATTTTCGGATTATATGTGACGCAGGGCGTACAGTTTGCAAGATCGAATTCTACGAAAGATTTTGACTGGATGTTATATGAAGATCTGTTATTTCAAATCATCCTGTGCTACTTTAATTTTTAGTTTAATTAAGTCTTAGACTTTAATTAAACGAAAGATTTTGACTGGATGTTATATGAAGAGCTGTTATTTCAAATCATCCTGTGCTACTTTAATTTTTAGTTTAATTAAGTCTTAGACTTTAAGTAAACGAAAGATTTTGACTGGATGTTATATGAAGAGCTGTTATTTCAAATCATCCTATGCTACTTTAATTTTTAGTTTAATTAAGTCTTAGACTTTAATTAAGTCTTAGGAAACAGAATACATTTAGAAGAAAATGTTCAAATATTGTTTGTCCAAGGAATTCTTCGCTACACCAAGACCTGTTTTAAAACATGAATAAGTCATTTTTAGTTTCATTTGTAATGGTGTGTGGATACTACTGGAACAACAGTCGACGTTACGAGCACTTACACCGTTTAGGTAAGACATGCAACGCGTTTCCTTAGCGGTGGTCACGGACGTCTTAGCAAGCATTGAAATTGCAACGAAGAACTTCTTTTGATGGGGGCATCAGAAAGCTCTACGTTTACACAACACATTATCTTAGAATGCCCCGGTATAGCTAAGGAAAGAAACTGACTGAAACTAGAAACTAACTTACATAAATTGTTCAGCTCTGCAGACGGGTGTGCTAAAGTACTAAAGATGCTAGAAATTGTTAACTTAAGTAAGGAAATATAATATAAAATTTGATGTTAATAATTTTGATTAGCAATTTGATGTAATGCAATTATGAGGGAAAATATGTATTATAATGTTATAAATTGTCATGCAATATAATCTGTAATGAGATGTGTACTTAATGCGATTGATATTTAATTGTGTATACTTAATGAATTATGGATACTTAAAGAGTGAAGCTTAAATTTGATAATTAATACATAGATGTATATTTAATTGTGGTCGCTAATGACCTTTGTTGTTAAAAAGCGACTTTAAATAGACAAAATAAAAAAAGCTCTACGTTGTTAGGAAATAACGAATAGTATCAGTTTCCTAAAGCATATTTGTGTAGCAGTGCTATGTGTGTTTAAAATGGTGAAAACATCTACTGTCCTTCTGTCGTAAGAATGTGGGCAGTTTTCCGGAGAAACATAGACAAAAGTAGTTAATTAGGTAAGCAAACCACTTTTGTAATAGAAATAGCACTTGCAAACTATTTACAAAGTCATTGAATTTATGTCGCTCTATTTCCAAGAAACTGAAAGATGTAAAGATTGCAACTTGTGGACATACGCAACATGAGTTTGCAACATGTTGCAAAAGTACATGTTTAAAAAAAGTCCCGTATCAATATCATTATGAAACTCGGTTCTAATGCACCAAACTGTTTCTTACTAATAAGGAAAGAAGGCTACAATGGTCAATTGATGCAGAGTTCGCGTATATAGCCTTCAAGTTCACTCGTGCAATGCATGAAGTGAGAGCTTGCCAGCGGCTTGCTTCATCTCCAACTGTAGAACAATGCACTTCCTTGAAGTATGCACTCACTTCTACTAAAGCAAATTGAAAACCATAAGAGGCAAGTAATGCGGAGGTCAAATCACAGAAAATCTACTGAGCTTTTTTTTCCATACTAATATCCTTGGGAGTGCGTTGGCTACAAGCGACCATTTCTTCTACGAGTCCACCTACATTGTATAAACTGAGTTCCTCAAAGATACATAGAAAATGAACGTATTTTAACCCATTTACTCCCAACATAATTTTGTACGTATAGCGCTTACCCATTGTTGACGCAGACATTGTTGAGGCCCTCTGGTAACATGTATTTGCAACTTTTAGTGCTAAACCATTGTTGTGCATGCAGCTAAGCACAATTTTAGATGATTCGAACCGATGCAAGTCATGAATTCATCTTGGCCGGGAGTGTACAATGTTTTAGTGATCTCGGCTAGACATTTAGCAATCGGGAATGCCAGAACTTGCTCATCTGTTTCATTAGGTTGTCTCCGACCATTGAAGTGATAAAAATTCGCAATAGAATATTTGGGATAGAATAAACTTGAAATTGACCGCCCTGTTTTTGGAACGACGGGCTCTATAGGTTAAAAACATCATACAAACATGTCTTGAACTATTTACTTATTAGCATTTAAAGTAGGATTATTATGAATTATAAAGAGTGTGGCACTAAACTGCGATACAAGCTATAACATTTGTACATATTCAATATACTTACGATCGCAAGTATTATGCAAAAATGTAATGAAATAGTATCAAATTGATGATTTCTATTAGAAGTGAGAAAATTAGAAGAGAAGTCTAAAATTGTTTGGGGTATGTACTCACCAAAAGAAAAATTAATGTAAAATAATTTTCCAGTCATATGTAGCATGCTTCGGGGATACCTACGAACACTTTCCACATTATAAAGTGATTCGTTATATTTTCGTTGTAATGCTCTGAATATACCGAAAATTAATGTCCCTATTTTAGCAATTAATAATGACGTTAGAGCTATTTTATCCTTATTTAAATTACATTTTAACTCCCTCACGTTTTAATACCACGTGGAATTTAAGAAGGGAAATGCACAACTCACTGGACCGACTCTGTTTAAGATTCACATTGACCTTTATACGTCCTATAAAATTACTTTTTCTTCTTCTAAACATAACCATGGAGGAAAAGATGAAAAAGAGGGTCAAGTACGTCAGAGAGATACGGAGAGTTGCGAAAGAAGAGATCTGAAACTGTGAATAATCCTCTTATGAATCATAGTGAGACAAGAAGAGCTGTTAGAGGCAAAGATGTGGGGGTTGAGATGAATAATAAAGGAAACAAGTCAGTTAGAGTTTTAGGAATACAGGAGATGACTGGAACGAGAGAAATTCCTGGGAAATACATAGAGCGAAAGTTGCGCCTAAACAGGCATGAAACATGTGACGAAAGATCTGTGGAAAGGACGGATACCGGCCTTCGTACAGAAAAGGAAAAAGGATGGATTGAGTAAATGAATGTCTGCGAAAGAAAAGAGCATGCGAAGAGTTGTACAAATGAAAGGAGTTGCTGGGAGACAAAAATATTTACAGTGATTTTTTAATAGCGAATTTCATTTTATGCTTGATTTCGAAGGGCCATCTTTTAGTAAGATGCTGGCTGATTCCACATCGTTGTTTGGGATTTGTTTTTATACCACTCCATCTCGCTCGGCAACCTCTAGCAACAATACCATACGTGCTGAATTAGATCTCTTAGATCCAGAGACCAAGAAGGGTGCAGATTTCGAAGAGATACATGCAATTTTGCACAAAGCAGCGCAAAATTCCTAAAAATTGACTCTTTATCCTCAATTACGGGAGCTGGAACAATGGGATAAGGCGTTATGCCGGTCCTCATCTTTCCATACAAACATTCTCTGATCTACAAGACTTACATGAGGGATATTGGCAAGAAAAAAATACATATTTTGAAATGAAAACTGCCAAAAATACTAAACTTTTTCAATTGTACATAACGTAAGGTAGCGGGGATAGTGGAATCAGCCTGGGTAGGGTCGACCCCGGGTAGGGACCCGCCCCGGGTGCCTACGCGGGTGCTGCCTCTACAGTACTGTTCATGAATGTTATAATTGTATATTACTGACTTAGTGAAACCACTGACATAAAAAATACCTAAATTATTACGTTTTCTCCAAATTCTTCATTTCATAAGACGGATAAAAGTTTCGGCATGCTACGCATCTACGCGGTTTTAGCCGTCGAGCCCTCAGGACCGGATTGATGTCTTAAGAAGCCCTAAGCATGAGTGCTAAATATGAGCCCCCTCTAGTGATATTGAAATATTAAACACATGCAATGAAAATGAATAGGAAAATATATTAGGTATGTTTTGAAATTTTAAAAATTAATATTAAAATAGTTTACTCAGGGCCACTACTGGCAACACAAACGTGAACTAGATCGAGACAAACTCTTACTAACGCATACCCCCCCCCACAACAACACATACAACAATGTGAACTCACACAAAATTTTGTTTAAAACTATTGGTACTCCTCCACAACGGGTATTCTAAGCACGTGCTCAGTCTGCTTATTTATTACCCCACCCTGTGCGCCCTGGCGTTCAAATGAACGAGACCAGCTTAATTAGCTCAGGGCAACAACTGTATCCACTACAGTGCCTCTGACCGGAAGGTTCTACTGTTCGAGATCCAATGGTGGCAGATTTTCGATAGCACCTATATAGCTAGATCAACTTCTGCCGCTGTGAAGCGTAAAATTCTAGCGAACGGCTGTTCTGATTGTCCTTTTCCGTGGTTTCTCCGATCAAATTAACTGAATGTCGAGCAATAACCCAAACAAAACGGGTCACGGACGGCGCGCGATCTTTTCTTCCTCCTGCACGTCCTGCACGTCCTCCTGTCCCTTCCTCCTACGTCCTTCCTCCTGCACGTCCTTCCTCTTGCACACACTTACACTTACATGCACTACACTACCAAACGTGGGGACGCCTGACGGGAGCTTAGAGCTTTTCCCGCTGGAGCGCTGGCGGAGATACTTATGAGTGCAAACCCCTGCAATACGACGTGTAGTTCGGCGCCGGATCCCACGTTCTAGCAGGAAGACATCCGACATGTCGATGTGGAATGCTCTATTCTTAAGGGATCACACCAGATAATGCGCCCATAAACATAAAATAATCAATCAATGATTAACTTTAGTGGGATTGTAGGTGTGGGTAACGGTTTTAGTGATGGCAAATTTTACCAAAACATCGATACATCGATGTTTCGATACATAACTAAAGGGTTTTCGACGTCGATGAAAACATTGATGTTTTATAGTATAGGAAATAAGCATGCTATTTTGTTGTCCATTTTTAATGACAGTACGTAAAAGGGATATATTTTATTGTTTGGTTACTAGCCTGTTAGTAGCATGTTAATAAAAAATATTATCGAATGTAAAGAATAAAATTAACAATAAAGAACATCGTGTTTCGCTACTTTAGCCTGTAGTCACTTCCATTTATACACCATCGAAGTAAACCCACCTAAAATTCCCTCAGATTACACAGGCGAAATGTGCAGCGTGATCAAGAGGATAACGCAAATCAACGATATTGGTGTGGATTGCTGCTACTTTACAACGTGCATAGACCTTTTTATTTTAAAAAATTAAAAAACATCGATGTTTTTGCAACAAAATATCGATGTGAAGAAAACATGGGAAGCAAAATATCGATGTTAATAAATCGATGTTTCCAGTGGAAAACATGGATGCTTTTTTGCGATCCCTAGTAACGGTACTCACCGCGGCGCGCGCGCCGGTCGAGCAGCAGGGCGAGGCGCTGGGAGGAGCCGGGCACTTCGATGGAGAGCAGCGTCTCCACGCTGCCGCGCAGGCGCCGCTTCGGCTTCAGGTGCTTCAGGTTGAGCACGAACGAGTCCTGCTGCGCCACCTCGTTCAGCTGCCGCGTCGCCACTGCGCACGCCACAAACACAATGGTCGACGTGGGGATGGGGAACAAATCGTCGCTTTTCTGGAATACTATTGTAATGAACATATCTCATTTTATTCAAGAGCGCAATTTTAATTTCCCCCCAATTTCATATGCTTCCCATAAATAGGCGAAAAGTAATATCGTCTTGCAAGTTGTATCAACAAAAAAAAAGAGATTTTTTTCTCTTGTTCTTTCAATTTATTAGAATATAGCAATTTCCCTCTATGAAATAACTATGCAACTGTCACTAGCGGCAATTGATGTAATGCCTTATTCATCATAAAAATTATGTTTTATGAAATTATTCACCTTAAAATCTCAATTTTAGATATTCTTGAATTACAACAGCATTCCGAAAAAGTGACGATATTTACACAAATTAAAAAATTCACCCTTAAGACATTTTTCCCCCCAATCATCCTCAAATTTTTCGGATAACTCCTTTTTTAGTTGGTTCTCCTAATATTTCATTGTAAACTTCTTGGGCTTTCAGTTAAATTCTCACGATCCTCTTTGATATTCCATTTTTTGCTAATTCTTTAAAGTGAACTGTAGATACCCCACAAAAGTTGTTAATAGCCTAAAACTTGTTATTAGTTAAAATCTCCAATTTACAAAAAAAAAATATATGCTCATGCAATGCGGTGTTTCTATAATCTTGTTTCGAAAAGTTTGTTCCACCAAAATTAAATTTACGAGACTTTAATCCGCACCATTTCAAATTACTCAATATTTCCCCCACACGTTTAATATGATACCCGATGAAGACGCTGAACTACCACGCTCCAGACTTAGTACTCGATATTTTAGATTTTAGGTTATGTGTTTTGATTTGAATGTAGTTCTTAATTTTATGATTTCTACCGCATTTATTTCTAAAAATTAAATAATAAATATTTGTCTGGCGATTTTGTTGAATATAATACGTGGTTTTATCTATGCTATATTAAAATGTTAATTACACTTGTGACTTACTTGCAAATCCAAAATACTTTACTTATTTGGTTGAGGATGGTGCGCTAACGTTAATTATGAACGTGCTGAGATGAATCTACAAGCGCTCATAATGAGTTCACTGTATTATTGTTTTTCTCACACAAAAGAAAATTCTTCTTTAAAACTAGGAGTGCAGGTTATTAGTATCTCAAACACTAAAATACTTGCAATTTCTACTGTTTATGGAAATTAACTTCGAAATTAGAAATTTAAAGTCTAATGATACGACGATTAAACCTGAAGCGAAAAAACTCTCTGATGAAACCACTTTTAGCTCTTGAAATGTCAGTAATCATCAATCATCAACTATTTATAAACTTTATAAAATCTTATAACGTTGAACGAGAATTGAAAGGAATGGAAGCATTACATGTGGGTGTTTTACGTTTAATAATTTTACTTTAACGCTTTTAACATGGCGATTATTTTAATAAGGAAGTTATTTCTCCTCTAATTTTATTTCCCCTTGTTTTGACTTGTGTCACGGCTAAATTAAAAGACTTTGTCAGCTGTGAAAAATTCATCCACAAAGTGAGAACTGTTTCTCTTTTTAGAAGGAATGTGCACTGCAGGAACTGAAAGAAGTTCTGACAGTTGAGCTGCTGTATACAAAGATGTTTCCCACGCAATACTTTTTCTACTCGCGAAGGCCATTTAAAACTCCCTCGTCTGTCTCCAGTGCATTGCCTTCTGGGCCACGCCTTAAATCGCGTATGGCGGGTTGCCAATTCCGCTGTTCTTATGCCTTAGATTTAACAACTAGTTGTGAATCAAAACATCTTGTTTTCGATTTTATGATATATCGCAGTGAAGATATAAACTAAGTGTATATTAAAAATCACCAAAAACGAGTATTCTACTCATTGTTGTCACCAGGGCTGTCTCATTGCGGAAAGTGATGTCAATGAATGAGTACTAAATTATTTGGGACATAAATGATGTGAAAATATGTACCACATATGTGCATATGTAGTACTTTTCTGTTGTAATTTGTCTACAGTTCTTTCTTTTGTCCGATGTAATTTAAAGGATAATATTTTTTATATTTTTTACGTCAAATCAGTCAAAACTGTGTAATGTGCTACGGGGAGAAGTGAATTCTGTGCACGTTTTCATACCACGGTTTCCTACCATAAGCCATATACTACTTGAATTTTGAATACAGAAAGAAATGAGCGTATTTTTTAAGAATTAGTAACAAAATATTCGCTTCAATGTAATAAAATCTATTTTCAAGGGTAAATCAGCTATAAATTTGGGCTCTCATCCCTCATCATGTCCTTGTGAAGGTATACGAGTAATATTTCCTACCGCGACGTAGAGAACGATAATTTAAATAACTACATTTCTCCAGAAGCAAAAACAACGGTCTTGGTGACTTAGATGTGAATTAAAATAATTACATTGTGAATGAAACAATACAGACGCTTTAAGTACAGATCTGTCAAAAACTTACAAATCAACAAACTACGGTTTTCATTTGCCAACCAAAGCTTTCAGTGGTCTACTCGTACTTTCTTTCGCAAATTAGACAGAATACAAGTTTTCTCCGTTGTCTAGTGTTCTAGTAAGCATCAGTATTTCTCGTGTACCTTTTAATAATATAAAGAGTTTCTCTAAATTTGAACAAGTGGATGATAAAACTGATATTCAAGGAAAATTTGTATTTTTTAAAATTCCTTGATTCAAACGAACACGAAGATAACTGACGAGTGAGACAAAAATATATTGCGACAATGTAACTGACTTGTTACTTGAGAAAATCTCAAATTGAAATGGATTAATTGTTTGTACTTACTTCTATTGTTCAATATAGTGACAAATATTTTAATGCAAGTGTAGTTGTTCCAGGAATAAAATTAATCCTTTTTCTAACATATCAACAAATATATGTAAAGAATATAAAACAAGTGTTATTGTTATTTTATTAGAATTTCATTCTTTATTTGTTTAAAATTTAGATAGCTACTCCATTTGCAATTACATTAGTACATTTGTCTTAATATATACTTATTATTTTATTTAATCTGATTTAAGTATGTGAAACCATTTGAAATGTAATTAAATACTGTCAAAATGAGATTAAATTAAATACATAAAATATTCAAAACATATCTGCGTAACTAAACGTTGCAGAGTATATCTACTCAGTTACATGAATTATTGATTAAATACATTGTATTCTCTGCTTTTTACATTTTCCAACGTTAAACAATACATTTCTTCCTTTGTCGTGAAGAAACTCTCACATATATGTTGTTCGCTAAATTATAATAAGAATGTGACAGTTAAATGTTTATTCAACTATTTCTTTCTGCAGACGATGCTCGGATTGTCAGGTGCGGCAACTCGAAAACAGAATTATGACTTCATTGATTTTTTTTAAAGACTGAAAAATAACTTCCAATTTTTTATACACTAAACAACTTTTCGTTAAGATAATTATGTAATTCAGAAAAATGTTGTCAAAATGTAAATGTATATTTTGTCATATATCTCATCCACAACTATGAACTCTGGTGAAAGCTTCGTGGAGTTGCTTAATGAACGTGTGCAGAATGAACAGAAATGCCCGCCAATTAAGAGAAACCTGTTTCACACAACGTGACGCCGCGAAGCAGGGAAAGAGTGCACCTGATGATTTACGCAACCAAAAATAATGCAAATTGATGTTCTTGATGGTATGAACCAGCTCCCTTAAAAGAAATTCATTTTAAAATGAAAAGCCAATTTAACTTTCTACAGACGCTTCTTTAAATAGTCTTACGTTTAATACCAAAGTAGATTTAACAACATAATTCAATTTTTCAATTTAATGATATGAAATATTCGTTTCAGATTACTGTAAATGTTCTCTAGAAATAATAAAAAAATCAGTTATTAGATGAAATATTTCGTTCGTTCATTGCTGTGACTGCTATAGAGCGTGCACTGGCGAATTGCCGTTGTAATTGTGATAAAATAATGAGTGTAATTCATAAATTGATGGTAACTCATTTTGTCCATCAGAATGCGAATTTTATAGCTATCCTAATGGAATATTTCTCGAGTAATTTTACGTTCGTCAACTTGCGTAATAGAACAGATAATTTCATCCTGTAAATCCATTTTTAATTGATTTAATAGGCATGTACATAGGTTTACAGCTGTGGTAATGAAGTTACGACACTCCAAAGTGTTTCTTGCGGGCTCGCACCATTCTCCCCGGATGAGAGCCGCTCGCTCCACCGTCGCCGACCGCAATCTCCGCGTGCGCCACCGCGAGGAAACCAGCGAGTTGAGCTCACGGCGCCAAAGCGGCGCGTGAATCACGAGCGCGTCCACAGGCGACCCGCGCCGGAAGGCGGGGCCGCGGCCGCGGCGGCGCGCGACTCCGCGGTCGGCGACGCGACGCGACGCGATGCGGCACGGCGTTCAACTCTCTGCAGCCAGCGCTCGGAATACCCCTGATGTCAGCGCAGGAGGCCAGGGCTTCGACCCGCGACCGCTCCCTCCCCCGACACGTCCCGCCAAGCTCCGCCCCGCCCCGCTCCGCCCCGCCCTGCTCGGCCCGTCCCATTCCGTCCCGCCCGCCCGCCCGCCCCGCCTCGCGACGCGGCCCGCGAACCCGCCTCGCCGCGGCAAAGCAAACACGCTCGACGGCAGCGGCGGCGGTGGCAAAGCGCGCTCAAACGGGCGAGGCCGTCGCGGCAGCTGCTCCGCTCCGCCCTGCGCGCCGGCCTACCCAGCCCAGCCCAGCCCAGCCTCGCGGCTCTTGCGCAAGCCCACATCTGCCGGGCGGGCGCGAATGTGTTTCCCATCAGGGGCGCGGCCGCGACGCCCACTGCCCGTCACAGCCCGGGGTCCTCCGGCGACGCCCGCCCGCCCACGCGCCCGCCCGCCCACCGCCCTCCGCGCTCGCCGCGGCCCTCGCCTCGCGCCACCGGCGGCGGCCGCGGCGCGGCGTGGGAGGAGGTCAGCCTGGACGCCCAGGAGCGCGCGTCCGCCCCCGTGCCCGCCCCACCCCTGCTTCCTCATGCCGGTGCCAGCCTACTCTTCGCCCCGCGCAGGCGGCGTGGCCCTACCCAGGTGTAATTGGGAAGGCGCTCTTGGGAGCGTTGCAAGACGGCGCGTATCCGGCCGCCAGCCTGACAGAGCCCTAGTGCTTCCCGAAAGAGAATAAATCACTGAGACAGGTGTCCGCTTTGAGATGAGTAAATTCCCCCCTGCTTTGAAACTAAGTATACTTGGGCGGTTCACCGTCCTTGAGCATGTATGATACCACAATGCTGCCCCAGCCTCGCGAACGCGCGTTTCCCAGCTCTTTCCTGCGGCGCCGTCGTCGGCGATCACCCGCGCCTGCGCCGTACTCGCTCGCCACCCTTCGGAGGGCTTCCCCGCTCCCGGCGCAGAGACCGCCTCCCAGCGCAGATCCCTTTCCCACCGCCGCCGCCGAGGCCTTTTATAGACCTCCTGGAATCGCGGCCAAAACCGGCGTCTCGATTGCATCTACCTGTGGGCGAGGGGCGGGTGGCTCTCACGACATCGCTTCGTGCGGCCGCTTCCTCGGAATGGGCAGCAGAGACCACGCGTGCGCCATGAAGCTCCGGTGGAATTTTGTGGCGTTCTGGTGTGTAAGCTGAGGGTGCCCACTGCCAAAATGTAGTTGTACTTGTGGAGAGAGGTAATTGGCATCATTCATGGGTTGATGGGATGGGTAACACATTTTGTCCACGAGAATTGCTTTACTAATGGAATATATCTCGAGTTGTTTTTACTTTCATTGACTTACATACGCAATAGAACTGATGAGTTTTTATCTGAATCTATTTAATTGTTACATTTCCCGGGTCTTGTCGACTCACATGGCTGGTGCAAAATCCACCATAATGTAGGGATGCAATGATGGTGGATAACTATAATAATGGAGAGAATAGTGAATGGAAGACCTAGTTTACTCGTGAAAACCGTCACAAGTACATTTCGTTCCCCCACACTTTCCTGTCGGAACGATCAGGATCGGAACCTCTTGATATCTATTTACGAAATGCGAGCGCGCTGTTGCTGACGCACAACGTAGCCAGAAAACGCGACCCGTTTTCTTCACCAACCTGTAGGATGAGTAAATTCCCCTCTGATGTGAAGCTAAGTATACTTGGGCGATTGAACACGTATAGGATCACAATGCTCCCCCACGCCCCGGGGACAACGGTGTCCGCCCCGCCGTGTGCTGCATCGTCGTCGTCGCAGGCTGTTTCGAGGCCGCACCCACCTGAGTCGATGGCGATGGCGGCCGCGGGGGCGACCAGCGCCAACAGGCCCGCGACCGAGACGCACAGCACCGCCGCCGCCGCCGCCGTCGTCCTCGTGGTGTGCATGCTGCCGCGGCCGTCCGCTCGCGCCGACTGAGCCTTCGGAGTCTCCTCCCGCTTCCTGCTCCGGCTCCCGCTCCGTTCCCTGCCCGCTCTCCCGCTCTCCTGCTTCTCCCACTTCGCCGCCGTCGCGTCGCCCGGCGCGGTGGTCGTCGCCCACGTGCGCCCGCCAACCAGCTCGCGCACTTCCACGAACGCCGCTTTCTTGCGACGCTTCCTCGCCTGATTGTCACCTTATTCGCCTTCGACGCGACGCGAGCTGCCTCTGCCCCTGAGACGTGATGGCGTCCGTCGGCGAAATATTTATGATTGATGTGTAGTTGATCGCGAGTTGAGTGCAGTGGTCGGAATTCCTTCACCCCGAGGCTGTCAGAAAAGAACTTCTTCTCCTTCTTTTCTTCTTTTTCTCTTCCACCTCCTCCTCCATCTTCTTCTTCTTCTCCTCCGCCACTTCCTCCTCCTCCATCTTCTTCTTTTCTAGAAAAGAACTTCTTCTCCAACTTCTTCTTCTTCTTTTCTTCTTTTTCTCTTCCACCTCCTCCTCCACCTTCTTCTTCTTCTCCTCCGCCACTTCCTCCCCCTTCTTCTTCTTCTTCTTCTCCTCCGCCACTTCCTCCTCCTTCTCGTCCTCCTCCTTCCCCTTTTCTCCTTTTTCTCGCTCCTCCTTCCTCTTCTTCTCCTCCGCCACCTCCTCCTCCTTCCTATTCTTCTCCTCCTCCTCCTCCTCCTCTACCTCCACCTCCTCCTTCTTCTTCCTCTTATTTTTCTCATTCTCTTCCTTTTATCTATTTTCTTAATTTTTTCTTTTTTGTTTTTCTCCTTGTTCTTTTTACCTTATCTTTCTTTTTATCTTCTCTTTCTCGTCATTCCTTTTATCTTATTGTTATTACCATAGACTAAAGACTTCTTTTCTCCAATCTCGAACTTCTAAACTTCTTTTCCCTATGTTATTAGTTATTATATATTTCCAATTTCCAATGCGCTCAGAAATTGGAAGAAAACTATCGAGTCTCTGCTCTTTTGACGGGTATCTTTGTTTCGCTAGATACTCAGGAACTCGGGAATAATGCAAAAACAATGAAACAGTCTTGATTTGGATTTAAACTTGCCAATGTTTGATTGTGTTTTTCCACCCGGACTTATGCTACGCTTACTAACTAAATTTTCATACTCAGTCCATCACTTCTTACAACAATGCTGATGTCACGCGAGAGCAGGGATACTAGGAAGAGACCGTCCGCTGTTAAATTTTTATGTTCACGTTTCGTATTATGAAACAGCATCCTTTCTTACATTGTTGGTATGTAAAGGACTATTGAATTGTGTATTAGAATATACTATATTCTGTTATTGCAGTATTCGTGAACTGTTAAAATATTTAATGTATTGCAGTGTTATTCGAAAGTATTTTATTCGTTGTTCTTGAGCAGTGTGCCTACTACTTTTTGGAAAACCATTTCGTGTGGTTTTGTTCAGCAGCTCAGATATTTCGTCAGCTCTCTGTGGGTGTCCCTAGTGCCCCAGTTACTTCTGGAACAACTGTGACTTTCTGTTTCCAGTCTTTCCACCCTATCTGAAGATCGCAATATTTTATTAATTTTATCTCCTTCTCCCTCACTGTTTTATCATCATTGTTATTATTAGATAAATCATATATTCTGTAATAATGCAAGATACAAACTACTTTTTCACAAGTTTTCTTTTTGGCTACTTTTTTAAAAGAAATAACGGGACTTTATTTAACTTTTTTCATTTATTGCCTGAAAACAAATTTACTTTCAGTTCGTTTTCTCTGAGTTGTCTTCATTGTAATGCGTTCTGAAGACTTCATAAGAGATACATAAAAATTTGGTAGCTCTGTAATAGGCACGTATTTAAAAGTATTTCTGGCATCAAAAAGAGAGACAGGCAGACAGAGAAACATATTGAAGAATCACTTTCTTTTGATTCTTGACTATCTCTCCTTCTGACTAGCAAAGTTAGCTGCCTTATGAAAGTTATTTAAAATAAAGACATTAAATATTTACTATTGAGATATTTCGTTTGAATTGCGGGATGGAGACTTTCAAGGACTCTGTTATTGTTTTCTTCTGTCCTCCAAAAGGATATAATTAGCAGATAAATCGGAGCACTCACCCTCCAGAATTGTTTTCCAAAAGTTTAATTTCTGCCCCATGTATCTTTTCGTATCACTTATCATTAACAATTTGGTAACATCGTACTCTCCAGGTATAAATTACTGAAAAGACAATACTTTTCTGGAGCTAATAAGAATGATTTATGAACTCAAAAGAACTTTCAAAACTATTTTCTTTGTAATTATGCAGAATAGAGCTATAAAATTATCGTATTTCAAGACAAAATAGTTACAGCGAATATCAACCAGTAATATAATAAAATGAAAGCTGACTTGAGGCTTTTATTTCTTAAAAAAGTTGCACATTTAGCTTTTTTTGGTACCCCGAACGCCCAACTGAAAACTCCAATTTCACTTACACTTTCTGTTTAATAATTTGGTTTTGTGAGACGAAAAGGTTAACCTTATTAGAATTTCAATCAAGATACGCAAATTTCACCATTTCAAAACGAGTTTAACTTTAAATCATGTGAACAATAAAAAGCAGTGACGTCTCTCAGAACTTTCTGTTTTGACACTTATTACTACAACCGTGGGCAATTTGGTGAGGTTAATAAGAACCCACAAAAAATACTTATCCTGACTATAGCCTTGCATTCCGAGAAAATACTACGTGTACTCAATATAATTTCTACAATATTCACAGCAATGGAGCTCCGTTTCATGATGTTTGGATGAGTGAGGATTCCGTCTTGAAGTGAGTGACAGCTCGTATCAACAGATGTCAGAGCGGAACAGATGAAATGGGTTCCCTACACTGCGATGTAGTACACGTCGGGCATTTTAAAAAGGTCCTCGCATTTGTAAGAGCAATTTGGGTGACTACTGCCACCCAGGGTCAACTTGACCTTCAGGACAGACGATGTTCGCATTAAAATTTCCCGGGGTAATCCCGTGACAAAAACATTCAAACAAGTAGGTCAACACAGTTTCTGTACTCAGTAGGCTGATGAATATGTGGGTATTAATCAGGAATAATCACTGATGTTTTGGTAAAGTTACTGGTTAGTAGTTGAGCTGTATGAGTTTATATTACTATTATGTATACTATCTCATGTTTTATTCTAGCACTTGTTATTTTCCCACATGTTGGTGTGGTTCTTATTGCTGATTCTTCAGCGATTTAATTTAAATATTTGACTAGAAACCAAAATTAGCATTTGATAATCGCAATCGTGTTTGTTTTTGTTGTTGTTGTTATTTTGTTTTGTTTTGTTTTGTACATACGAAAGTGTAGAGGACACCTAAAATGGTCGACACTCAGGTTGCTACATCAGCCCCATAGCTTCCATAAGCTCTAGCGTTGTGATTCGTGTCCTTCAAATCCTAATAAACTTCTCACAAATGCCTCAGTATGGTTAGAACGATGGTAGAACACTGTTATCAGTATATTTTAAGTTTTGAGTTGCCTTGGCATCTCTACGGCCTTCTTTAATAAAACATTCCCATCAGGACTAGTTGGCAGTGTTTTTCAATTGGGGTTTGTTGGCGCAGTTCCCCATTCTCCATCTTCCAATCATCTAAGAAAAATAAAACTGTTTTGCTGATATCTTTATTCACACCTATATTAAAAGCAAAATTAGTGACCACAGTCGAGAACATGTCAGTGGTTCTTAAAGTTCCTAGGATTTTTGTGATTCGTTACGTAAAACTCAATAGACATATCTCTGAATATTTTCCTTGCCTAAAATAGTAAATTTTAATTTTTTCCATTTTTATTAATTTATTTCCAAATCCCGGTTTTGTTTGTGTAGTGGCAAATGAAAAATTGAAAAATTTTGGTGGAAATTTGTCACTGATTTCGTGAATGGCCAATCGATAAATTACCCTCTGAACCTGTCTGAGGTCAAAAAAGTCCCAAAAAATACCCATTCATGTCATATTGCTAGACCAATATTAATAAGACGTTTTCAGCGTATTCTTTAAATATAAAGTAAGGAAATATAAATGAGATTCAATCTAATCTTCTCCATTAGACGGCATAAGCTCCACGTTCTACAAGTTTGAAGCCGGTGGGATTCAATTCTTATTTTTCAAATTTTATTCTTGAAGTAGCCACTTCTGATGCAGTGGTAACTATTGATGTCGTTACCCTACCACCTACCATTTTGATCAAATAAAATTTCGTGTCATTTCCGACATATTTTCAAAAGCAGAAACAAGCCTTTTAAAAAGTACAAATATTTCCACGATATTTCTAGGTAAGCTCTGTGCAATGGGCCCGTGTTTCGGTTCACTGCAGGGCAATGCTGTTGGCTCATTGAATGGGTTTTCCTGGCACTCGTGAGATAACACGAGCGGCCAAATCTGCGATCCGTAGAGGTACGCCGTATCGTAAATTGATGCGGGAAGTTCAGTCATTCATTGTTTGGAATTTCCTTTATTTTACAGTTCCGGGGAATTGTAATACAGTTAAACTAATCGTATTGTTATTAACTTGTATAATTATTAATTTTTCTCATCTATTTTTTATTAGATACGATTAAATATTTTCACAGATAGACGATTTCCAATATCCTTGAAATAATAACGAAGTGAGGAGAAATGAATTTCCAACTGAGAGGAGCAATAAGAAGACTAATGAGTTGTTGAGTGAAAATAGACTTTAACGCTTCGAAATGTTTAATCAAGTGTTCATTAGGAAACATGTTGACGTGTGTGGATGCGCGAGTTCTTGGACTTTTCGTTGCGTGATATTCTTATAATTACCGCTGTTTATTTTGGTCATGAAGAAATGTGACAATGATATGCGGTTTAAAACTTCTTTATGTGTGTGATGTTCTTCCTTTAATTCACATAATGAAATTTGGGAGAGTAACCCAATTGGACATTTAGTTTTGTGATAATAAGTTTGCTAGTTTTATTATACATGACTGTGCTATGGGAAACCCTAAAACATTTGAATAGAAATGAGTTCTGGATCATATTTAGTTCAATAGTAGTATAGCTTTAGTCGTTCTGGGAACTGTAGCTGTTTGTAGTATGTTTGGAAACTTCATAATTGGCACACATTTACAGCATTTAATATGATGAATACAATTTTTACAACATTTTGAATAGCATCAATTTTACAATATTTTGAAATATTTTTCCACCTTCACAAAATTTCTCATTTACAGAAATATTTTTCGATCAAGCTACTTTCTCATACATAATTTTTATGTATTTCTTAACATTTTAAGGCAACACTACAAAAATCATTCAATTTAACAGTAATGCATAACAAAAATCAACAATATTTCACCTTCGAAAGAAGGAACTAATGATGCTGAAACAGCATGTTCTTTTTCGCATTATTTGTAATGTCTACGAAATATAATGCTGCTTGAACCTGCATAAATATTTGCTTTAAGCAATTTGCGTTTCGCGAGGACTCAGGTCTATAGAGTTAACATGCCAGGCACGTTAGTGCACAGATGCGCTACTGCACCACATGCATCACAGCGAAATCAACTTCCCCAAGCCTGAAACAACCAGTTGTTTCTCATATTATGTCAATTTTCGAAAAATCAGAAATTTCAACGAAAATTAGATCTGCGTCATTCTTTTAAGAGACCTTTCCTCTTTCCGTGGGAAAATATGAGAAAAAATTGGAGCGGTTTTTGAGAATTCTTATTTATGTAAATTGTATTAAATTCAAACAGAAAGTTCGCGAAAACTACACGTTGTTTTCTCTTCAAACAATTGTATATCACATTTAAAGATCTTATTATTTCGAACAAATGTTTTTTTAAGAAAATCAATATAAATTTTTACATACAGCATAATATACTTTTCTCTGTAAGGAGTGTGAGATAAAATAAATTACGAAGTGGTCCTCGCGCGGCAGCCGCTGGCTGGTCTAGTGGGAGCTTCACGTTTGGCACTTGTCTCTATGGGACAGTTTTCAAATAGAACGTGCTCTCTGATAAATAATTTTTCACTCCTTCACCCAACTATGTTGATAATACAATCGAGTTATCATTGCTTCTTATCTGTCCTTCTGAAAGGAAATTTACATGATGGTTAAGAGTTTTCTGATAGTAAACAGTGACTTTGAAGATGTTTCTCAAGTTACTCATACTCAAAAGTTTGTTATTCCGATGTATTAATGATATTTACTCTAGAAATTACATTATTAAATGAGACATTTAGACACAAATAATATTTTATTCCATAAATGAAAATTCATAATTCTGTGTGGGAGTTAGGATTTCATACTCATAAGAGTGTTGACAGATACGTCTGTTTCCGATTCTTTTCCGTAAGACGCTCGGAAACCCAGGTATCAGATATTATGGAGTTCCCTGAAAAGATGAAACAAAGTTATTAATTCGTCCTTCGTAAGCTAAAAAATTGCAAAGATATCATCGAAATCGAAAAAAAATCGGAAATGTTACTGATTATTTGTGGCAACATTCGAATCTGCAATAAACAGAACGTCAAAATGAAGATATGATTATCGTAAGTTTACCCTGTATGGAAACATTCTAAAAAATAAATAATAGACCGTCTTTGGCCAAACGTTTGTCTCAGTGCAAAGTAGTATATATAGGGACAAAGCACATAGAGATTTATCTGCTTTTTGTTGTTGACATTTCACTTCATCAACATCTTTTCATTGGGTCTCTTGATTTTTGGCGTCATTATATACAATGATAGTCATCGGGAGAGCTACGTAGATAGTGCTAGATGTAAAACGTGAGATGAGGGGGTGAGTTGAAGGCCTAATGTAAGCATGAAGACTAAGGAGGAGATTCAACTCTGGTGGTGGGGGTACGTATGAAAAACATCGGGAGCTAATCATCATGCCTCAACAACATCGACAACACGCGGTCAATGGAAGAACTTTTTTAAGTCGTTTTCGGCGAATGCCCACCATGCAAATGAGACAAGACAACATCATCTACATCATTTACTGTAAAGGGTGGATGGTGTTGGTGCAGTACATGTATTAAGATCGCTATTGGCCGAAAAGAATCGAAATAATTTCCTTCATTCACCGCGAGATGTCTCTGACGTTGTGATGATTAGCTAGTTGAAGTTGAAGTTGTTACTCTAAATTTAAATCAAATATGAATAAAATAAAAAAGTGCACGCGCACCAGGATGTCGACCGCCGGCTGCAGAGGGCGCATGGCGTTGCGCACCAACGGGTCGACTGCGCGCGCCTGCGCCAGCCGATCCTACCACACACACATACACAGTGGAGGATTAATTAATACATTCCTACACTGTCCCACCCTTACACAGTGATGGATTATTACATTCCTACACTCTCCCATCCATACACAGTGGTGGATTATTAATACATCCTACACTACCATACCCATACACAGTGGAGGATTAATTAATACATTCCTACACTCTCCCACCCATACACAGTGGTGGATTATTAATACATCCTACACTACCATACCCATACACAGTTGAGGATTAATTAATACATTCCTACACTATCCTCTCATACACAGTGATGGATTGGTTGGTTGTTAATGATTCCGGGCGCGTCAACTAATGAGGTCATTAGTCTCGTAAGTGTAGTGCATGTTTTTTCCTCGGAAGATGGCGGTGATCTTCCCCTGTTCGATCGCAAGAACTGGCGCCGAACTACCGTCGGCAAGCGGGTTTTTCCAACGACCAGGTATCTCCCACCAGCGGGGGCCGCTCCAGCCGGGACAAGCTCTAAGCTCCCGACCGGTCTCTCGGCATGTGTAGTGCATGTTAGTGTAAATGTGTGTAAGGAGTGAGGATAGGACATGGAAGAGATAAGAAAGATCGCGCGCCGTCCCTGGCCAGATTGTTAGGGTACTGCCCGGAGTTGAAGGAGAAACCACGGAAAGCTACCAATCAGAGCAGACGGCCGCTAGAATTCTAATTCTTGCTTGAGTTACCGAAAAATGAATAATGGTCAATTATATTCCATTTCCTTCGAAAATTGACAATTTTTCTTTCTTTTTGTAATTCATTACTTCCTATTCAGTAATATATATTTCAGGGCATTCTAATTTAAGAACAGTAACCTTTAAGAGGATTTATGAATGCAATATTTCAAATATAACAATTATCTCTCTTATGTTCTCAACTTGCACTGTTTTGATACATTACTTAACTTCCTCTCCTATATTGGGTTCCTAGACAAGAATACTTTGTCTAGGCTAAAGCTAAGCTTTGATGGTTTTTGGTATTTCTTTCATTCTGCTTTTCCAAATCCAGATTGTGGCGCGCTGTGTCGTCAATCGCCTCTCAAAGTTCATTATTCAATGTTTGGAAATGACCTTATATTACAGTTCCGCGAAATTAGTTCTTTCACAAATGAAATAGTCCATAGAATACTGCTATAAGAATATATGATACTCAATATACTGGGAGTAAATTGAATTTTGATTGGAAAATGTAGTAGGCAGGTATGAGACCGTCAGTTCGTCAGAGAATTATATTGACTAATCCACTTAAATTAAAATTAATAGTGTTTAAATATACATACAAAAATCAGGTCGGTGTATGTCAAAATGTTTATGGCTTTTCTATCCCATTTTTCTTACCGCTTCTCACTTCTGGCCAATCATAAACTGTGATTCATCTTTTTTAGGAGGAAGTAATCAGTGATTGCATGGCAATGTCCAATAAACTGCGTACGTACGATAACATATCCTCTTTGATTTTAACATAGCTTTCAGTTATTTTCAATATTTGGCGCTTTTGGAACTGTGTTGGACATAATTTCATTCGTGGAATATGCCTAAAATATAGTATACCACTGGTGCATGAGAAATTCTCGGATAAATTCCCTCCTCCCTTTGCGAGTCGGGTTTTTATGGACAATTCCCAAATCACTCGTGGTATTACTTATGACAAGCTACATTATTCGCGTTCGGGAAAAAATAATGTAGAAAGAAATTGGACAAGGGTGCGAAAGGTCAAAGAGCGAAATAGATTTTATTCAAGTTCTACTTATAAATCATTTAGATCAAAGCTTACAATAAACAAAATGGATTCTTATAATGTATCCACCTTACACTCTCTGAGTTTTTGTTTGTCCCTTATTCGGGATCTGTTTCCCTAATGTTTTTTTGTCTTTCTGTTCACGGAAAGAAACGTGAATTTACTCACGAGCATATTGACCACCTCTGCTCTGTAGAGGATGCCACCCATCTCGGTCACGCGGTTCATGTTATCCAGCTCCATATCCCAGGGCGCTGATGGGCTCTCGTTTGACAGCGGCTGCACATTCCAAGCAGACGGCTAGATCAATAGCGATCAAGTATCGTACATCCTTGTTTTATAAGTTCGGAATCTAACATTGAGAGATCTTAACTTCATCACTAAATGAGGGTAGAGTACGGTTACTATACACCGTCCCCTAGGATATTTATTTTCTTACACAAAAACGAAGTATCACATGAATCTGAGAAAATATTATTAGAAGCTAGAAATACCCGGGTATCCATTTATCGGAATCTGTTTCTAAAATCAAGAAAAATTAAATCTGTTAAACCACTCTCGTTACTGTTCTTACTTTATTGTAGAGTGATCCTTACTTATTTGCAGAGTAATCCTTGTGTAGGATTCGAGTAACGTCGATCTTGTATTCGTGTGATCGTGCGTCCGTACTTGTGTCCTCTGTGCTTGTTTCGCAAACGTCGGACCATCCGTTCGTTTGTGCTCAACACTAGCGCCTAATCTGTTCAGAAGATATTCTCCAAAATTGATATTCCTCGATCGATTGCAATGAACTCCAGACCTTGTGAGTTTAAAACGGATATTTTTATTTGGGGGAAATTTACATGACTTAACAACATTTTCAACATTGTCACAAAAACTGCTGAGATGTTTTGGGTTACATTTTGTTCTTCGACAGCGATTAAACGATTATGTTATCGAAAAGGCCCCAATTATTTTTTGAAGTTGTTCTCTCGTATGTATGAAAGGATGGTGAAACAAATGGCACTAGTCCCATTTTCGACGAACTCTGTATTTTTACGAAAATCGAATAAAATTAACATTGCAAAATTACAATGCTGAAGAGAGATATTTTTACATTAAACGAAATATGATCGAAAAAATCAGATCTTAAAAAAAGACAGTGTTTTGATAAAACTAGTCGTTTTGCTCAATTTCTGATTGACGTTACTGAAATTTGTAAAGAATATTTTCAAAAAAGGGAATTTTTTCTTTTGTATTTTTTTTCTTATATACTGTAAAAGTAGCTTTAGAAAATGGAGTAAGTCTCTTTTTCGTTAAATTTTCTGAATTTTCGAGAATTGCAACAGTCATAAATAAAGTGGAGAAAGTATGTGCTTCTGTAGCACCTGCTTATAATATTCTTAAAGATACATTTCAATTCTACTATTAGAGAATCAAAAAATTGTGTAAAAGGAAAAAAAACTTTAAGGCGCTGATATGAAGCAATTGGTAGCAGAAGGAGAGGATGGGGGAAAACTGAAATGCTAGACCTGGCTAAAGAGATTGAAAAACTAAATAGTACGAGAAAGTCTATGGCATTCTGTAGTTATTTGTATCGAAGAATTAAGATCGCTCCGAAGCGGAACACGCCCTGTTCAGCGACGAAATATCAATGCAACCAGGAAGCCCTTTGCTTCAAAGTGAGAGCTCAGGAGCCGCAGTAACCGTCTATTTAGAGATACGTGCTTAGCAGCGTGATTTACGTGCTGTTCTGGAACTCTGATAGTGTTAGCCTATATGAGGATTAATTGATATTTGTTCTTAATTATTGACATCATGTGATTAAGGCCTTCGGCAAATGTACTGTTTTTCACTTCCACCTAACAGACGGACTTGGAAGTGATAGTACATTCTCTGATTTGTGCTTTTTGTATGGTGTTTGGTTAGTAAGAGTATGTATGTATTTGGCGTTATTGGGTCGGTAGTCCGACTTCGCCGGCCAGCTACCGGTGTCCTCCAGGCCTGGGCGTAGTTGAATTCCCATGCTTGGAGGTAAGAGCGATTTGAGGAGAACATGACGTATTCTCTTCATCGTAACCAGCAAGATCCGCCTGATTGGGCTTTTCTTCGTCACACAGCTACAGAAACTGGGACGATTTTAAAGGAAAGCTACAACTCTATTTTTGCCTCGACTGGGAACCAAAACAGGGGCTACAGCACGGGAAGCTACTACGCTGCCCATGAGCCATCCCAGAGGCTTGGTTAGTAAGTATTGTGTTAAAAAAATTGTTGCGACTGGGTACTTGATCTATTTTAGACTTATTGTCATATTTTCTCCCTGGTAAAATGGTGGAAATGGACGTTTGGAGAAGTAGTGTGGTAACAGGGAACGCTAAATGGGGAGGGGCAGGCTCACCGACTGGCCGTGGCGGACGATGTACATGAGGTCGGAGGTGGCGGTGTGCACGTCGAAGGGCAGCTGCGAGAGGTCGACGGCGAGGAAGGTGTAGGTCCGGCTCTCGCCCATGACGGCAGCGCGCTCCCTGCGCGGGTTGCGGCGGCGCCCGGCCCGCGAGCGCTGCTGCGCCAAGCCCGCCCCGCTGTCCGCGCCGCCCAGCCCCGACGACGCCGCCGACATCGCGTCCACGCCGCCATACCCGGGCCTGGGCATCGGCCTGAGCCCCGGCCCCGGCCCGGGCCCCACCCCCGCCAGCAGCCCCAGCCCCGCCCCCGCGCTCACCGCCGCCCGCAGCGCCGCCGCCATCCCCATCCCCGGGGTGCCGCTCGCCGTCGACCACGCGCCGGGCGCCGCCCGTCCCATGCCCCGCTTCACCCAGGCGTTGCTCGGCCCCGCCCCCGCGCCCAACCCCGCCATCGTCCCCGCCCCCATCCCCGCCGCCGTCCCCGGCCTCGACCACCCGCCCGTGCCTTGGCCGGACCACCCGCCCGTGCCTTGGCCGGACCACGCGCCCGTGTCGGGACGCGACCACGGTGGCCCCTGACCGTAGTTGGCGCCTGACCGCATGCCCGCGTCCGACCACAGCGCCGTGGGGTCGGACCACACCCCGGCCGGCAGCCCGGCCATGGCCTCCCAGTCTGGCGCCGCCGCTTGCGATGCCTTCTCCGCGCTTCCATCTGAGCACGCGACGATCATCATTCAGTACTCACCTCTGTATGTGAGCATTGCTACTTCATTGGGGCATTCGGTTCATATTGATTTGACGAGACTCCAACCGGTAGCGGTAGCTCAGTACATCAACTGATGTCACTGCAGCGCTTCTAACCGGGAGGTCCTAGGTTCGAGTCCTGACGGCGGCAGGATTTTCGACACTAGCTGTTCAGCTAGGTTGAATTCAGCTGCTGTCTGGAGGAGAATTCTAGCGGCCGGCTGCTCTGATCGGTAGTTTTCCGTGGTTTCTCCGATCAACACCAGGCGAATGCCGGAGCAGTACCCTACCAAACGGGCCACGGACCGCGCGCGATCTGTCCTTCCTCTTCCTTGTCCTATCCTCTCCCTTACACACACACTTACACTAACATGCACTACACTACCACATATTCCGGGAGACCGGTCGGGAGCTTAGAGCTTGTCCCGACTGGGGCGGTGCCCTGTTGGCGGGAGAGTCCTGGTTAGGGGGAAACCCCACTAGCCGACGGAAGGTCGGCGCCGGATCTCGCCATCCAGCAGGGGAAGATCACCGCCATCTCCCGAGAAAGAAACATGCACTACACTAACGGGACTAATGACCGAAGCAGTTGACGCGCCCGGAAACACGAAAAAATCAATCAATCAATCAATCAACGAGACTCCAGTATTACAAAGAATTATATAATTATAATTTGTGTGTGCATTCTCACAGGGTCGTATATTTTTCTGACCACCTGCAAATATCCAGAACCACCGCCGTTGAAACTCAGAACAGATTTAGAAAAGGGGGAAAGAGAATTATTAGTGGTGTTAAACCTCCATGGGTATCTAGGGTCATAACTGAAAGGTGTATGAGAGAGGATTGAAAATGCAAAGACGATTATAGAAAATTTCAGGTAAATATACAATGGGGTTCATATCAAACGATTTACGAGGCTAGAGCTAGTAATGTCCAATATGGCCTCCCTGAGGCTTAAGTTGAAGACATTCAAAGTGCGTGACTTTCAGATCACGAGCTGGAAGGAGAGGGGGACATTGTCAACCAAATGGGAGCTCCAATACCAACCATTCAAGTGTTAACGAAGCTCCCGATTGGACGACAGCGTCCCCCTCTCGTGGCCTAGAAGTGCCAGTTATTGAAATGGGAGTGTAGAGAGTAGCGCACCGTGCGGGACGCCGGCGAGCAGGCCGGTGAGGCAGTGCGCGAGCAGCAGCAGGCCGTAGCCCATGTGCCCGTCCGTGGCCTCGTAGCCGCCCAGCGGCAGCAGCGCGCCGCCCGCCAGCGCCGCGCCGGCGTTGGTCGTGGGCCGCCCGTCCGCCGACATCGCCCACCCCATCGGCAGCTTGTAGCCGCCTTCGTGGAAGCGCACCACCTGCCCGCCCCAACACATGCACGTTTCCTCGTTTACTTTCTCGGTTACTTGCGTACGGATGTAATTAACGTAGTGTTGAGAAAGTTATGGAATGCTACGGCAAAACCCGCCGATTTCGACAGAAAAACTCGTATTGTGGGGCATTGATATAGGAAAAGCGGATAAATCTTTCTTCCTTCCTTGCTTTCTTTCTTTCTTTCCTCCTTTCTTTCTTTTTTGTAGCTCTACCCGACTGAATGATTGTTGATTCCGGGCTCGTATTGAGATGGTTAGTTTTGTCAATTTAGTGCTTCTTGAATCCGTGGGTGCTGACTCTCGCGTGGGTGCGGGTATAGATTTGTTCTATGTCCTAGTTTGAAGATGGTTGTCAAGTATCCTATTGTTAAAACTTTTCCCTCGTGTTTGAGCTTCCATTTGCTATGACACTGTATTGGAGAAATTGGATTTACTTGTCCGAGTCAAGTAATAATTCCGGACGATATTTCACAATTGCAAGGGCGAAATATGCTACGAAGATGGACTTAATACTTGAGTGTGCTGCGGGTTGCGTAGAGCTGCTGTTCAGGGGCGATTGAGTCAGTATAAACAAATAAAATCATCATCAACGCGCGTCTTTGTGCAACAGACATCCGCACATTCCAATTGTACTACGTCTATATTCTTCGCGCAATAAGTTGTCAAAGTTTTATCGCAACCGGATGAACGGTACGGCAGCGCATACAATACGAACAAACGAACATAGATTTTTATATATTATATAACGTAAGGGGCTCGGTGGAATAAGTCATTCTTTTAAAAGGCGTTTGTTAAGAGATAAAGGTTGGGAAACCCTGCTGCAGAGAGACATAGATTAGTAGCCAGGGAACGCACTTCTTCCCAGGAAGAGTTGGCGAGCTCCACGTCGCAAATGTAGCGGTCGTTGCCCAGGCCCTTCAGCGCCAGCGCCATTCGGTTGGCGCCCAGCGACGCCTGCGCATGCGACAGTCGCGTGCGTTCATCGAATGCGCACGTCACAAACGACCATCAACCCCCCCCCCCCGCTGTTGCACTATGGATTGATGGACGTATGGTTTTCGTAAATTTTAAGTGTAATTTGTTTATAAAAAGTGAAGATTGGACTCATAGCAACTGGTGTGTGTTGCAAGTGTTGAAATAGAAATGTTAAATATCTAATAAGTAATAGAGGAATCTTGTTTTCTGTAATAAATAAAATAGAGTATGTGTTAAACACATTTGTTTCACGTTATTCAAAAGATGATATCTATAGAAAAACAAAGGTGAGTGATATTTATTTTATAAATATATTACAAAACAAGAAGAAAACATTTTGGGTTGGGGAGGGGCGCATCCAGAATTTTTCTCTGGGGGATACAGTTAGTATCCAGCCGACTTGATTTTAAATGTATATTTTCAATTACGCTGATTATAAAATGTATTTTTAGACAGCCGTTAGTAAAAGAGGTTCTTTCAGGACATTCATAGCTTGCTAAAAGTTCTATTTTTAGCACAGGTACTAAAATTGAGACAACGCTCAAGAGTTCAGATAAGTTTGTGAACGAAACAAAGAAAATAAAATTATTTTGTTTACCCACGTGCTACTGACCTTAATGTATCATTAATTTGCATACTCGAATGAAAGTAAAATGGAAGTCAGTAAGCCTGTCTAAAGAATAGTGTTTAACACATGTGGTAAAAGGGATTTCATTTGGCTCGTAGGATTGCGCCATTCGGCCTGTGGACCTCGTGTCGCAACCTTTCGTACTCGCAAAATAAAAATTCACATTTACCACTCACATCATTAATAAGTACTAATTTGTTGACTTATGTTAATTTATGTTAACAATACTTAATGACTTTTGTTGGTATATACTATTATACATGTCCCCATTCGTTTCAACATGTACGTTTAAGTACACGTTTACCTTTTTAAGATTATGCCACATTGTGCAACATTCACTATGTTTTACATAGTCTTAGCGTCCAGTGAAAGGTGGTGATTTTTACCACACTCGTACAAATCGTTTAATATTAGCATCTGATTTTTTAGTTGCATTCTCGTCTATTGAACTATTTTGTATATATAAAATTCGTTTTATTGTGATTTGATTGTCTTTCATAGCAAAAATGCCTGATGAAAGGAACAAAATGAACTCTCGAAAATTTGCTGTTTTTGTATGACTAATGATCTCCAATAAATTCTATATATTGTTTTCAACGAACCATGACAAATGTTTTACATCAGCGAATTAATCATTTGTTTGTCGTAAACAATAAGGGCCAGTATTTCTCGTTTGTATCTAAGTTTCATTTAAAGGACGAGAAAACAATCAAAATTTCAAAATTTGCACCCATGCCAAAAACAGTTGTACACAGAGGAGATAAACCTCCAAAAATGTAATTGAAAGCGTTGTGGGGGAGGGGTGTTTTATTTTCGAAACGTAATCAGATTTTCCGAAAAAGTCTTTGAAGGGTTTGTACTTCTTACCTTTTTGCCGCGACATGCAGCAACAGAGGGAGGAGCGTCCATGAACGCCAAAACCTGACACAGGACAAAGACTTAGCACAAGCTAATTCCATAATCCAATACTAACTAAATGTCATCGAGGGGGATATTTGTTCAAATTTTTCATACATGAGTATCACGTGATCTGCAAATTTTATTTTAGAGATTTTTTAAGTTTATTATAGCCGTATCAACCCAAGGTTCTTAACGACTGTTCAGTATTTTATATTAAGGGTCGATATTTTATTTTACATTAGATATATTCACAATACAGTGTTTACAGTAACAAGAAAATTATTTTAATAATACAAAACTTGACACTCAGTCTTATTTTGATAGGTTTACCGAGTTTCCGGTCAAAAACTTTGAAACTGACAAAATTATGTGCAACACGTGAGTCAATCCACCCACAAAAGCAACCCGATTTTCGGATACAAAAGTACGAGTATCCCATCGCCTCTGCATTGTTTAAGTGAATACATTTCCTTCCTATACTTCAGTAAAGAGGAAAAGTAATAATAATCTAATTTGAAAGGTTTGGTGGTCCCTAGAGCTCAGATGTACCGCTCCCAGACTGGCAGACCAATGGCATTCTCTTTGCTTTGGCTCACAGATTTCATGTACAAATTATGAATCGTGACGGAATGTCTGACATTTTGTGATGCTACCTCTGGGATTTGTTCCGTTATCCCTTAAATATTTAGGACCTCTGTATGATTGAATATTTAAATTTTCCGGAGAGGCAACACAAAGTGATAAGATAGCAAATATTCATGTACTTGGCAAGATCATAGAACTTAGAACGAGAGATCTGGGTTTACCCGTAGTTCCGTTTTCTGTGTTTCACGTAATCCAAGTGGGTTTATTTATCAGACAAAAATTTAAGAACAATAAATCAACTTGCATTGGCGTGAGCGACTCACCGCGTAGCCATTCTCGATCGCCTGCGCCAGATGCCAGCTGGGCGGTCCCGCGCACTGGCACTCTGTGCACGCACCGCGCACGGAGGTAGATTAGTGCACGAGAAGACTACGACACCCATTCACGAGGAAGCCACGCTCTCAAGTCTGGCTTGCGCACGTTGTTAATCCTTCACAGCCGGAATGTTCCCACAATGGAACACAATGCCGCGCTGGCAGGTTTACAACCGGTGCAAGTCAGGTTCGCAAGACGCATTTTCTCATGTAGGGCTACATTCAGCACGTGATTTGGACTCGCTCTGCCTAGCAACCCCAATATTTTTTTAAACAATTATAAGCAGCTTGAATAAATGTTTTCGTATTGAACTTTTAAATGAAAATTTAATTATTATATTACATTTAATATATTTCAGAATTCATATGATTGCTTGTGATAATGTTTCAATAAGCTTCAAAAAGACACACAGGTGTGTCACAAGTAGGGCTCCATACGATATTAGTTCGGCATAGCGCACAACGCTCTACCAATCCAACGCGCAGGGCAAGGCCCATGAAGGGCACAGTTTTGGCATCTGTAGAAAAAATGTACCAGTGAGAAAATTGATTGAACTAATCAGTCTGTTAATTCATTCCGCCGTTGATATTTCCAAGCATGTTAACTGCTATAGTAATTAATCCTGTTAGTGTAATAAATGTTTTATTGTCGGAGGTAAATAAATAAATGTGTTTATTGGTGGCGAGGCTCTGGCCATTTAGGTTGCTCTTCCGAATGACCAATTCGAAAATTTGTTATTACATTAGTGCATAATAAAAGGAAGTCATTCAATGAAAAATATGTACGCATTTTGGATGAAGAGTTTTTTATATAAAAGACAGGAGTGAAAGCGAGGGAGGAAGAGTTTGATAGAAAAGGCATGTTCACACAGCATTTGTGTGATTAAGTTTATTAATTTCAAGTTAGGGATGTATTAAAAATTAATCACATATCTGGTGGAGCACTAGATTTTACTCAAGAGAAATTATCTTTTTGTGACTCAGCAAGTTAGGTATAAAAGAGGATCGGGAAAAAAAGAAGGAAAAAAATTTATATCATTGAAATGTTAATAAGTTCTACTAATTGTTTCAAAGAGGTTTTGAAGAAGCTAAAATTGAGTACGTATGTTCGAATTATCCCTAGAAAGGGAAGGAGCCTCGTCAACATACAAGCGAAAACACATCAAGTCAAAAGTTCAAGCCCTGAGAGAAACTGTAAACGTTGTGAGATAATGGAAAATGATTTTACGTGTATTTCATAATAATAATAATAATAATAATAATAATAATAATAATAATAATATAATAACGTGTAAAACTATTTGGTTAATAAATAAAGTAAAAAATAAAAACGTGGATGTTATCAATTCATTTTTAGGAAATGTTTACAGTTAAAATATTCCACAAACTAGCAAATTGGAAAATTTTTAAAATTTAGGAAATGTTTACCGTTTAGAATATTCCGAAGACTTGAAAACCCGAGCCCAACATCTCTCACCCGTAAGCCAATGATTTATACTACATTTAGCGAGCGATTTAGTTAGGTAGCAGTGTTCCCGCCTCCTGGAAGGGAAGAACCAGCGCCGACTTACAAGCTTTGCAGAAGATTTCCCTCTCCCCCCCCCACCAGGGCGCCGCCCAAGAGCGGACAAGTTTTAAATAACCGACTGATCTGTAGTGCGTGTGTAAGGCGAGACGATAGAAAAAGAAAGAGGAAGGCGCATGGTCCGTGGCCCAGAGTACTGGTTCGGCATTAGCCTGGTATTGATCGGAGGAACCACAAAAATCTACCAACCAAGCCGACCGTTAGAATTCTCCTCTAGACAGCTGCTAAACTTGACCTAGCTTATTAGTAGTGTCGAAAATCCGCCACCATTGGCACTCAGTCCCTAGGACTTCCCAGTCAGATTCGCTCCAGAATCAGCGGCAGCGCTGGCTATGAGTTGCAATCAGACGGTAGGTGTGAAAAGATTTAAAAAATGTAGTGTTAATTTATGCTTATCTAAAAAATTTGAACGTATTGTGACTCTGACGACTTCTAAATTATTGATCCCTTGTGAACCCCATCTAAGTCATGAAAGATGAAATGCATCAAATGCACCCATAAATAGGGTGTTTCAATAAGAACGTGTTGTAACGTGTTGTAACAAGTTTGATGGCTCGTATTGGTTTATTCTTTTGACTTTGTTTGGCGTCAATATTTAGCAAAATACATCAATATTTAATTAACAAATACAATTTGGCTTCCATTGGGATCCATCCAAAGAGATTCAATATGGCTTCCATTGGTCATGCCGCACATGTATCATTTGATGTCTACTTCGTTCCAAACCCGCTGCAACTTGTCAGACTTTTCGTGACAAATTCTAGCTCTCAGCTCTGATAGCAAACCTGGTAAAGGTGGAATAAACGGTATCCTTGATGAATCCTCAAAAGAAAAAAAGGTGGTTAGATTTGGTGAACATGGGGTCCATGCAATTTCCACATCTCGGCTCAACCACCACGTAGCATTTCCAAACAAAATCCCTTACGAGAAATCTTATCAGTTTATTTTCTTTCTTGCACCATTGTTAACTTGAATGATTTGAGATGCAACCTTTTTCTCAAGTCACGCCAAATAGTCGTATGTAAGATTACCAGCAGTCGAGAAGCACACCAGGTTCATTTTGAAGCATTTTGTTAACAAAGGTTTGCCTCACTTGCTCTACGTCGTCAGACGCATGGGGCCGACATGAGGATTTTTTGTATCTCACCGTACATCCAGTTTCATTAAAACACTTATGTCACTGATAAACAGTAGGCCTACAGGGAGGATCTTTACCAAACTCTGTACGAAAATTACGTGAAACAGTTGTCGCAGGCTTCGAGTTTTCAAAACAAAACACGCAGCGAGCACGCTCCGGCCCGGTAGAGACGAGGACAGGTTCAGGACCGGTAAATAGTTTCTGAATCTGCTGGTAGTGCTTGCGGTGCCGTGATTCTATTCTAGAGTACCACATGACTCAAACTCGATCTATTTCCCTTCAAAATGGCACCAAGGCTAAGTCTCTGGGTCGTTTTAATGAGTTTGTTCGAGCATTCAAATACGTAAAGTCCTTATGGAACCACCAGTATATTTCTGGCTGGTAATTTACTAGTTGGTTTCGTCACAAACCTCCTCCAGACTTGAACTGCTCCATTATTGTTTATAAAATTTGGATTTTTGGAAATCACATCCTGAATAGGGCCCAGAAACCTAACATATATCTAATCTTTTTTTAAAAAATCCGTAGAATGTGTAATATAATTCCTGTTTTATATAATACTAGCTGAAGTACCCGGCGTTGCTCGGGCATTTATTACAGTAAATTATTATAAAGGAAGAGGAATTCAATCTTTTTATGCCCTACGGCGGGACCTACCTCTATCTCTTCCATTGTATCCCTTCTCCGCCCTACTCCCTGCCATGCTCTGCCCGGCCACGCCACGATAGCTGTCTTCTCTTGACCCCCATTTGGAAATTTCCAGATTACATTGCTCACTTTTCCACAAATAATGACATTTTTCTTATTTGAAGTTCCAGCTTCTAAACATTCACTTTATAACTAAAAGCAATAAACAAATCTTAAATTACAAAATAAAATACTTGTACTCACATATAAAATTTATGTGGAGTTTTATATATTCCAACACTATCAAAACTGTCACGTTGTAAAACTTATCCTATTTTTATATTTCTTCTTCTATTGTATTCATAAAAAATGTTTTGAAATTGATCTGTCAACTCGTGACCTTGAAGGCACTTACTGTTTTAAGCTGAGTATAACATGCGGAAGTTCATGCACGGGTACGGTAGTAGGTAGATCCGGAGTAATAGTTATAGATGTCATAACGTAATTGATGATTCATAATCATCAAAATAAATCAAAATACTTGTATCTATTCTGAAACATAATTCCCGGTTTTTATAATTCTAAAGATGACAAAAATATATATGTTTAATGTCCTGTGTGATAGTAACACGTAGTGTAAAACGTATTTGTTCAGGTAAATCAATTCATCATACAACTGATACAATACAAAACTAATGATCTACCACCATTACATTATGTGTAAATAATAAATTGACAATGCACTGAGCCACATAACAAAACAATATTTGCATCATTATTTTATCTCAAGTGATAGAGATTATGGATCCTGAAATATGAATAATAGAAACCAAAGACTCCCAGATATTATTTGCTTAGACAAAAATATTTTTAGACTAATTAATTTTTGCTTATTTTTTTAGAAATATATGAATGAACTCATTCATTGGGAGCAATTGATATGCAAAACAACTTTACCGATTAGTCTTAATATGTAAATGATCATTCCTAAATTATATTCCACTGCACAGAAATGCATCCCATATCGAAGAAAAACGTTTACTGGGTTTACAAAATCATAAATTACTTTCCATTTTTCCAATTTGTGCAGGAGAGCTGAATTATAGAAACCAAGAACTCCCAGATTTATTTATTTGCTCAGACAAACTTTTTGTTAGATAAATTAATTTCTGCCTATTTTTTATAGAAAAGTATGGATAAATTCAATTCTTGGGAGCAATTGATATGCAAAACTAAAACACATATTAGTCTCAATAAATAAATGATCATTCTATAATTATCATCCACTGCAGTAAACTTCTTCACATATAGAAGAAAAAAGTACAACAGCAATTGATATGCAAACAACTCTACATATTAGTCTTAATATGTAAATGGTCATTCCGAAAATACATACCACTGCACAAAACTCCTTCAAATGTTGAAGAAAAACTTTTACTGGGTGGACTGAAGACAAATAAACATTTTCCATTGTACCAATTTTAACGTGAGAGTTGAATAATAGAAACCAAGAGCTCCCAGATTTATATATTTGCTCAGACAAACTTTTTTAGATAAATTAAGTTTTTCTTATATTTTATGGAACAATATGGATGAAATCATTCATTGGCAGCCATTGATATGCAAAACAATAGCGCAGATTAGTCTTAATATGTAAAAATGTTATTGAAGAAAAACTTTTACTGGGTTGGCTGAAAACATTCAAACATTTTCCATTTTACCAATATGAACATGAATACTGAAAAATGAAACAAAGGACTCCCAGATTTGCTTAGACAAAATATTTTTAGATAAATTAATTTTTTCCAATTATTTATTGAAAAATATATATGAATGCATTCATTCATTCATTCATTAGGAGCCAGTGACATGCAAAACAACTGCACATATTAGTCTTAATATTGTAATGACCATTGCTTAATTACCAACCACTGCACTAAACTTCTTCGCAACGACAAACAGCTGTACAGATTAATCTTAATATGTAAATGATCATTCCTAAATTACACACCACTGTTCAAACTGCCTTCGCATACTGATGAAAAAAAAATACTGAATGGACTGAAAACATATACACATTTTCCATTTTACCATTTTGAACCTAAGAACTGTGTAAATAGTCGAATTGAGAGTCCTAATGAACAGCTGCCCTACTACTTAGAAAATTATTCACATTTGTCCCCTTCTTGCAGTATTATTTTCAATGGGTCGAATAAGTACTTCAGCAAATCGATCTTCCCTCTGAGTAACTAATTCAAAATTTGAGTAGACTGCCCATCTCTTGGCATTTGTAATATGTTTTGACAATTGTGACAGTCGTTTAGTCAAACAATTCAGTTGTCACAAATTTCAGTAAAAGAAGACGTTTAGATTGTATACGATATGTGTATATTGTACATTGTACATTACTGTATATTCTACACTATATTATTGTACTTTTTATTCTCTCAACCTACCTCAATTATTAAACACTTTCAAATTCACAATGAATTCTTGCCACTTAGTATATAACACGGACAAAGAGCAATACATGAACATGGACATTATTTACCACTTCAGTTACGGCGTTCTTTCAAATATTCACACAGGGACATTACATAACCTTATTCAAACTCTAATGAATTTCGCAATAATTCTGGACTTTGATGAAATCAGTAGTAGATCTCAGACGTCATTCTCTGGTGGCGCGCAGCTAAACTATTGACATTGATGCACTCTTGAATCTATGATGTAAGGCTAGGCGAAAAATGTCCAGAAAAGTAATTTTGAAAATATATTACCGTTTATGTTTGTAAATAATACCCTATAGTACTCCAGGCCTTTAAAGGATGCTAGCACAAAAGTTTCATCATCATTGGTTCAGTAGATTCAGAAATTACCGCGCTGGAAGACAACACACTTCTGTCTTTATATATTAGTATAGAAGATATAGATATAGATAGAAACAATGGCTTCCATACATTATTTAGGTTAAAAGTTAGAAGTAATTATTTATTAGCTAGACCTTGCGATTACATCACACAAAAGGAAGAGCTGTAGTAAAGAATAAAGCTGTAGTAAAAGTACTACATACCCATTCCATGGAAAACTCCCAAAATAATTTAATATCGTTTAGTGTGAGTATTTATTCTCAAACACTATGATATGAAGAAAGTTTACAAATTCCGGAATAATACATCCCTATCCACTGTAAACACATATCTGCTTTAATTACAAGGCTAGTTACCAAATACCAAAATGTGTGGTATATTTATTGTGATTAAAGTACGAAGTGCTCAGAAATCATGAATGTAATATACTTTTCCCAGATTCTGCATAATTCTATATTTTCACGAGACATGGTGCACTCTTCCGCAATAATTTGCATTATGTTTCTTATTATTGAAGAGTATTGTTGAGATCAATATTAATTTGGATCATATATGTAATTGGCTGCTGATGTTCTGCTATGGTTTTTTTAAATCGGTTATTTCCCTCACAAATAAAATAATAGTTTTCTCGTGTTTCAAACAGAACATGATCGGGATAAATGGAATGGAGCCAAAACAAAATAAAAATTCTTTGTTATGCAGATTTTTATACGTTATGCAGATACCTGCAATGCCTGTCATAAGTTCTCTGCTAATCAAGGCTTTACTAACGTTCTTGATGTATTCTATACTCATTACATCGAAGTGGGAAGTTTCCGGCACGATGTGGCGTATGCTAGAACGTTGGTCTTTTTTACAAGGAAAGCAAGAAGGCTTGATAGGAGCCGGCTACTTGTAAGCAAGAGCATTGCGCGTAAGAAGGTAATTGAACATGAGTCATATAGGCATATAAGCTTCAGGATCAAACTGTTTATTCGCCAGATCAAGGACAATGAAATGAGATCACGCAAATGATGAAACTCAATATTTTGAACTCGAAATAACGTTGTGACAAGGAGAGGGGACACTGAGCATACGTTGATAGTTGTTCTTGACCTCTGGTTAAATGATGGAGTGTGAATCTTGGGTTTAATTCATAAAAATGAAATTACCATATTTTTACTGCCAACAATTCAGCTCTATATTGGACAATCTTCTGGGCTGTATTGAAAATTATTATTAGGCATGTATGTAATATTCTATGTACCGAAAACTCTGTAATCAACTGAATGTGAAGTTATCATTCATCATTAAGAACACTTCTTGCAAAAACACAAGACACATCAGTGAACAATCACCCTATTATAGCAAACCCCTCTGGCTAATACCAACATTAGCCAGATAAATTCTTAAATAATCAGTTTATCGTCATACAGGTTTATCCACTCCGTCTTGGTATTGTATGAATAAAAAGCTACTATTGTAACATTAGCCATATTTCTGACTTACGCCGAAACATACGCATTGTTGGTGATATAAGCAGAAATTAAATCCGGATATTCTCTCTATTTTAAAATTCTCATTACCGTCAACAAATTGCTTTCAGGCTTTCAATAATTTATTGACTACTCTTTCCTTAAGGCTTAGATTTTTTTGTTTGGTGTTTCATTTGTAAAATACACATTCTCTCTCTTTTCCATTGCTGGTTTCATAACTTTTACGTTAACTGTAAATGATTACACAAATCAACTGATCATTGATACTTCATTATGGAACATTGTAGAGACCGTTCTTCCACTCGAAAAAAGCACGTAAATGCAGCTTGCCGGACAAGTAACATTGAAACGTATCAACAGATAAACTGGTGATGTTTCTCGCAATTGGGTCAATCGAATAAAGGATAACTAACGTCAATTGCCAACACTTTTTTCACCAAAGAAACCGAAGACCGCTGAACAGCATAACGTGGTTAGGCGTTGGGAGTGTGTTGGAATCTACTCGTATGTGGAGCTATGGAGAGGTCACAAGGCGATTGACTTTTTGTCAGTGGATCTTGAGAAAGAAAGCGGTTAACATTTGTTTTGTAATGTAGCCAGATAAACCCTCATTTACTCGATGTGGTATTACCAGAATATTCCCGAAAGGAAAATTAATTTTTTTTGACCTTCAGATATTAAACAGAATGACGAGTAAATGTTTGTATTGATATCATAAGCAGTAACCTTAGAGGTTCCTACTTATTTCTACATTTAACGATGATTTTAAATCAGTGTTGTAGAACGTTTCGAGAAAATTATTTTCAGCATCCGTGATGTGACATTGTTTCAGCATGACGGAGCCCCCTGTTCATATCTTGTCAGTTACGATATTAAAAAAAATTGAACAAATAATAAGCACTGTGTAAGGAATAGTGGTCCTGGGTCATGGTCGAGATTGCCTGACTTGTAGCCTTTGGATTTACCACAGCAGCTTGGAAGGCATTATTGCATGTGTGTATGCGATTTGTAAATCCACTGATATTGCTATGTAGAGCTACACTGAAGAAATGCTTGGGCAAGTACCCTAGCTTGTTATTTGAATGAAGATGTAATAATAGTACATTATGAAACGATGATGTAATGATGGGTATTAATACACGAGTGTGATATTACGATACGAGCGAGTATCGTAAACTTCACACGAGTGTATTAATACCCATTACATCGAGTTTCATACGGTAGTTTTTCTACGACTTTTATAAGTTAAACTTTTACATTGAATCGTTTCGTGGCAGTTGACCTGCTGGATTCAGCTAAGAGCACCTAGCGGACAGCTACCCTACCTTCCGCAGGTGACTTTGGTTTACCAGTACGACAGAATACAAAGTTGCTCCTACAATAATTCCCAGGTCACCATTTTCGCTTTTTCTCTTATTTCTGAGGGTGCCAACTCCTCCTCTGATTCTTTAGACATTTCAAACTAAAGAATTTGTCGGTTTTAAAGGACAAACACACGACAGCAACATATAACACACAATAATATGCGTTCTGATCGTAACGTAGGTCAAATGTTTCCTCCACCACTACCACTGCGCTAGTCAAATAGGATAAAGTTAAATTACGATCCAATTTATTTTATATAATATTCCACCTACAAATTACTGATAATAAAATAAATTAAAACTGATAAATATAATATAACATTAAATGCAATTTTAATGTACACAGTCGAACAAAACATTTACTAGAACGATTCTCAAAGATTAATTAAGTTTCAGCACTTGGTTTGTAAACTTGATTGATCAAGAACCTGTATGTGTGTGTGTGTGTGTGCGCGCGTGTGTGTGCGTGTGTGTGTGCGTGTGTGCGTGCGTGCGTGTGTGTATGTATATGTGTGTGTGTGTGTGTGTGTGTGTGTGTGTGTGTGTGTGTTACGAGGGTAGGTGGAAATCTTCAAAAGACACCATGCGGCCCGTACCACATGATAGTGTGAGATTTTTACCCACTAAAACCAACCTCCCTTCTCCTCCATCCTCCCCGCGGAACCGCCGTTAGGCATTACATCACAGGGAGTGGATTAGAGTGGCCTAGTCACCAGCCACTTCTCTTCGCCAAAACGTAGGAAGGATCAAACGAGGATCAATCGACTTCCCTTCTTTCCCTTTCTATTCTCCTCAGCTCAGCTATTATGGTCTGCGCATATGCGCTCACCGCATCCCAGTTGGTTTCTGAAGCGAGCATGCACCCAACCATTGATTCGGGTGTCAGAGGGTCGATCCCGAGTATACTCATAACGTGCCGTCGCTGCAGATGGAACCGTGGGTACTGGAAGAACACATGCTCGGCGTCTTCGACAGCAGGTTCACATAGTGGACAGAATGGGGTATCCTCCAGCTTGAACCTGTGGAGATATGCCAGAAAACATCCATGTCCAGACAACAGCTGGGTCAAGAAGAAATGTGTGTGTGTGTGTGTGTGTGTGTGTGTGTGTGTGTGTGTGTGTGTGCAGGTGTGTAATTAAAATATTTGTTCCGATTCATATTGCCAACGGAGGACTTCCCACTGCTGCAATTTCTGTGTATGGTGTGTTGCCTATACCAGGCGCTTCCGCATTACTATTTTTTTATCTTAATTCGTTCAACTGACTTCGCTGCTTCCAGCGTCTAAAAAAATATATGTTCAGTCCCTGTATAAGAAAGGTGATAGAACTAACACCCAGAATTATCCAGGAATAAGTCTACTAGACACTACCTACAAAGTATACGCTAGAATTCTGAATCAACGACTGAAGGCAATAGCCGTTCTCTCAGAAGAGCAAACGGGATTGAGAAAAGTTCGTTCATCTACAGATGCAATATTTACCTTAAAGCGATTGATAGAAGAGAAAGGGGAACATAAGAAAGAAAACTCATCTTGTTTTTGTACATCTTGAAAAGGCTTTTGACAACGGTCGACGCATTCTTCTATGGGAAATATTAGAACGGAGAGGTTACCCAAAACACCTTATCGAAACAACTTCGATCATCTTAGGAAACTGTAAACCTAATATAGTTGTTCCTACAAATAAAAGTGTAAGACAAGGCTGTTCAATATCACCAACACTTTTTAACATACATCTGGACGATATATATAGAATGTGGAAAAATAAAGTCGATAGAGGTGTACAATTAAAAGGCTCTTTTTACATAAATTCAATGTTATACGCTGATGACAAAGTGGTGATACAAGAGACTGAAAACAAGCTCCACATATCCATTTTTTATCTTGAAAAAAAACTTGAAGTATATGGACTTCAAATGTATGCTCAAAAATCAAAAGTCATGGTATTCCAAGACAAATATCCAGTAAGATCTAAAATAACAATAGGAAACTACAACTTAGAACAAGTTAGCAACTTCAAGTACTTAGACTGTGATACAACCTGTAATATAGATCATGACGTGGAAGATCAACTAATAAAATTCGGAAATGTTTGTGGAACGATACATAAGTATCTTAGAAACCGAACACGAAAAAAGGAGGAATGGAAAGGGGAAAAAAGGAGACACGGCTTAAGTTTTACAAGACAATTGCAGCCCCCACACTCATGTATGCCAGCGAAACATGGGTTTACACGAAAAAGATCAAAAATAAAATATAAACGGCGGAATGAAATTTCTCCGAAATACACTAGGGTGTTCGCTACTCGACAAGAAACGGAATTCTGAAATAAGAGAAGTTTTAAAAGCCAAAGAATTACAAGAAATCATTCTCGAAAATAAGTTAAAATAGCACAATCATGTATCGAGAATGCAAACGAACCGACTTCCATTCATAGCTATGAACTATAGAACAGAAGGAAGAAGGGACATTGGCAGACCGAGAAGAAAAATGGGTGCCGGAACTGGTCATATGACCTAAACCCTGTCGGGAAGAAAAAGAAGAAATATTTTTTTAATTTTCAAATCCTTTTTTTCATTTTGGATAAATCTCTTTCTGTGTAAATCATTTGGACCTTAACAAAAGGGAAGGAATTTCTTTGAAAAAAAAGTTGAAATTATGAGAAAGACAATCATTTTTATTGAGTATCTACTTCTAACTTTATTGATCCTTATTACTTTTTGGCAGTATATTTTTAACATTACTCTAAGTGCATTAAATTTTTCTGTCATCCTATTAAATGTAACCTCCTTGAACATTGTTCCAAGAACATGAGATACCAAACTCGGATTTTCCGTAGAAAACAAAATTATTTTATTAATTATTTTAAATGTAAATTTAATCAATTAAAACTAAATATTTCAGTTAAAAGTTTAGGCACAATTGAGTTTAATATTATATAGTTTATATTTTCTCTAGAATCAGGGAATGTGAGCGACTGCGAAATAAGAATCGATGCTTGACTTTCGTCGACAGTAACGAATGATGATGTAGACGTTTATATGAGATACTCCTTAATCTTGAATTATTCTCTACAACTCCATATTCCATATCAGAATGATCTAAATTTTCATAACTTGGGATTGTAGAAATGGCGTGAAAACGTGATGCTACTTATAGTGCACCTTGTAAAATATCTCATATTTCTAGGGCGAATTTCTCTTGTGTTGGCGTGGTACGTTTTGCACAATTTAGTTTGTTACCGAGTTCTTACAATGTTTCGTTGCAATCTACTTGTATTATGGTTAATTTCTTTTTATTTTTTAATTGCTTCCACAAACACATTCAAATATGTCTCCTAGTAATGTATTTTGAGGGGTGCAGTGATGAAAAAAGTCTTACGGGTAAAATTGAAATAATTTTCAACAAACTAAATCACAAGTCACAATAAATACTTTATGGGTGATATCGGTCGTGCCAACGGTTCAGGGCATTGTTTCCGTAAGTGTAGCGCTTTTTTTCCTTCTGAGGTGGCGGTGATTTTCCTCCTCTGGATGGTTAGATCCGGCGCCGACACACCATCGACAAGCGGAGTTTTCCCCAATCAGGTATCTCTTACCAGCTGGGCCTCGCCGCATACGGGTTATGCTCTAAACTCCAGACCGGTCTTCCAGCACGTGTGATAGTGTTGTGCATGTTAGTGAAAGTAAAGGGAGAGGATAGGTCAAGAAAGAGGAAGGAAAAATCGCCCGCGGTCCATGGTCCGTTCGTAGGATACTGCTCCGGCATACGCCTGGTTTTGATCGGAGAAGCCACGGAGAACTACCGATCAGAACAGCCGGCCACTAGAATTCTCCTCCACACAGCTTTTGAACTCGACCTAGCTACCTAGCTAGTGTCGAATGTCCTGCAACCGTCTAGAACCTAGGACCTTCCGGCTACCTAGGGCTATGTAACCTAGGTCTAGAACCTAGGGCTAGAACCTAGGACCTTCCGGTCAGTGACATCACTTGAGCCTCCTCTCCGGGTGCCTAGATGTGTTAAATAAAGGATGTATATTCCTCTGAGTGCTTGCCCGCCCGCTCTCAAACGAAGGGACGCACCGCGAGCCGTGGCGAGGGCGGCGCCGTGAATGGAGGCCAGGTCGCAGGCGAGTCGCACCGTGAAGTCGGCCGCGAACACCCCGTACGATTTGCCGGCCGCCACCACGACCACGGCGGCGTCCGAGCTCTCACCCTCCAGCACACGCGGCCGCGCCTCGGGCGCCACCACGCCCTTCACCACGCGGTCCACCAGCACCGCTGCCACACGCGCGCGCACGCGTTCTCAGCACTTTCCGTCAAATAGATTTATATATTCCGGCGCTCAGCGCACCTCCACGTATTTCACCTCGCGGTTCACCAATACAACTGACACACACGAACACACTTGGAATACCTTCCTTCATATCAAACATGTCTATATGTACCCGCGACCGCGCCTTTGGGACCTCTTGGCCCTTCTCCACGCGGTACACCAGCACAACACTCTCTCTCTCTCTCTCACTCTCTCTCGTTCACTCTCTCCCTTTTTCACTCTCTCTTTCTCTCTCTATCTTTCTCTTTCTCTATCTCTCTTTCTCTCTCTCTTTCTCTCTCTTTCTCTCTTTCTCTCTCTCTTTCTCTCTCTCTCCTCTCTCTCCTCTCTCTCTCCTCTCTCTCTTCTCTCTCTCCCTCAGTTGTAGGATTTCAATACTTTCATCCGTTCAAAAACTGCAGGAGGTGCTAAAGTTACGTGACTCACCCTCTATACCAGCTATCACGCTTAAGGCAATTCCACGCGTTTCACCTCGTGGTCCAACAGCTCCGTTGCCACACACGCATTTGGAATTTTTCCATCATATCAAACATATCTATACATACCGGCTACCACGCTTAAGGCACCGTCACGTATTTCTCCTCGCGATCCACCAGCACAATTGACACACACACACGTATGCATTTGTAATAACGTCCTTCATACCAAACATATCTACATGTACCCGCGACCACGCCTCAGGCACCAGCACGCCCTTCTGCTCGCACTCCACACTAACACCGCTGCCACACACGCGAGCATACATTTGGAATACCACTGACACACGCACACATTTGGCCCTCTAGAATATCACCATTCACGTCAAATAAATTTATTTATTTATTTATTTATTTATTTATTTATTTATTTATTTATTTATTTATTTATTTATTTATTTATTTATTTATTTATTTATTTATTTATTTATTTATTTATTTATTTATTTATTTATTTATTTATTTATTTAATTTATTTATTTATTTATTTATTTATTTATTTATTTATTTATTTATTTATTTATTTATTTATTTATTTATTTATTTAGTTAGTTAGTTAGTTAGTTAGTTAGTTATGTATTTATTTGTTTATTGGGAAACCTCGCTTCTGGGTTATTGTTTCCACAACGAATGTAAAAATATGAGTATTGCTTCACATGACTACAAAAAGTAATCCGATTGAATTACCTAACGTAGCCGAGAATATTGTAAAATTGTTTCTTAGGCAACTGTAAAAGGTTATACAATAAACTCTCATTAACACGCATTCCAAGGGACCGAAATAATCGGAGTTCGTTTTATAAAAATTCGTGTTATCCGAGAATTATGAATGTCCATTTTATCATAATCCCTTGGCGGGGCCGGAGTTTTGTGTTACGGCGAAATTCGTGTTAATCGAGTTCCTGCCAACAAGGGTTTATTGCATCTCATTCCATCAGATTTATAGAATGTTTACGTTTTTGGAATAAATTAAATGGTTGTCAAACCATTAATCACAGGAATACAGTTAGAAATAGTATGTCAAAATTATAAAAATGGGAATAAGGTATAACGTTTGCAATGGGTATCAAAATAAATGTTTCAAACTTCTAAGGAATGAAGGGGAAGTCGAAGATGATATTTTATTTTTAATGAACAACATACGATAAAATATCATAGAACGAAATTTCTAGTGTGACATTCGACCCTGATTGTTAGACAACTCATCATACATACGTGTTCGGGCGATACACGCAATCTCCTTGCGTGAGAACGTGACCGAGCCAATATAAGTACTGAACGAGTTGCCTATCAATTAGGAGCAAATGTAACAAGCGCAACTTGTAATATAAAATTTTCTTCCAGCAGGCAAAAGTTCATTTGAGTGATTATAATTTCTAAGTTAGTTCTCTTACTTGCAATATACTCTTTAGTACCAAATATAATCGAATAAATACATGTATAAACTAATAACATTAATAGATTAATTCCTATGTCTTAATAACAGAAATATATTCTACACTGATTTTCATCTTTACATCACACATTTCTCAAAGACATTTTTTTTCAATCCGCAGGCGAACCCCTGTTAGGTCTCATTAATGGAACAGATGGAACTCCATTCACATCTTATAAGTAGACAAAATTATTGTTAATATAAAATGAATTCTAGTCTATAACTCTACATGGGCCAAGAAAAGCTATGCCAAACAGTCAATCAAGAAAATGTGCGCTACTAGAATTGTATTCAAAGCAGTTGGTTTTGAATGTAAAGCCAATATTATGTCCTACTCTGTTGGACAGCAGACGTTTCAAACGCTCTCTCCGGGTTCTTAAAATACCCAGCGCTAGATTCGATTTCTCATCGCATAATGCGTCAGGTGAACTAACGAAGATTCGCATGCGAATATTCCTATCCAATGGGGTCGGCATGAGAGTGCACTCACGAAGAGTAACCAGTCCGTACTCCATGTGTCCGGTGTAGTCCGCGCCCACGATCACCTCCGCCAACCTCACCACCCGGTGGTAGTCGGGGTCGATGGTGAAGAGCACGTCCAGGGTGAAGCGCGTCACCTCCTCCAGAGCGATGAGCACCCGCTGGGGGATGGAGTCTCTCGGCCGTGTGTTCCCCATCTCCCAGACCCCACCGCCCTCGAACCGTTAAAGAACGTTTAGAATGACGCAACGTTAATTGCGTTGCACCGCGACGCCCCGCCTCGAAACAATAAGACAGCGGCGGTGCAACAGGTGCTGTTTCTGTCGTCGGACACGCTTTAAATACTTATTCTTGCTTGATCATCCTTACCAGTCTTCCCAGCAGATTGCGTTCGTGTCCGCCTCTGCGTTACACTGACTAGATTTTGGTTACAGAACTATGGTGAGCTGGATTGCCTCTTGCCAGCATGACGGCTCGTTCTTGTACTGTGCATGTAAATAAACTGTTTTAAGAAAACCTTGACGAGTTATTCCCGTGTTAATAAGAACTTTTATTACTAAATTATGCAATGTTATTTGGTTATTAGAGTGATAAATAATATGACTTGTGGATTAATAGTTTAGGGCGTTATAATTCACATAAAAATGTGTGAATGTTTACAAAAGAGTTTCTGAATTTTCTTACCTCTACGTAGTCAGGATTTTGTATCGAAATTTCAGTTGTTTTTTTAAGTTAGGTCATTCATTCATCCACCATTGTGAAGTTCATATTCCGTTCAAAAAACGATTTCACATGTGAACTAGTGGTGACTGTAAGGGCTTGTCTGTGAATCTGAATCTGTCTTTAGTTCAAGACTAAGTGAAGAATCCCGCGTTGCCAGGATATTTATCACAAACATCTATTCGCATTGCCTTAATATTTATCAGAAACTCCTTGGTCTGCCATGATCTGCGCCGCCCCCACCTTCCCTCCAGTCCACACTGTTTTCACTGTTTCGACTATCACCGTTTTACTTTCTCGTATACTACATATGAAGAATAGATACTACATACGTAAAAAGTTATGTAATCCTCTGGCAAAACCGACTTTTTTTCGGTGGAAAATTTCGTATTGTAGATCCCCGATTCTGATAGTGTGGATGATTCTTGTCCTAGTTGTAGTTATTTACTTCCTCTAACACACGTCTGTCTGAGAACAATGCTAGTAGCTAAATCGAAAGCAGAATTTTCATTGTTAATTGTTATTCCTCAATCGATCTTACTGATATCGTGGTCCCTTGGATTTGTTTCCCACATATTAATTTTTGAGGAATATTTTACGGGAAGCATCGTAGACATTTTCAATATTTTCTCAAAAATGTATCCACATTTTCTTCTAAAAACTTTGCCCTCAGCTTAAATGACGCTTAAGAAAATAGTGGTCTCAGTTTCGTTGAAATACATGAATTCTCGAAAATCTCAAAGGTTTATAATTTTTTGGCGATGTCCTACAACTACAGTATTTTAAAGAAAGAGAGTTTTATGGTATACAAAACCTACTCATCAAAATTAAAGCTTATAGTGAGGGCATGTACTTTTTTCAAAATTGGAAAAGTTTTCGAGAAAGTTTGCACGAAAGAAGGCGATTTTAAAAACACGACTTTCCCCAAAACGGCTAACATTCTTTCTGTAACTTTTCTTTCTACACGGATAGTGCTAAATACACTGAATAACACGAATGATATACACCTTTTTCATATGCTCTTTTTATTTTTTTAAATTTCACAAAAATATTCTTTAAAGTATCTCTCACGTCGATAATATTTACGTCACGATTATTTTCTTTACATTAATGCATTTGTAATCGCAAGTACTTCAAATCTTTTTTCTAAAGATTTATGAAATTTCTCTGAAACTTGAAGGTTGTCTGTGAACATGTGAACAATTGCGAATTTTCGTAAAAGGTTCAAACGACTTTTTCTCAAAAACAGCTCCAAAGTCTCCCAATTAAAATTGGATATAGTGCCTGTTTTTTCTCTGCTATAAAATTCTTAATTTCATATTTCAATTTTGCCCTTAGGGGACCGAAAAAATTGAGAAAATATGAAAAATAGCTTTTACGCGCCGGTAAAGGTAGAGGACGGAGCCAAACCAAAAAGTTCGCCAAGACAAAAGAGATTAGGAAATTAAGAAGTACGAAAATGTGTCTTTTCTATCCATTCTAAAGCACTACTAGTTTTATTTATTTAGAAGGTAAATAATCAAATGTAATTTAAATATAGGAATGTATTTAATTTAGTTTCAGTAAATTTTAATATTTGAATTAAAATTTTAATTCATTTAATATTAAATTAAAATAAATTTTATTTACAATTAATTATATTAGTGTAGTAGGCCTTACGTAAGTAGATCCGACTGTTCCATTCAGTTAATAGTTCAAACTCATAAAATTATTCATCTTTATTGAGGGTTGTTACTTATCTCTAACACCCTCTCCATTTATCTTGAAAGTAGTAATGGACGCAACATAAGCCAGTTAGTTGTGTACAAAGAATTCAAAGCATGTGATCCAGTTTAAAAGTTATTCAAGAAGTATAATTTATTTCAAGCATATTTATAAAATAAAATGTGCACAGTGACACGCAATGGAATTCTTCCCCGTCGCCTCTGAGCTGCCTCAAACAGTTCTCGTTCCTGCCGCTGCGTTGTGCTGGGATGCGCTCAATGGCCTTCCATTGGTTGCACTCCCAGGCTCTTCGCCAATTCCTCCTAGAACCAAATGAGATTATGATAAAATTGTGGCTGGAATAGAGAATTCACTCTCACACGCCTTTTAAATGTTCTATATCTCTTATGACTGTCTCATAACGTAATAAATTCATAAATGTTTCAACTGCACCGTTTTACTTTATAATCCACTTCGTGATGGCCTTCTCATAATTGTAACTAATCAGATATTAATATATTTTTTAGAGTACCATGGTCTTAATTTGAAACACAAACATACTGTTGTATTAATTACAATCTACACTTTTCATACACAATTTAATTTTTAACTACAAATAAAGACCACGAGTACATTATAAGTATTACATGTAATGTAAGAGATGTGTATGAAATCAGCTAACACACTATATTAGATTGCTTTAGTTTTATGTAAAACTTGTTTTATCCATTGAAAATAATTGTCCAAATAATAAAATATTTAAAACATTGTGAATCCTTATTACTTCTCCAGACATATGTCTATGGAATAGATCGTTCAGCTTTGTTGTAGTCAATGCAAATCCAGAATTTTCCGCGAATGCTAAATCGCATCGATGCCTGGATTTTATTGATTTGCCGATAACTACAACAGGCTATAAATCAATGCAACTACATAACCCTCCTCTAATAATCCACAACCGTATGTTCCCAACCGTATGTTCACAAACAAACTTATCGAGTTTAGGAACATACGGTTTATCGCATGCACTCCAATGCAATATACAGTCAACTCTGGAGTTTGTGAAATCAGATACAATGAACAGTCGGTTACAGTAAATTACTTAATCAATTGTCCCCATCCACATACATAACAAACAAGCGACAAAGTATACTGTTATAGTCAATATCTATTGTATAGTGAACACAATTTCCAGAAAAAAAAGTTCACTTCTTTATCGTCAATTCGTGTAACACAATGGATTTGCAGGTAGAGGGATTCTTCAATTATTTTTTTAACATTTATGGTGAATGGGATTAAGGGAACTGTGTCACTGAGGGCATTGCTTCAGCTCTTCCTGCAATTCTGTCTAGCCTGAAGACTTCATAAACACAAGATAAAAACTAGTGAAAAATGATATAACAACTCCCATGCAGAGTGCCGGACGGGTATGATAAAACAATAACTCTCGGTTCTGGAAATCCTGTCCCTTATTCATCTCGTCATAATTACGTAAACACAAATACTACAGGTTCAGTATTCACAGCCCGTACGATGACAGAAGTTTGCAGAAAATGCAAAGTACTTATTGCTTATTGAATCAGTTTGCACTAATTGGAATAATCCCGTTAGCATAATTCTTGAAATAAGTTATTAGAACCAAGCAAATAATTAGACTCCCTGAGGTCGATGTCATGTCAGTAGTTCACACTTAGTTACTAATTTATCAAATGATCATTATGTAAATCAATACAAGCACAAAACTAGTTTCAAGTTCGCTTCATTTCACATTCCAAATTTGAGAAGTAACTTATTAAGATCCGTCAGGTTGGGGAATTATCACATTCACATCTCCACACTAACAAATTCGAAAATTCAATTGAAAATAGTCTTTTAATTACCATTTGATTAACCCATTAGAAATATTTTGCTGCATAATCGGTCACTCTAAATAACCAAAATTGTTCTTGGAACATTAAAATGCGTGTGTGGGTTCATTTCTGACTAGAAATGCAAATCACAGTTTGTTAATTGATGCGTCTTCACTCGCCGTAATTGGTGGAGTGAAACGTTGATGATGAAGATGTGTAATGAGTGGTATCGCGAGTATGTTTCATTTCTAGAATTCGCAACAAATGATGTGATATACACTTCTCTCTTCCTTTTGTCAGATGTGTGGTCACAGAAAAAAATATGACCTTTATGCTACACGTTTTTTACCGCTGTACTTACTGAATGTTCTCCTTGCATACGTTTTGTTCACGTTCGTGCAAACTTTTGTCAACCAAGCAGAGTACAGTGTGCATAATATTTTGATACGAAACAAGAATATGATAAACTAGAGATGCTAAAACAGCACGTACTTTCTGGCATAAGTCAAGGTTATGTAATATTATAATATAGCAATTTCTGTCCGTAGTGACACATTTCAACCATCACTTGTAAAACAAATTCCACAATCCAAAAATGTTCCGTACGTGAGAAACATTATCCCCAACAACGAGAAGGAATGCAACCAGATATCTCGTGCAAGACTCTCTCTAGCAAAGAAAGCTGCTGAAATTCGAAATTGCAATTTCGAATATTTGCGAAAACTATCCGAAACTACTATTTAAAAAAAATTGTACATTACCTTATTTCAAGGTTTAGTTTTGAAAAACAGATTTCACTAAGTACAAAATCTCTATTATCCATATTGGAGTTTGCTACTTTAATTTTTTACAGTTTGCGAAAATTTAGAGATTATTCAAGGGCCTATTCCAGAAAAAAGTTAAAGAAAAAATTAGGAACCGTTATTGAGACTTTTTAATTCCGTTTATTTCAAATAAATGTTGCACGAAAAAATACTATTTTTTTCAAAATCATACATTAGGTTCTATATTAAAGATCAATTTTTTAGAACATTTATTAAGGGAAAATCTCTATTATCAATATTGTAGTTTTGTTAAGCTTTTTTGCTACAACTTTCGAAAACAGATCGAGTTCACAGTAAAATAAACCTATGGCATTTTTAACCGTTCTCTTTTTGAGAAAAAATGAAAGAAAAAATAAGGGACAGTTTTTTATCCAAAAAGTTTTATTTCCTTATATTTCACGCAAAATTACACGAAAACCTCTCATATTTTCAAACAAAACTTACCTGTTCTTATTTAAAGAGTTTCTCTTTGAAAAACAGATTCATTTAGAAGAAGTCTTTAACGTAAATATAGTAGTTGTAGGAACGTAAAGAACAAAATTTTCACTTTTGCAATTTAAAAAAAATTTAAGCGTCATTTGCTCTATCCGAGGGGGAAAGCGACTTCCGGAGGCGTCCGGGTCAGAGGCACTATAGTAACATCAACTGATGTTCTGAGCCACCTAAGCTGGTCATTCATTCCGCGATTGTTGCGCAATATGAGTTGTTGTTTTTTTTAGAGCACCGCAGCTCCGTATTAAATGCTCTATGACGACGTGTTGGTCAGCGACTCTAGCGATCCGCACAGCGATCAAGGAATAAAGGCGCGCCGCCTTATAGAGTTGATTCGGGTTATAGTGAACTTGGATATAGTGAATCCTCGGTTAATGTGAACTTCACTGTTCCCGTTTCATTTGCATTACAAATAAGCATAAGAAGATTCTGTTATAGTGAACCTGAACCTCGGCTATAGGGAAATTGGGAAATACAACGTCCAAGAAATTAATTCCCTCCTGGGAAAGTATATATCGCCTCAGAGCCACAAATTTCAACTCTAGGCAGCTTCGAAGAAAGATCGTCGGGTAAAGATCATATTCGAAGAAGTTTCCCCTGAGGTGAAGGTAGCGGACCCGGAATGGCGACCTTACTGATGACCTTACGCCACTCAGATTCACTGCGGAAACAAAGGCCGGGTCCGGCGTGGGCTACAACTGGCGGCGACGCGCAACCCAGTTTCGATCTTGGTGTTACTTGACATTCCGCGGGATAAAGCGCGTTGAGTTCTACGAAGGCGACAAGAAGCCCGCGACTGCCACAGCCTGACCACAGAACAGTTACTACACATAAAGGAAAGTAGAGGGCGGCTCCTTTGAGCTTCGGTGAGCCACCGCGCAGCGCGGAACGCCATCTTGAAACTGCGCAAAGAAACCGCAAGAGTCGGCTCAAACGCTATTTTTTCGAAAACGGCTCCAATTTTTTTTCTTCTAACTTTTCCAACGGGTAGTGCTAATTACACTGTTTATTACTAAATAAAATTCATTTTGGTGCATTATTTTGTTTTTTCAAAAATTACACAAATGCATTTTTTTAAGATCTCTCACTCCGTTAATATGAGTATTTCCAGCGAATTGTAAACACCATTGCATTTGTGACTTAAAGTTCTTTAAATGACTTCAAATAAAGTTTTCCGAAAACTCACAATTTTTTTGTGAAGAAGAGCTTCAAATTTGCAGTTTTAAAGCGCTTAAACGATATTTTCTTAAAAACGGTTCCGTTTTTTTAATAAATGTTGTCATTTAGGACGAGGTTTTACTCTTCTTTAATATACTTAAAGTAAAATTTCGGTTTTTCTATTAGGAAACCGAAGAATTGAGAAAATTTTTAACAAATGTACTTGGAGCGGTGATAAGATGGCAGCTGGCTAGTGTCTGTGGAAAGTCCGATAAAGTAGCCCAGACCAAAGAAAATAGAAAACTAATACGAGAAAGTTTCTGCCATTCTGTATCACTACCAGTTATATATTTATAATTCTTTACCTTATCTCTATTTTTTATTAATATTTTCCTATATGCGATATTAATATTTGCATATCGATGAAAATGTGTCCTCGGGTTACGTATGTTTTTGCTAGTTATACACACACCAAATACGAGTAAAACGGAAATAAAAGGCACCTACACCACACAACAAATGCCGGGTCGTACAGCTGTTTACACACTTTCAATATGGCGACCATGAGCACCATATTGGCGCACGGATTGTGAGTAGCTTCCCTTTCTGTGTAGTACCTACTCTGTCAGTAGCGGCATGGCGCTTGCGCCATGCCGCTATCGAAAGCATCTCGTATTAGGCGAGTAAAAGGGCCTTCGGAGAGTTGGACGGTGTTAAATAAGTGCGTTCAAGTTCAACTTTTCGAAAATGTGAGTAGTTTTCGTGTAATTTTGCGCGAAAAACAGGCAATTTATATTTCAAAAACCGCTCTAAATGTTTTCTTCAAATTTTATCCTAATTTGCAATAAGAACGGGAATTCGCGGTAAACAATATGGTGCTAGACCCATTTTAGGCTATTGTTACACATTTTCGAAAAAGCCAAAAAGTGAACAGAGCCGCTGCAACAATGAATGGTTTTGGCGGGTTGGATACTACCCATTGCATCTCAGGTGAGTATTTATAATTATAATTTTTGTTCCTTGAAAGATATCATCAAGAAAATTTAATAGATTCTAGAACATCCTGAATACAATATTATAGCAGATTTTCATACAATTTAGAAAGTTTTTTTTGCGTTATTAGTAATTGCGTTTTAAAGTTTTTTATTGTTGTATGCCAAGAATAACACAATATAAATTTGATGTTTAATGAATAATTTTACTACGTATCATATATATACTCACAAATTTTTAGAATTTGTAGAAACGTTTATGAGGGCAAAAAAAGTTAAAGAATATAGGGGTGTTCACAAGAAGTCTTAAATTATAAGAGTGTAGTGTTGCCGAACAATCAGTTGGAAAATTTTAATATTGCACCTCGACGATGAACAACAACATCCCAAGTCTCTGGTCAAGTGTTTGGATCTGACTTTTTTATTTTGCGTGCCAGTGTAATTATTCTCCAATCTCGTATTCAAATAAGATGATTTATAATATTTATTTCGTAAATATTTATATCTAAAACACTAAGAAGTTTCATATGGAAAGAAATGTTAGCTTTCTGATCAACCAAATTTCGTGTTTTTCGCTTTAAATGAAAGGTAATGAGTCGCACGTGAGTAATCACTTGCTATTAATAACTAGTTTTATAGCATAAGCACTAACTGTTAATAAGTCATAAAATTAATACAATGAACATTTATTTGCCGTCCTTTGTTTATTATGTAATTTGTCTCTGTCAAGACCTGCTTCAAGGTGTTGGTCTACCGCGAGCAAGCATGTTTGAGCGAAATTAGAAAACAATTACTGAACAAGTTCTGAAAGACCTTCAACAATATTGAAGGGGAAGCGATTTCCCATATACATATTGTTGTACTTTTTATCTCTTGTGCAGTTCTTCCTTATGTGATCGCATGGCTTTAGCTAGCAACTATTCCTCTTCAAATCTCATCTCCCTTTCGCTTTCGCCGCTGGCGCAGCGCGGAATACTCACGCAGGCGGTGATCTGCGTGAGGTGGTAGGTCACGCCGCCCTCCTGCTCCACCTTGGCCACGTGCGCGCGCTCCGGGTCGCCGGCCACCATCACCGGCGCCGCCGGGTCCGCCTGCCACGCACACACACAAGTAGAGCAGTCGGCAGGTGCTGAATGTCATGATGCAAACGATTTGCAGTTTTCTTTGCATACATTAGATAATCTGTATTTCTAACTTTTAATGCGCACAGAAATTGAAAGGATTTATTAATTTTGTTAGTGATTCAGGACGCGTTAACTACTAGGGTCATTAGTACGTGTAGTGCATTTTTTGCTCGGGAGGTGGTCTTCCTCCACTGGATGGCGAGGTACGGCGCCGACTTAACGCCTGCTAGCGGGGTTTTCCCCAAGTAGTTATCTCCCACCAGCAGGACACCGCCCCAGCCGGGACAAGATCTAAGCTTTCGACCGGTCTCTCGGCATGTGTGGTAGTGTAGTGCATGTTAGTGTGTGTGTGTATAAGGATAGGATAAAGACGAGGAAGGAAAGATCGCGCGTTGTCCGTGGCCCGTTTGTTACGGTACTGCTCCGGCATTCGCCTGGTATTGATCGGAGAAACCACGGAAAATTACCGATCAGAGCAGCCGGCCGCTAGAATTCTCTTCCAGACAGCGACTGAATTCGACCTAGCGGACAAGCTAGTGTCGAAAATCCTGCCACTATCGGGACTCGAACCTAGGACCTCCCGGTTAGAGGCACTGCAGTGACATCAATTGATGCCTTGAGACATCAACTCCCGGTCAGAAATTGAAGGAAAACTATGTAGCCTCCGCCCATGTGAAAGGTGTCTATGGTATCGTTAGATGCCAAGGAACTCGGGAGAAATCCAAAAACAATGAAACCGTTTCTGATTTCACTGGAAAATGAAAATATGTGATTGAGTTATTTCGCCCATTGTCATACTGCGCGATCCGACTCAATTTTCATAGTCAGTACGTCACATGTTGGAACACAGGTGACGTCATACGACGGCGAGACTCCGAGAAAGAGGCAGCTCGCTGTTCAATGTTTGCTATTTTCGTGTTGCGTTATGGAACAGCAACTTTTTTTATGTTCTTGATGTGTGAATAACTGTTGAACTGTGTATCTGTATAATGTACTACGTTATTTTTATATTTGTGTAGACTGTTTTGTTAAAATATTTAATTTATTGCAGTGTTATACGAGAGTATTTTATTGGTTGTTATTGAGTAGTACGTGTGCTACTTTTCGGAAAACCATTTTGAGTGATTTCGTTCAGCAGCATTTTGGCTGCTGCAGGTCACTATTTAAGTGTTCTCTCGTTGTACCCGTGCGAACATTCCGTACTTTTTAAATCCTTATTTTAAAAGTGAAAATAGCTTCATAGTGGAACCACAGTTCTAACGTTGCTTAGAACCCGTGTTGCGGACTGAAGAGTACCCGTCAAAAATCTAATAGACTGTCCAAAAATGTCGAATAACGTATGTTACGGCAAAAAAAATTATAATTTTTGGTCTTCTGGGAAATTATACTTTGTTTTAACGGCCTAAGATGGATCGTTTCTTCGTTATACACGATGTAAACGTGTCTCTCAGCGTTATGTATGTTGCGGTTTGCATCTGTGCCTAGTCGTTTTCTTAAGTATATTCGATGAAATTTTCATTATGTCATCTTTACTTAATGAACAGTACCCCAAGGACAAGGAAATTAAAAAGTAATTACGCAACATAAAAAGTTGCCGTAAAGCGGGAGGATGGAATGGTTCATTCAATAAACATATTCTTTGCGGCATTATCCTGTTCGTTATGGGTAGGATGGAAACGCCAGTTAGTTTGATCAGAAACGGAGAGAAAGAAATTTAAAAAAATGTATTTCCCCTCAGTATGAACAGTACATTTAATTACACCACTGCTCACGCGTAGGATATACAAAAGAATAAGTGGAAAATGAAGAAACATAATGGGAAAGACAAATAAAAAATGAAATAAAAATAAGAAAGAAAAGGAAGAAGATAAAAGAAAGAAGAACGGGCAGGGCTGAATTAAGGGGAAAAAATGGAAATGAGAAAAGCGAAAGTAGAGATGAAGGACGTAAAGGAGATAGTAACAAGAGTAAAAGACACTACTCACGGGCTCCATGGCGCGCAGCTTGCCCATGAGGTCCTGCATGCGGCCCTCGAAGCCGGGGGCGAAGCACTGCGGGTCGACCGCCACGAAGCACTGGCCCAGGTCGGCCTGCCGGTCGTCCTCGCACATCCACTTGCGCACGTCCGGCCCGTACGCCGCCCCTGCGCAACGCGCGCCCTCAGCCCACTAGCCCCGCCCCCTTCCCCAACGCCACTCGCCACACCCTCCCTCTTCCATGCAGAAGAAGGGATGCGCAATCAGCCCTGCGATCACTGTCCCATGAAGAATAGCATTAATGCATATACTTATCACTACCCACGCTCAGAAATTAGTATGTAACTCTACTCCTCCTCTCCATAATCATCATCATCATCATCATCATCATCATCAATACCATCGACATCTATCAGTGCTAAAGCCGTTGTTTTTTGGCAGTAATATTTAAAATAGTATTTTTAAGAGTTGTAACTGTTTAGAAGCAATGGGATTGAAGCATTTGTGCCAGAAACATAAATGAAAATATACGTTCAAATACATAATTAATTCTCGTCCTAATCAGAACCTACATTCGTTTAGTCGTAAAACACCTAAAGTAATGATAAAATATTACTGTGGCTGTTATTGTGCTGCTTCCTGGGAGGTAATATGGAGGTCAAAATTATTTACCACGTGGGGAGCCTATTGGATGCCATCTAAAAAATTCCCAGCTTTTTCCACACTTCCGAGATGGGCTAGTGAATAAATCTCTAATTGCCCGGGAACAAACATTCAGGCAACTACGAAATACATTTTTTTATTTTCCTAGGGCTTTTATCCAGCCGACAGCCGGTTACCCTTTACGTGCGAAGGGACGCATATTCGACCATACACTAGACAAACACTTGCGGGCTCCTCTGATCTGGGGTCAGCAGAACGCGAGGCCCTTCGCGACAACACACACACGAAGTCAAGGGACAAACAGCCATGCCCAAGGCGGGACTCGAACCCGCGACCTTTCGGACCGAAGCGCTGAGTCGGTACTCGCTCTTAGCCACCTCGGCCATCCAGGTCGGCCGAAATAAATTAAAACCAAAATATTCTTCTCTTATAAATGCTTCCCGTACACATTATTAAAATGACAGTGACCGAAAGAAGTTGTGAAGACGGAACCGAGTGGCGAGCATCCCCTCTCACCTGCGAGCACGCCGCACAGGACCTCCACCATGAGCGCGAGGCCGTAGCCCTTGTAGCCGGAGGTGCTCTCGGAGCCGCCCAGCGGCATGAGGCAGCCTACGTTCATGGCCTCCTGGGCGTCGGTGGTGGCGGCGCCGCTCGCGTCCTGCGCCCACCCGGCGGGGATGGGCTCCCCGCGGCGCCGCTTCACCTCGATCTGCAAACCACACGTCGCTAAGCCACACATCTATCTTCTTTCATTACTATTATTAGTAGTATTCCCAATGAAGTAGTCCCCTCAATACTCTATTGCCACTACACTATTATACATTATATACATCCCTACTATACATTATACTATTATCATAATTATTATTATTATTATTATTATTTATTATCATCATCGTCATCATCTCCTAAATACACTACTAAAGATGTTAATGTCACGATTGATCCCACAGTGTGGCATCGTCTCACACGCGGAGACTTAGTAGACTTCGCGTAAGAAATCAATGCACACCGCTGACGTCATAAAGGAGGCAGACGGTGCACTGAATGCCGTCTAAAATACGTCGACTTCCTAGCTTTTCGGCAGGTTCAAGAATGTCTCGCACAAAACTTTGCATTCAAATTTCTTCTAAGAGATCGCACAAAAAATCAATGTTATAAATTTACTAACGCAGCCCAAATGAATTTTTGATCGATTACAATCCCTTGCTCGCATTAGGCTACCTGACGTTTTCTGAACGGCGACGCTATTAAGCGTAATGGTTCTACTGCGCTGTAATAAGTGTTACTCTTCTCGTATCGGTACTCGGTCGTTGAGTGCTCAGATAATTTTCACGAAATCTGCTACTACGCGCAGGGACCCGACGATGTTTGGGGGGGGGGGTCTTGGCGCAGTGCTAGGCAGCAAATTGCGTATTTTCTCCTTAGACCGCGAGGGAGCGGGTTAGTCGCTGCTTCGGCGCAGGAGAAAACAAGAGAGGGGAGTAGGTAAATTGTTCTATTTACTTTTGGATTAGAGTTTAAATACATACTCTTGGCATTGCATACACACGTAGTACTACCTGCATAAAACGCAATAGACAGGCAGAACTTAAATAATAACTTAATTCAAAGTCCAATGATTTCCTCGAATATTTTAATCATTTTTTTCGTGTACCTTATGGTCTTATTTCCATGGCTTTGATGCGATGGAAAAAACATTTTGGCTGAATGCCAGAATTTGACAGGTTAGAACGTGGTAGCATTTAGGTATTGACATGGCGTAAAGGCATTCGGTCTCGCCACATAGTTACAAGTAATGCAATTGTATATATGTAATAATCACCTATTAAATAAAAAATTTAAAAATAAATATTGTGAGTACTGATGTCTCACGCTGGAGCATCAACACGGTTAAGAAAGCAAGGAAAACGCAGCATTTTACTAATAAAAAAATAACCCCGAATAAAAACAATAAAAACCATTCAAAATAAACTAAAAATCAGTAAGAATAAATAAATAAAAAGCATTTTTCTAAACATAGCAACTTTTTAATTAAGGTTAGATGACTAGCATTCTTTAATTTGTAGAGGAAAAGTCGGATAACATCGCTAGATCTCAGGCGGTAGCCGCAGAAAGCGCACTGTTCGCCGTACTGTTGACGAATGCGATGTGGAAGGCAATGAGTTGCGATTTCTGAACAAATGTGTGAGATAGAAGGCTGAAATGACAGTTTGGAATTGTTTGGTTCATGTGTGTACACTTCGCGGTATTTCGACATCTTTGCAGCTTCGGTTCACACTTCAGAGTACACCTGAACTGTAGGAAGAACGGTAGTAAATATTCGTAGCATGCAAACCTAGTACTAGCCGCGACTGTGTCGAGTGACGTGGAGATATAGGTTCTTGGTGCATTAATTAAGGACTCAGTTTCGTAGGCACAGGCTCAAATGGATTTGCTCCATGCAGATGGAAATGATCACAGGTGTCTCACTTGTGAAATCAGTTTTAATTTGTAAGGTTTAAATATTGATGAGAGGGTAAAATTGATCCACCACGATTCCTTCGTAGGTGTGCTGAAGTATGATTCACACAAGTGACGTATGATTCACAGGCACATGCGCGTATTTATCGTTGAACTTGTGGATGGAGAAAAGACTACCGAACTTATTTAGTCTGCCACCACCTTTTCAGAACAAACATTAGCTTCCGTAAGCAAATGAGCACAAACAAGCATGCGTTCCTTTCATTAATAATATTCTACGGACTAACATGGACATTCGTTTTAGTGAATCATTTGCTTTACTTCTCCTAAAGAAGATCAAATGACGGACTTGCTTCGAATTCGGTCGCTGTCTGGAGGAGAATTCTAGCGGCCGGCTGCTCGGATCGGTAGTTTTCCGTGGTTTCTCCGATCAACACCAAGCCAATGCCGGAGCAGTACCTAACAAACGGGCCACGGACCGCGCGCGATCTGTCCTTCCCATTCCTTGTCCTATCCCCTCCCTTTACACACACACTTACACTAACATGCACTACACTACCACATATCCCGGGAGACCGGTCGGGAGCTTAGAGCTTGTCCCGGCTGGAGCGGTGCCCCGCTGGTGGGAGAGTCCTGGTTAGGGGGAAACCCCACTAGCCGACGGTAGGTCGGCGCCGGATCTCGCCATTCAGCGGGGGAAGATCACCACCAGCTCCTGGGGGGGAACATGCACTACACTAACGGGACTAATGACCAGAGCAGTTGACGCGCCCGGAAACACGAATAAATCAATCAATCAATCAAACGGACTTGCTAAACTTTGGAATCAATCTAATAAGAAAATGGCAAATATTCCACCACGACATTGCGCTGCATGACGCTCTGCGAGTTAGTTTGGCGTTCCCTCCAGCGAGGGTATTGCATGTTTCTTAGGACAACGCCCTCATATTGTCTGTATTCCTTTAATTGCTTCAAATAAATCTAAACTCTGAGACGTGTTGACTATACGAAATCCCGACTCTCTCCTCTTAAATCAAGTTCAAATTCAACATTGATGTTATAAATTTTTACTGTAAGTATTTATCTTTTTTCTTTTGACGGAAAATTAAAATTCCTTTTTGTAATAATATCTGGATTTTTATTTCATTTAATATATGCTACACATTGTATTCTTTTCAACGTTTTTAGTCGGCTCTGAATGTAGCGACTTGGATATTGCAAACTTTCAATTATAGTGAAGTGAAGATACTGTTCCCGATCCACGTACATTACCAATAGCACTAGAATATTTGGTTACAACAAACTCTCAATATAGGTTATAGTGAACATATTAAATACAGCTATATACAAAGCAAAAGACTTGCCTCAGCTGTGCTAGAAACATCGAAGGTTGTTAATACTTATCTAATAAACTATTTATTCGATGGTCAATGTAGAATAAATTACGAAGTAAACATGAATATTTTACAAATTTGATTTCGTAGCGATCGTATATTTTACTGTCTCCCTGAAAAATTACTCCAATCATAATTGAAAAAATAAAGTGTATTATTTTTTAGGGTTATCAGATACAGTTAATTCCTGATATAATGACCCAAAATGTTATTCTCCAAAAGTTCGCTATGACCGGAGTCAACTGCATGTCTCTCCTCTTGGGAGAGACACAACATGGGACAGAGACCAGACTGCCAACCATTACACTATGGGACAACCGGCTTTACTTCTTCTCCAATGGAAGACGTAAGAAGGATTTTTTTCGTCCTTAAATATTCACGGTTTCGATCAGATTAGAACCCGCGAACTTGGGTACAACAGTGCCATAAACCGCCGAAGCCGCATTATATAACACATCGCGGCCACACTCTTTACTTCAAAACTCCACGAGTGAAATTTGTCGTGGTTGGCCCCGCGCTCTCACCTTGCCCACCGCGACGGCCGTCGTGGCCATGTCCAGCACGTACGAATCGCCGCCCTCCCCCGGCGCCGCCACCGACAGCGGGTTCGTGCCCAGCGCCGCCTGAAACGAACAGCAGAGAAATTATGGAAGAAACAACAGTGAAGTTTAACATGAAGGGAAAAAATGAATGAAAGAAAATGATGGAAAAAGCAAAGTCTAGTCACATCCGAACAATTGAGGAGCTCCCGTGGGAAAGCACTTAAGTCCAAAATCGTAATTTTACAGGAGAAGCAAAAAAGTTTAGAAACCCTTGTATGAAAAAATTTATTAGTTTAAACATCATTATATGTCACTGAAAACAAATTAATATTCAATAACATTAACAATTTTTTTAAAAAAATTAAATTAGCCACAAATATTCCGGTAAAAAACTCATCTACTTGTCATCGTGGATGATTCAATGCCGCTTTACCTAATTACTTGTATTCGTAATAGGAAATACTTATTAAATATATCGGTTATCAAAAAATAATCCCCCAAAACCAAAGCGTCGTAATCTGCACAATGCAAATGTGATACGTGCTTCTCTGTACCAAGCCGCGAGCACTTACTATAACTGATGTCATCTTAAGGAAACACTGGAAGCTAATCGAAACAATGTTCGGCCTTATGCTCTTTACCATGCCATGGGCGTCAGCTTGTACTTGCAGGTTCATGAAATAACCACAAACGTAATTTTTTTGAATTTAAGTGCTTTCCCACGGGAGCTCCTTAATTACTTTGTTAATTATATACAGTTTACGCATCCACAATTTAGGAAATTATTAGTTACAGCAAAAGGAAGCACGGAAAATGAAAACGCACCCACTACTAGTAAACAGGATGAAAAATGAGGGACAGAAGTCTGAGAAAAACTAATAATGCTACCTAAGAGAACAAGTTTCACGTAGTAATAGACATTATTGAGTTAATCAGTATTTAATAATCAGAAAGTGTCGCGTATAATTTAATTTAGAATGTATTACAGAAAAAGGAATGAAAAAGTGATTACAATTCTTTCGGTATCAGGAACTTTTGAATGTTTCCATGGAACGCATACAATGCACGCTCTCATACAATCCAATGCTATCTTACGGCACATTGGAGGAAGTAAAAATATATACAAAAGCAACAAAAGAAACAAAAGAGAGTAAAGAAGAAAAGAACGTAATGAGAAAAAATAACGAAAGAAATAGATGATGAAAAAAAATCTCGTCAAAACAAAAGAAATCAAGCGAGAAAAAAAAACATTGGCAAATTAAGAGGCGAAAAACAATATCGATTTCAAAACTAATTATATTATTTTAAATTAATCACGTGGAAAAATTAATTGATTGATAATAAATTTGTTAACATAGAATAATTTTTGTTAGTCATGGAAATCTTGTGTGAAAACATGTTTAAATTACAATTTATTAACTAAAATTTTCCTTTAGTATTACATTGACTTCTGTTGGCCTCATTTCTTTTACCCCTTTAAACAACTCTAAACATCATGTTCGATTTTTCCTCAACTCACTGTTACCAATCACGTTCGGGGCATTATTCCTGGGTATTAAGTTGTAATTTACTATTAAACAACAGAATCAACACATCAAAAATACGGAATACAATTGTGGAAACTTGAAGAAAACGTACCTGTTTTGACCGCGTTGGGCTTAAAAGAGGTGAAGTGTTGGTGAAAGACATGCCCTGTAAAAATAATAATTATAATTTTAGTTTTCTTTGTTATCCTTTCTGTTTCTAATGAGTTTTTCAAGTTATTTTATTATTCTGGAAACTTGGGAGTTATTGTTATAGCATTGACAAACACAAACGATCGTGTTCTTTGATATATTAGTGGACCTCGTCTAAATGATTTAACAAAAACTATAAAATGGATATTTTCTGTGACGCTGCATTCTACAAAATTCCAGGGCCCACACACCTCGCTATGAACTCAAAAATATTACTTCCCTCTGAATTTTCAACTTACGATCATATTTTCCTTTACGGCCATCATGCTGTACCATGCAGCAATGCCGAAATGATTGCTTCCTGAAACAAAGGTATGTTGTATGAGGCTTCGAAGAATTGTTGTTTTTATTATTATTATTATTATTATTATTATTATTATTATTAATTATATTAGTAATTATATAATTCATTATTTTGTGTAGGGAATTTATTATTATTATTATTATTATTATTTTTATTATAAAGTATTTTATTGTTGGTCATTGTGAACTTAATGAATAAAAAGTGAAGATATTATGCCACCAAGTTCTCAGCTTCATTGCAGTTATAATAATAAATCTGAAAAACTAAATCTAAATGTAGATCTTAGATAGCTGGGCGTGTGTAATGAGGTAACCTGTGTAGGTGATGAAGGTAATGGTAATGTGAGACCTGTTGGATATATTTGCGTAAAATTATTTTTTTTAATTACTTTACACTTTGACACTTTTGACACTATGGCATTTTTGGTGCGGTTGAAACTTGTGTGGGCGGAGAAATGTAATTTTTTCACGTTAACTTTGTGTTTTATTAATGTAGAAACAAATACAAAACTGATGTATTGGATAAAATGAAATCCAGAAGGATACAATTGTTAGAAACATTCCTCAATAAATTACGAAAACCAGACCCATGACACCCTTTAATGATTTCAACAACGCACGTTAATATTTACATTCCATACGTGGTTAACCTCTGTGGCTCTTTGACTTCAGTTTCTTCTCGGGCGCTTTGAGATTGATGATACCGACGCAAGACGGACACGTGAGTACAAGAGGCACGACTTGTCCCCCATATCACGTTCAACAGTGTCTAGTTAATTACTGTTGATTACTGGCAATTATAGAGACAACGTGTACTCGATGATAATACAGAATGTTTTTTTACGTAATTACTTTATCCGTACATCCATTGCTCGCCGATCGTAGCTCAGCTACCACTTTTTTCAACAATCTTTTCCTCCAATACTACCTATTTACTCCTGCCCACAATCTCCTACCAAGCTACACATACACCTTACTGTTAATATACCATTAAATATATTATTATTACTTTATTTTATTTCCAATTATTTGGTTATTTCAACCTATTATTATTGCATATAAAGCACCCTCATGTGAGTACTATTTTTTGTGTGTAACCCTTTCAGTGGATGGCACTGAACATGACGAATGCTCCGGGCGCTTAAACTACCGAAGTCGTTAGCCCCGTAAGTGAAGTACATTCTCGGGAGGTGGCGGTGTTCGTCCCCTGCTAGACCATGAGATCCGGCGCGGCGCAGGCCTACAGGTATCTTCCGGTCCGTGCACCACCCTGCCCGAACACCGCCCCAACCGGGGCGAGCTCTAAGCTCCCCCACTGGTCTCCCGACAAGTGTATACTCACCCCCACATTTGTGTGCTTTTGTGAATACGAGTATGAGACTTGAGTATGAGCGTGTAAGAGGGCGGGGAGGGGGGACGGGTCCGGCATGCCTTACCCTTGGCGGCGACCCATCCGACGCCCGTCTCGCGCGCCTTGCGGATGGCCAGCTCCATGCAGAAGGTGCCGACGACGGGCCCCAGGCCGTTGCAGCCGTCCACCCACGCAGTGGCCGGCGTCTCGCGCAGCACACGCGGCTTCACGGCGCCGTCGCACACGCCGCTCTGCAGATCCTTCACGTACATCTCTGCGCACCACACGCCAGACACCGGAATCAGATGCGGGTTCCATAGGGGTGAAAATGATGAGTTATCTACGGTCCCTACTGCCCCTCGGCTGCGCCACTAAGAAGTGCTCGGGCCCTTCATACCCAGCCACCGATCAGCGCCACTGAGCGTGGGAAAGCAAGGATTCGTGAGTCACTCCTGGAGGCGCCGGTGGCCACATGGAACTCAACTTAAACTCAACGGCTCTTCGAAGTGGCATAGTATGAAGGCTGCCATTTAGAGCTAGTTTTGGTGGCAGTGGCGCGGAAGCGCATCTGCGCTGCTAGTGGCGGTTATACACCACAGAATACATATGAATTTTCGGCAGAAAAGCTCTTACTAAGGGCACTGGTAACGAAAAAGTGGTTAAATCCAAATGCTAAATTTAGAAAATAAAATGCTCTAACACGTGATATTGCCTGAATCCATTTTTCGTGGGTCCTTGATGCCAAAAAATCAAATGAGGCAAAACGTCCATCCATCCGTCCGTACCAGTTTGTACTGAGTACAAGAATCTCAACATTTTAACGATAAATTGTTGAAAGATGAATGAAAGATAAAACAATAATAATAATAATAATTAATAATAATAATAATAATAATAATAATAATAATAATAATAATAATAATAATAATAATAATAATAATAATAATAATAATAATAATAATAATAATAATAATAATGTTTTTAAAAGCGCGGGATTAGCAACATTTGAAGAACTACACATTTTCGTTTCCGAGTTATAGAAAAACTTTTTGCAACGGTAAACGAACTGAAGATTTGATTTTTCTGCATTGCTAACAATATAGTAACTCGCCCTCAGCTCTACCCTACCACTACACGCAGAAGAAGAGCTCAACTAAACGTGCATATCGTGAAGCTACATTTATGTCCAGAGAGAAAACAAGGGCCATCTCAGCATTTGCACAATGAATCAGGGAAACTGGACAAACATCTGATCGAGATGGGGATCATTGACCCGAAAGCTGAAGTACATACAAAAGAAGTAAAACAAAAGTATAATAATGTTTATTTTAACAAAACAATGATATATAATGGATTCGATTACATTTGTATTGTATGGTTGTTTTTTTTTAAGATTTAAACATGCCTGTAACAAGTAATGTATTTGGTTGATTTGGCTGATATCGCTGCCTCTTGAATTTGAAACCGATATTTTAATTTTGGTACATTTTCCAAATTTTCAAACATATAGATCCATTGTTTCTGATTAAATTTAGTTGTTGAATAGTGTGAAGAACGTTTATAGGCAATGGTGCAGGTCTCTTGTTCGATGAAAACCCTAACTTTTGGAAAATTGTGAAAGTTCAAAATGTTTTCGGAGTCTTCCTACAATTACAGTTAAGAAGACAGTGTTTTTCTCATTAATGCAATGTGTTGCTTAAAGATAGATATTCAAACAAGGTCATGTACAATTTTTCGAAAATTTGGGTACTTTTCGCGTAATTTTGCATGAAAATACGGGCGAGAAAATACGTGATGGTTTAGCACCACTATTTGTACAATGTAATCGCAAGGATTCAGATAGTGTTTTTGATGTTTGCTAGCATTTGTTTTGAAGAAATTTTGTGAATATTTTTTTTATTTATATTCCTAACAGTACAATCGCCCATTATTTGTCCGATGGCAGTCACTTATCAAACGTGACTTAATGTAGACCCAATTTCGCCACCGTGTGCGCGAGTAGCACATTGGAAAGAGCACCTGGCGACATGTGGCGACATGTAGTACACATTAACTGATAAATCACAGACAATGGTATTCAGATCATTTCTCAAAGTTGGCAAAGACATCCTGAGAGATAATTATGACTGTTGTTAGTCGGGTACTCTAACGTTCTGTTGTATTAGTTTTCTGCCGATCAAAAATATATTTTATGTATCCATGTTATTCCACTCTTGTTAGCATCTGCAACAAGATCCAAATTGATTAAAGTATTGAAAATAACTTTCCATGGCCTTCCATTTCATTTGCGGATACTTCTTGGAAAGATAAAATATTGATATGAATTACAAAGCCATCTTTTTATATGTCACATGTAGTACGTTCGTGTCTATGCGCTAATACGCATCGTAATATTTACGGACTACAAATTATTATCACACTAGATAGTGTGCTTATCTTGACTGCGATTGAGACTTCACAACTGACCCGCAGTTTATTTTCAGATACCTAAAATTTGGGAACGACTAGCGTCTCCGTGCAAGAACACTCGCATGTTAAACCCCACCCTCTACCCTATCCTTCCATTTCTATATTATGAAGAAAAGTTGCTAACAAAATGTATTTATTTGTTTAAAAATGTATGAATGTAACTTTCAATGTACTTATAGAATATCAAATCAAAATCAAAACAATGCAATTGATGTTTGAAACAAATTTTCAAAACCGATTTATTCAGTTTTATAGACAGCGCGTAACACCTCTTTAAAATCATTAGAAGTAAATGTACACTATTATTTGATAGTTTTTCGCTTTCCTTGATAGTCAAAAAGCAAAAGTGATGATTTTGAGAAGAGATGATGGATAAAAGGGTAAACGGATAAAAGAGAGAACAGAATTAGAGATAAAAGAGAGAAGAATTAAAATTTTCTCGAAGAAGAGGCAACCTAAAATGTTTGTTCGTTTGTTTTCTTGTAGGAATAATACTATGACAAAACAGGATAGGAGAAGGTTGGAAGCATTTGAAACATGTAAGTTTTGAGAACGATGGAAAGAAATGAGATTCCAAAACGTAAAAATAAAAAATGAATGCTAAGAGAGAGGAAAAAATGATCAGGTACGATGAATAATCTTTTGAAAGAGAAATAGATACATTAAGCGCAAAAAATGATCACACACTTTCAACATTACAAGCTAATGTCTGTTAGTATAAAACGGTACTGTGTGATAAATCTGTTAAGAGTAAAATTTAATTAAATATTATGCTTCATGTGTATTGTATGAACGAAACAAAATACAATTGTAATATCTAAAAATAAAACAAAATGCGACAGGAGACAAGCAGACTAGACTGAAAAAGTGATCCTACAAACATCGAAGAGAAATTAGCTAATAGTAGATTTAACAACATTCTATGATCCATGAAACTTGGTAGAGCACTCGTAAGGAGCAAAGCTTGGTTAGATCTCAGTAAAAAGTTGCCAGCACAACGTGGGAGTTGAAAATGGAAAGCAAGTGCCCAGAAACTAGTAACGCTACAACAAAAGATTACAAAATTGCACAATAACTGCAAATCTCCAGCTCTCTTTGCAAAATATATCTGGACTTGTAAATACACCTCGCTCACCAGTGCAATCAGTAATCGAAAGGTTTTGTAGTCATAATACAGTGTAGGCAGGCCACATAAAACGAATAGGCACACGAAAAGTATTCAGTGAAGCAGTTAAAGATTTATTATTATTATTATTATTATTATTATTATTATTATTATTATTATTATTATTATTAGAAATGGCTCCAAATTAATGTGAAATTGCGAGGGGAACTGGGAAAACGTGAGGTGGTGTTAGGTGAAGTGTTAGTGCATGGAGCAATATTTAGAGGGAAAATGGGCATCATACCCGGAAATTGTTCTAGGAGGGTAAATAAAATTTCATTAAGAAATTAAATGTTGCAAAACAAGACCAATATAAAGAGTCTGACTTTGAAATTCAGTCATATTTTCATTCAAAACAACATTTTTAGTTCCGATGGGAGGTGCATGGAATGTCGTAACCTTCATGCCTAACTGGATTCTCAGCATCTTCTACCTAAAGAAAAACATGATAGCGGTTCCGTGGTCGTCTGAGAGTGTACAATCGCCTCAAGAATGAGTCATCTGCATGTAATCGATGATGTGATGATACACAATAATATCCTCGTTAACGTGCTGGAAATATACTTGTAACATTGTGATTTAACATGTCAGTGATCTTATACTTAAGCTTTTAATACTCGATTGTGACTGCCCTTCAACACAAATAAGCAAAGGTGTACACTTCCTTATTAGTTGGCGTTAACGATGTAGATCATATGTGATCTGTTCTTTAAATAAGAAACGAAAATACTGCGTGACTAATAAACAAGTTCTTAGACAGTGCTTTCCGAAGTGAATGAAGTTTAATTGACCCTGGACGGCTACGGGAGAGTTGATGAAGTCCAAGTCCCGAAGACTGGAGGTAAAAATCAAAGCAAGCGAAAACCCTTCGCGGTATAAATAACGTAATATTTTTGTTAAACTTTTATACGATGACTTTTTGTGCGTACAAAATCGGAGTATATTTTTTTTAGATCGTGGGTTTTGTAATATTTTCTGCTTGTGTAATTAGAGGGATTAAAAACTAGGTTTTCCGTAGTCTTATTTCTGCTGTCCACATATTTGTCTAACATTCCATTCTTGTTGTATATGTTTTTATCAAATGTTCTTAGTTTTACGATCTGCAACAAATGCGAAAAGCTTTGTAGTGATAGGTCGAAGTGAAGAGAAAGATGGGGGGAAGAAAATTGAATGGGTGAGATGAAAAAGATACACAGTCCCATTTCCTTAAGTTTTGGGAAATTGGAAAAAAACTGTTTCTTACCTAAACATTTAGTTTTACAACAAAATCTTTATTGATGGATTTTACCTTTCAGTTCATCGAGTCCATTCCTAAAATGATAGATGTTTGTGTATAAATGGTATGGCTTAAAAAGTAGAAAATATGTTGTGGAATATGTTCCTTTTTCAGTTCGTTTAAAAAATTGTTAAAACCTTATATTATGCATAACGTATTTTTTTAATTATATTTTGTTATGTTAAGGTAGATTAGATTTATACATATATATATATATATATATATATATATATATATATATATATATATATATATATAGGCTTAGCGTAGTTATGCTAGCTTAGAGCAGATTTACAAAGAAAACGTTAGTTCTTTATCCAAAGAAAAACATTTTATTAATTCAATATCAAGTTCAGAATAAAAATGCATACTCATTCTTTCTGTTAACAATTACTACTCATAAAAATCATTGAAATCATTTTCGATGTTGACATCTTCCAATTTTTGTGTTGACCAGGAAAGTCTCTCCTCATAAAAAGCATCAATATACGGTGATGTTTCAGCAAAACCATCATCCCTGAAGATGAAGAGCTTATACGAAGTGCTTGTATTGAGAGATACTTTCTTATCTTCAATACTTAGACATTTTCACAAAATACTGGGGCCACCATTTCTTAAATTCCAGAAAAGTGTTACTGTTAACTGATTTTACTTGTAAAGAATAGTCAATCTTTTGGCACTTCGGATTATTGCCTTGTATTGTTCAAGCGAATAAACGCGATCATGTCGCCTGACTTCATGCTTCAAGATATCAAAGGCACTATCATATAGCATGAAACTATGCCCTCTTACTGGGTAGTACTGATGAACTGTCCTGAACTTCATCATAGCCAATGTGCAAAGAAAGTCAGCATAACGTGTGACTACGGTTTTGGCCTCCGTAGGCATCACTAAATACACAGAGTTCCTGTATTTCTTCAGGAATGTGATTTTAAATGAAGTTCAAGACCACTGAACTAACTTCATTTGGACCTATGTTTCCCTCGCCCACAGGATACACTCAGCAGGCATCACTAAATACATGAAGTTCCTGTATTTCTTCAGGAATGTGATTTAAAATAAAGTCCAAGGCCATTGAGCAAACTCCATTTGGGCATTTACTTCCCTCGCTCTCAGAATACACATAAAAATAAGCCTAGCTGTTTTTCAAATCATAAATATTGAAAACGTAGAACCGGAGTTTTCTTAGGTAAAACATTTCTTGAACCGGAAAAAAGGGTAAAGGCAGGTTTTGTATGAAATCGAAAACGATTCCCATAACATAAGGCTTGGATTTGGATACTTCCTTAACCTCCTGTAACTTGTAAAACTTCTTGGCATGTCTCTTATGGACAGTGAATTCGACAGCAGCTACATGTTTTGAAATGTCATTAAGCTGGTTTGATTTTATTTTAGTTTGCAAGTTTTCACAAACACTGCAGACAACGACTTGCTGTCTGCCGAATCCATTCCCAAAGTTCTTCTTGTAGTATGCCAGATAGTATTTGTACTTTACTGTTTTTTCCAAACATACGTCGCTATAAAAAGATCATGCATTTTTGCAACAATAAGCTCAGCATAGAGGTAGGTGATCGTGCTCGATGAAAAGTGAGAGATATGTTTTGGAAAGGACTCTATATGTTCAAGTATTTTCACGAGGATTGCTGTTGGAATAGCGTTACCACAGTTGTCATGTTTACCTAGCTTGTCAACGGGAGAATTTCCGCTAGCCAAAGAATTTGTTAACCTAATGACAACCTTATGGTATACAGCATGCAAGCTAATGAATGCCTTGCGACAGACATGAAATTGGAAGGTTCCTTTCATTGCAAAGTATTTGAAAGAAGACTCATTTTGTCTTGAGATTTCACATAATGGCCTATGTCTTGCAACATCATTCCTCTCAATCAAGCTCATTAGAAACGTATCTTGCTCATTTTTGGTCTGCCATTATAAAGGTTTTTTATGATATTCTCCTTTTCATCGTTTTTTTTTAACTAGCCATGCATTTCCTTCTACACTTATAGTTCGGTCCAATACATTTGGCAAGGGCGAGCACTCCTACACTAAATCCTGACCACTAAGTCTTGCGTTTTTTTCTTTCTCGCGTATATGCTCTTCTTTAATTGATTGATTACTGATTCCGGGCGCGTCAACTTCGTCATTAGTGCCGTAAGTGTAATGCATGTTTTTCTTCGGGATGTGGCAGTGATCTTCCCCCACTGGATGGCAAGATCCAGCGCCGTCCAACGTCGACTAGCGGGGTTTTCCCCAACCAGGTATCTCCCACCAGCGGGATACCGCCCCAACGTTCTACGGACACGTTCTACGTCGCCGACCGGTCTACCGGAATATGTGGTAGTGTGGTGCATGTTAGTGTAAGTGTGTGTATAAGGGGAGAGGATAGGACAAGGACGAGGTACGAAATATCGCGCGCGGTCCGTGGCTCGTTTGTTAGGGTACTGCTCCGGCATTCGGCTGGTGTTGATCGGAGAAACCACGGAAAACTACCGATCAGAGCAGCCGGTCGCTAGAATTCTCCTCCAGACAATGACTGTATTCGACCTAACTCACAAGCTAGTGTCGATAATCCTGCCGCCGCCGTCGGGACTCGAACCTAGGACCTCTCGGTCAGAGGTACTGCAGTGACATCAGTTGATGCACTGAGCCACCGCTTCCGGTATGCTCTTCTTTGTTAATCTTTTCTTTTTTACGTCTAGGTTCACTAAAATCACTATCTGCTTTTGGCATTGTAAATCGAACTTCTATTAACGCACTAATAATAGGATACAGGTAATAGACGACAATGCAACTTCATTCACCACAACATAACCTAAAAGTGTTTTTGTACATATATGCTCATGATGGAAATACTATGCTACAAACAGGCTCACTAGCGCAACCATCGCAGCGTCATCTTCCTGTACTATTAAGAATTTGAGTTGAAAAAGGAACACATTCCTGAAATATGTTCCTTCTTTAACTCATTCGTTTTTGTTTTTTTCAAGCTCTGTATGACAGACTATTTCTGGAGGAATATGATCCATTTTCAGCTCAGAGATGTATATATGTAAAACAAACAAAATGGTTATCTCAGTTCAGTTTACCATTTTTGTGGAATGTGTACCTTTTTCATCTCGCCTACTCAATTGCTGGAACTGCCTGCGGGAAATGGGGTGAGCTTAAGACGAAAGCAATGGACAGAAAGCAGTGAAGGCTACTAAATCATACTGAAATTCAGAACACCCAATGATGATGATTTGATGAATAGCGATGGTTTCATCTGGAATACGCCTGAGTGCAAATTCATATAGCATGACCTAACAGCGAGAACGTCATCACGGAGGCTTTACAAGTCATGTCATGCATCCATAGCCGCAAGTACCCAGGAAAGCTTGTGAGATTATTACGAAATCGCTATACAAATTGAAGTCTTTTTTTCCGCATATTGCGGAGTACTAAATTCTTCAATCCGTCACTGTTTCAGTTCATCAGTGTGAATGGAAAACTTACGTAACATAGAGCCTTGACTGCAGCTGATAAGAGTCTGCTCGAGATATGTAGTCTTAGCAGTTGCCAGAGAAGTCAAACAAATACAAATGGGCCCGGAGGCCTCTAGAGGTGCAATGTAAAATTTCAAGGGCGTCGGAGAGATTAGGTCACAGCGTTCATAAGAACGATGTTGGATAACCAACATCGTTCGTATCAAAATTCGGTTTTACTATTATTGAAAAACAAACAGAGAAATTAAACCCGAATGAGACCGTATTTGAAATTTAAAAATATGCCGTTACCACTGTTTTACGCCATCACAGACTGGGGTGTCTGGCTACGGTGGAAACAGCATTACATGGAAAAGAGAATAGCATTTTTCCATGCCGCGAATCGAAAAACAAAGTGATTTTGTCGTGGAAGATAAAGAAAAATACGAAGTTTGTTAGCGCATTCAGATCATTATTCATTTAATAATAATTTGTCTATTTATTACAATAAGATGCCATCTTCACCTTAAAAAATAGACTCTGACTTAGTTTGGGAATAAAGCGCCATTACCTTCATTTTACGGCAAAAAAAATTATTTCCACCTCTTGTTTAGATACGAGATTATTTAGTGCTATATTTAGTATGCATATTGTAAAAATTAGGCGAAACCAATGTAATTATGACTATGATCGTGAAACTTCGTTATAACGATGTCATTACATGACACATTATACTTTGATTTTGGAAGAAACAGAGGAAACGAAGGTCAGAGAAGAAGAATTTTTACGCTTCCAGTAGTCTGTTCTGATTCTGACATTAACTATTTTTGGAAATCCACTGCTGTCGGACCTGCAACCTAGGACCTTCTGGTCTACGAAACTTTCCATGAATTCGCAAACATTAGGCGCACACAGTCGATAGTACCTTCCGAATTAAACTAATTTTCCCCCAACATTCCAAACAAACTAGATGAAAATGCTGCCAAATAACTCCATTTCTAAATGTAAATATGAGTCAAATATCTTGCACAAATAATGTCTCCATGCTTCATTTCTATTCTTTCGAAGAACGTGTTACTATTGCGAATGATTGTCTTATATTTTAAACACTAAGATTTTTCGTTTAGAAAAAAAATGAGCTTTCTATTCAACCACATTTCGTGATTATTTCTTTAAATCAAAAGTAGTGGTCCATATATGAATCTATCATTTGCTCTTATTAACCCATTTTATAGTAAAACCACTACATTTTAATAATATGTTAAAATTAATTGAACACGTATCTGCCGTTATTTGTTCATTAAGTCGTTTTACAAACGAACTACAACAAACTGTAGTTGGTCTCGGTGGTTTTGTTTTGCGAATTTTAATCGATCTATCGACAGCTGTCGACGTTTCGTCTTCAGCGCGAGCAAGAGTATGGGTTAAGGCGACTCCGGTCATTATTCAGCGAGTGGCGAGCAACCGCTCGCCGAATCCCAAGTAATGTGGATGAGTTGCTCGCTATTTGCCGTTGGACGAACGTTCAGTGCTCGCCCTACCCACCGCGTGTCTGTCTTTTAGGCGCATCAAAGGAAGCGAACATTCGCTGAACACATCAGTTCGGGATTGGGCGAGCTGTAGCTCGCTGCTCCGCGAATACGGGATGTGTGGAGCCGCCTTTAGGTTATTCATGACGCAACGATACACTTGCATCACGAAGTTATAGTTGCCGAAGCGAAGATAGCGAGCGAAGTTTCAAGATAAACCGCTGTATTAAATGCAAAGATTGCTAATCGTCTTGCATATGTCCCTTTTGAAAACATTTTCAGCGATTATAATAGCAAGTGATCCATTACGTTTTTATGTTAAGGTGAATAGTAAAATATCCCATAATCATCCTCTAGAACATACACTTATATTGGTAAATATAAACATTTCAGTTTCATTTTCTGAAACATTTCTAACTCTCAGTTCACAACGAAAAGTTATAGTATTGTTCCAGAAGTTGTAAACCTTCCTCATTTCATACGTTCGGAAGAAAACTAGTAAAAACTGAATGACATGAAAGACAATTTTTGGGTTTTTCAATATTTCGTATATTGCATGTATAGTACTTTTCTGTCGAAATATTTTTACAGCCCTTCCATTTGTAGCAAAAGTTCACATAATTCTTTTTAATACGTTTTTGGATTTTTTATTCTGTAAAATTTACAAAACAAAAATTATCGACATTCGGAATCCACCTAGCGGATGAAATATTTGGAGCGTTTTTGGAGTGGAGTGGTTTTGTAATATTACCATATAAAAGGAATCTTCTGTGAAAATGTTTTTATTTCTCACATAAAAGAAAGCTTATGCCGAAACAAGAATAGTGCTCAACACAGGTTAGAGGCCCTTGACTGATGATTGGGAAGTCTGTAATTTTCAGAGAAGAATCCACTATCAGTGCAACGAGCGAGAACCCTGTAAGAATGAGCACGACTTCTTTTCACACGACTGTGGGGAGGTCAAAATATGGCCCAGTCCGCACGACCTTGGGCCTCCCGGCCTGGATTTCCCAACGTCGCGTCGTGTCAGTATCTACAAAATGTTATGATATCTGAGAGCCTTCAAAGGCTTGATTTTTTGGCCACACATGTAGATTTTTTCAGATTTGATAGCCAAATAAATGTGCAGGTACCTAACTTGTCGATTAGACACGTCTTTTTCCCAATTCCTTAACACTATAAACTCCTTATTAACCATGTTGATTGAGGGAATCTATTCGCCTGGACGGATGCTGACCTTTTGAAGGTAGTAGAAAAAGAGATTTAGAATATAGACGAACAAATCCTTCCATACATAAAAACCTTCGTAACTCAATTGACGTTGATAATCTTCTAGGCCTCTCGCTGAATGAGAGTGCCTCTATGCTTTTCGGAACTCCACAGCGCCCTTTCATTTTGTAGTTGTCTGTGCCAATTCCGTCTATTCTGTGACTAGTGTAATGCATGATCAGAGACAAAATATACAAGTTGTAAACGTTCCAGAAGGTATTGGACTCTTAAAGTTTCAGTCATACGCATGAATAAAAATTAATAGTGTACCTATTCAAATGTATCACTACTTCCTCCTGCGGTTAAACAGCGTTTCCAGTCACGATACTTCGAGGAAGAACAAGTCAGTGTGTTAATAGTTTTCGAATGACTTACGAGTTTTCTACGATTCCATATTTCATTTGCATAATCTGTTGTTTGACAGTTTCATTTCAGACCAGAAAAAATTGAAAAATAATTCTAATTTTGCAAAACATTTTGGCTGGATTAAGCTAGGTAGTAGCAAAATAGTCCTAAGATTTCATTACCAGTCATTTGCTTCAATAGCAAACTATTTCTTTCTGATGAATTTGTTCTTTTAGCAGCAAGTCGTTTGAGATTAATTGAAATATTAATAATATTTTAATGGTCTATAGAAGAATATTACGAGAAACTTAATTTTCCTTCGTGAATATCCCTGCAATAGATTGTTTCATCTAGAGAGGCACGCGTAAATTAAATACCCCTATTACGATCAATATTGTTTAAGATGAAATGTACGCATTAAATACCCCTTATCACTAAAGTTCACGTGGATGATTGTGACACTAATTGGCACAGATGGAGAAAAATAAATGAAGTGATATGGATGGATGAAGATTAAAAATATATCTTCATTATCAACATAGATTAAATTTTGTTTGTGAACTCTTGTGAATTACAAAATCAAATGTTTACCATCATGATCTGTAGTCTGCCCAAACATAATTTATGTTCTTTGGGGAGCGCATTATGTACAATCTTCCAAATACGGAACACTGTCATTTTCATCTTCTGTTCTACGAATGCACTCCGTGTTCAGTAGTATAGTTAAAGTTATGGAATGTGAAAAAACCAGATGTGGAGATTTTGACGGAAATACTCTTTTTCGGTGTCACTGTCAAAAATGTTTTCGAAACGTCGGGCTCTCTGATCGTCCAACTATCTGTCTGTGAACAACACTAGCGTCTACGCTGTGCACAGAATTTTCGCCAAAATGGATATTCTCCGGTCGGCCTGAACGAACTCGAGGCCCTGCAAATGAAATGGCCTTTTAATTTTGGGAGGTAATTGTTACGATGCCCCTAGGTCAGGCCTGCACAGCATTTTGCACTTGGACTGACCTCGAGAACCGCGCGCGAGCAACTTGCCTGCAAATACAGCAAGCTAAGGAGAGTGGGGATGAGACCCATTCTAAGAGTGGGGACCGTCAATGAGAATGCACAATTCGAACTTTAACGCGTAAATTGAAAATGCAATCGGTGAGAAATTGACGGACAGTTACATACAATTCAAGTTATATTGCTTTTTTATTTTGTACACGCTTGTTGTCGATGTATTACAATGAAGTATGAACCTAAAACGAATTAGACACACATATTTGATTTAGTTAGCAAGTATAATATTTGCTAGTACGATATATGATGTAATACGCAAATTTAGCGTGGTGCTAAACACAAAATTGAAATATTCAATCATTTTTGTTTGATGACGACAATAATAATTTCATTTTTCTTTTACTATGTTTAATTGAATAAGACGGTTCTGTCAAATCTAAAAAGTCTTAAACCTAAAAATCATTAATACTTTCTGCTCTAATTTCTGACAAAAGCATATTATAAGTTTCTAATTTCAAATCAACGAACACTATTTATTCATAATCGTTTACATCATACAAAAGCATTAAGCACATTCCATTCTATTTAAGAAGACCCGATAATCTCATAATAAAATATCGTAAGAGAGGTTTGCTCGTTGGTATCTCTTATTCAGCTTCATAATAGAGAGAAAATGGTCACAATTTTTTTAAAAACACGAAAACACAACGGAATTTTAGATTGTAAATTTCATGGTGTTTTTTGTTTTTTGTTGTTGTTTTTTGTTTGTTTTTTTGCTATTAAAAAACTGAAGTATGGTGGCACAATTCTGGCTTCAGTTTCAGATTCAGCGTTTGGACATACATAGATACACATGTGTCAAGTCTTTGGGTCTGACAACATTTTTGTGAGCCTATATTATTAAAAAAGACCACTGCTTTAAATATTGTTTATGAATCACAACGAGCATAAAGTAAAAAAGTCGATTAATAGCAGAGCACAGAAGAACATAATGAAATATGGTCATTTTAACTAGAAATTTGGGAGAATACCCATTTAAATAAGTGAGTAAATAATTTCACAGCATGGATCATTGTATTAGATGCCAAGGCATTCAATCTGCGCGCCACGACGACCCCTCTGTGCAAATGGTAGGCTACTTCACCCCACCCCCTGCAAAAGTGCCTGCCCCCTCTACTTGCACTTTCGCCGCTCTCGCGAGCAGATGCTCGGCTCTGGAATGTAGAATGTCCGCGGGAGCCGGCGTTGTGCAGGCCTGTCTTAGGATAACATTGTACATAAATGGGCAAGAATACAACAAAATGGTCGTTTTACTTTTAAAAAAGTGGTTTTAGAAGATGCTAGAAAATAGACATGGTGAACTTGTTTCAAACTGTTCGATGAAAAAGGATTTGAACATAACATCTGAAATTTCAGAGGTAGATAATTTTCATTTTACAGACCGACTCCGTTAAAAAGTATTACGAAAAAGTGTGTTCTACGTTGTAGCACCGTTAGTTACAAAAATACAGATCTTTTAAGAAAATTTGATGGTACACATTTCGGTTCAGTGATAATACTAAATAAAGCTTAATTGTACACAACCTAAATAAATAGTAATTATTTAATTAAACAATTAAGCCTTTTAAATACCCCAATTGTTACAATTATACATTCAAATTACACTTTTTCATTCTGATAATGTAATTCTTTTTAATTCGCCGGTCAGTAAATGATTAACCATATAGATGAATTCTACAACTTACCATTCCGGGGCAATTTCATTCCCTCACAGGTTATTACTAGGCATTATCAGTTGTAAGAATGTTTTCTTCCTGGGACTTTTGTCAGCTTCAGGGGATATCAATTTCGTCCATCCGCGCCGGGTACTTACGATGTCCCTCATGGGGATACATTTTAACCTTACACTAGACACACTTGCGGGCTCCTCGGTCTGTAGTCAGCAGACACACAAGGCCATCTGCGACATCACACGTACATGAAAGACAAGGGACAAATAACCATGCTCACGGCGGGACTCAAACCCGCGACCCTTCAGACAGAAGCGCACGCTCTAGCCACCTCGGCCATTCTGGTTGGCTTTATGAGTTTTGAGAATATCCGGGGAATAAATCCCGACTCTCAAGGGACTCAGCCGCTTTCCTCCACGCTCTGCTGGCAATTACTGTCCAAATAAACTAATCCAGCGCCGGGGAACTACGCAGTCCTTTTCCGACTGCACGACACCCCTCAATTTGGGGAAAATAATTTCCTCCATTTGCCCCTCTCCGAAACTTCCAAATTAAAAATTGGTTGGGACAGAAAAGACCTATAAATTGAAGATGCTCAATTTTTGGAGGTTTTGCTCTGCCTATTTTGTATTTCAATGAACGTTTCTTTTATCAAAAGGAAGTATTTCCTTTATTCTCATACTAATGTACATTTTTGTATTAATTTGTCAGTTTATTGAAATAAAAATGCGAATACGGTGTATTCTTTATTACGAATTCCAGAAGAACACAAAATACTCAAACTTTTCTCCATAAAAATGTTTTAAAAATATAAATTGAAATGAGTGTTTTGATTCTAAGCAATTAATAATTAGTAGATTTACCTTCATAACTTCCGTGTTTTACTATTATCTAAGAAGAAAACAGTCCTTCTCTTAAAGTTCGCGTAACAAAAATAAAGAAAACAAAATCATTTAACACTTTAGGTGCTGGAAACGGGACACCAATTTACCAACGTATAAAATGAGTGTAGGCTATTTAATTTGAAATAAGTTTAGGATTTTCTTTTGGTTTGTTTAGTTTGTTATTTTATGTTCGATTACCTGATATAAATAATCATCATTTGCTTGATCACCCATTATTTGAGAGTGCCTAATGACGTTCATGGACAGGAAAAATGACACATCTCAGTACATGTCATTTTGCAGAAAAACGGTGATAACCTGCGTGGATCCATTTAAAGACAAAGTGTGTTATTCCACTTACCGTCAGCAATTATCTTTGACCTTTTCAAATACTCATAATATACTTGCAGGCGTTCCTCAAGGCTCAGTTCTTGCTCCCACATTATTCAACATCTACACCTCAGACCGTCCTACTATGCCTGATGCCAACATATCCCTATTTGCAGATGACACAGTAGTCTATTCTTCTCACGAAGACATACGTTTTAGCGTCTGATCAAATCCAATCATTTCTTCATTGTTTAAATACTTGGTTTTATAATTGGCGATTAAAAATCAATCCAGCTAAAACTCAAGCAAAAATCTTTACTCTCAGAAAACCAACAAATCCACCTCCATTGACTATCAATAACACTCAACTATCCTGGCTAAACAACTCTCCCCCTGCCAAATACCTAGGAATATTAATTGATAGACGACTAACCTGGAAAGATCACATCAAATCTAACATACAAAAAGCTACAGCAAAAGCTTCTAAATTGTATCCACTCATAAATCCGACATCTTCACTAAAACTTGAAACCAAATTACTACTATATAAAAGTATTATAAGACCCACACTAACATATGCATGCCCTGCCTGGTTAAACACTGCTCCTAGCAATACTAACAAAATTCAAGTTTTTCAAAATAAATGCCTTCGCAGACTTCTTAACGCACCCTGGTTCATTCCCAACAGTCAAATTCATCGTGAACTTCAAATGCCTTACATCTCAGACTATTTAATAAGCTTATCCTCTAAATTTTATACACTTCTTCCATCTTGCCCAAGCACTTCCTTTTTTTCACCTTGGCCAATAAGCCAATACTCCGAACAAAATAAAATCTCGTTTTCCCAAAGATATTTTCAGACCCCCCTGATTCAAATCTCCCCCCATGTCCTCACATAATATTTTACTTAACACCCCCTCCAGACCTTAACAATATCAAACTCAAACTATCTTCCTTTCTCACCTCACCATAAAACATAAAATTTTTGTCTTTCTTTGTGGTTTTACACCTCAATAAGACAATCAACTTAGGAAGTTTTCCAAGAATTATGTATGTGTATTCACAACTCTGTAGGACCATCTGGTCGAGCAGATAGAAATAAATTTTAAAAAAAAGCAATTATCTTTCTGAAACTTTCAATAGTAAAATCAACCATTTTCTGAAAATATTTCATTCTTAACACTTGCATGCCAAAAGGAGGTGAGGGTCAACAATGGATTCCCGGGAAGGTTTTCCTCTTCTTTAGAAGATAAGGAGGTTATCTGTTAAAGAAGTTGTTGATATTTTAGGACATCCCTCAAAGCAATGAAGTTAAATCCTTAAGCTTACATTTGGATCGAAGATTAACGAGGAAGGTCCACATAAAAAGAATAAAAAGAACTAGAACTAAAAACTAAAAACTACCAATGGCTAATTGGTAAATATTTCCAACTAGCATTGGGAAACAAAATACTTATATGTAATAGTATCCTACAGCTCATGGACCTACGGCATTCAACTTAGGGACATAGCCAGCGTCTCCAACATCGAAATTCGTCAGCGATTTCAGTCAAAATATTTTCGATCAGTGACAAATGCACCCTGGTATGTCAGCAATAAAGTACTCTACAACGGCCTCCAAATAGAGACCATCAAAGAAGAAATAGCGTCCGCGAGTCCGAAATACCACACGAGACTGGAAAAATCATCCAAATAATTTCGCTATTAATCTGTTAGACAGTAGTGAAGAAATAAGAAAACGACAGCACTATAAACCGCTAGATATAACGTACCGATTTGAGTAAATAGGAATGCTACTGTTGAATAACATTTCCACACATATAAAAATTACTATTAATATTGCTGTAGTAATAAATTGCAGATAAACAGAATTCATCAAAAAATCTTGTCGGATCTAATCGATGTGTATCCTACTGTTGAAGTGCGATTCTCATTCAGTCGGCGGTGACCGCATGTAAACAGATAGCAGTGCTCTGCCTGCCAATGTAAAATGAACGAGTAAATATGTCCCAATGTGTATAACAACTGTGTAATCACATCAACATAGTGAATGCTGAACTACTTCTTCAAAAAACAAACAATGCTATCTGTGTTCCCGGGGAAAGGACCACAAGAACAGAAATTTTTTAAAATATGTATGTCCTCGCCACCACTCAAAAACTAAAAATATTTTAACAGACTTACAGAAAATTATTGTAATACAGTTAAATACATGTAGTTCTTAAATATACAAACTTTTTCTTCAATTGATTTCAATTTATTCGGGGATCTCTCGTTGAGCCCCCTCATTGGTGATCTCGAAGTACCGAAGTGGCATTGGTTTGCGACTTAACTCAGAACATTTTTGACGTGTGTCACTTTTCTTGTGAACTGACAGCATGCATTTTTTAAAGATACGAAATTCTGCCAGCAGAATATCCAAAATTAACCTCTGAAATTAAAAAACGTAACTAAAACCTAAAATTTAGAAAACTATAGTATTTAAAGAATGTTTATATATATATATATATATATATATATATATATATATATATATGTAATTGTATGTAGAAATGTTCGTATTAATAGTTAAAATTTTAACTAATAAATATTTGTAATGCAAATGCCTCTTTGAAAATAATTAAATATACCGAGTAGGAAAAATTAATTATTGAATCGATTATAGGTACTTTATAAGTCCTATCAACTTATTTACACATATTTGTTAAGCATTTAAATAACAAATACTCCTACGAGAAAACTACTCATACAGTTAAACAGAAATGATGTTTTAACATATTTGGAAGTTGGTAATTTTACATTTAAATTTAATTTCTGAGGAAGGTTACCGATTCTTAATTACTTTAAAAAATATGGAATTACACACAACTCGCCGCAATGCACTCGTGCAGGAGATAACATCTGTACACTTTTCAAAAACCACGACAAAACGAAATTTTCTTCGGCTGATCTGCATTGGAGGAGGAAATTCGCGGGGTATTTGCGTACGTCGCGTCGCGTGGCACTGCGCTCATGCGCGAGAAAACATCTTTCTTTACGCTCTTCGAACATCGCGACAGACAGACACTCCTTCGCATGACGAGCTTTGGAATAAAGCACATTCGCGCGTGGGATTCGCGCGACGTGTACATTGTACTCAAGTGCGGGGTAACGGATTTACACTCATCAAAAACCACGCCAACATTTTCTTCGGGGAAGGGGTCGTCCATAAATTCCATAATGCCAATTTGGAGCATTTTTAATACCTCCTCTTCCCCCAGAAACGCTCGCATGAAGCCAGTAAATAAATATGTAACGCTTGCGACAACAACCCCCATTTACAATAAGTAAAAGTAAAATATAAAACTAATACAATTTGCATTAATTTTATTTGGGTTATATATTAAAATTTATGATTGCGATGCTGACTGCATTTAACACTGCGAATAGCGGCAAATTTTTGAGTTTGAAACAAAGACGAAAAGGTGACAGAATTTCTGGCAAGCCGTGCACACGCAGTCGTGAAGGACGCATATGCGAATCTGCGTCACTGTAATTGGATTCTGGGAAACACTACAGATCCAGTTTGTATATTTTCTTCGTAATTTAACAGATTCAATCAATATACCATTGATGAAAAAATATTTCCATTTATTATAACATTTATACATTACGTTTTTATTAATTTACATTTTTTTTATTTCATTTGTTAATATTTTAATATTTTTGTTCAAAAATTGATAGAAAACATTTATTTAAGCAAATGTCGCAAATTAAAAAAAATAAATATCAGCGTTACGTAACACTAAACTAACACCCTCCACCCCTATGTAACGCTGTCACAAATGCCCCCTGCCCCCTTCAGCGACACGCAATTTACGGACGACCCCTCACGCGGTGCGGAGCGAAAAACACACGATCGCGCGCGGCGTTTGTTTCGCTTGCGTCTCACCGAGGCGGTTGAGGCCGTGGCTGAAGTGTCCGCGACGGTCGGCCTCGGCCAACACGGAGGCCATGGCGCTGGCGTGGGCGTCGGGCGCGCCGGCCTTGGCCACGCATTCGCGCACGAAGCGCTGCACCTCGGCCAGGGCCACCAAGCGCGGCCCGGCCGCCGCCGCCGTCGTCGTCAGCTGCTGCGCCATGGCCCGCGCGCGCGCGCACTCGCAACGCCCCGGCGTCGATCCGTCCACTCCGCCTCCGCCAGCGCCCGCGCCAATGTCAGTGCCGCCGCCGACGCCGACGCCGCAAGTGCCGCACCGCGTGGCGCCACGGCCCCTCGCCGCCGCCACCGCCGCCGCCTGCTGCCCGCCCGCCCGCGCGCCCGCGCTCATTATCTGTTGCTATCTGAGGTGGCGATCAGGCTGACCAACTGCCTCGCGAATCTGGTGTCTTGTCGTAGTGACATAATGGCGGGATGGTGGACTGGTTTCATAGAGAGCGCCCACCCAAAAAAGAAGTGAGGGGAAGGTGGCGCGTTGATGTTGTCTAATGAGGGTCACTGTTCATAAAACTACTCCCAGCCCCTTTCATCATCGCTTAAAGCAGAATTTAAGTGCCTGCTCCCTTAGATTTTCGCGAATGTCGGTGAGAGGATCTACCAAAGTAGCCATGAAATGAGCCAAAGTAGTTTAATTGAAAGTTACTTCCGACACAAAGGCGTGGCAGGAAGTCCGGATCGTGATGGAATTTGCGGGCGGTTGAAGCAAGCTAGACGGAGCGGATCATAGGTTCTATTATACACTACAGATAGAATTAATTTTTCTTCTAAAAATGATTGTCATAAATAAATATTAATAGATGCGTAAGGGGGCGGGGTAATGAGCATCAACGTCAAGAATAAGCTCGCAACTTGCACTCTCTCCTTTTTCGCGAGGAGCCCCGTTAAAATGAGAATCATCCCAATGTGGTAACAGTCCATTCCACGGAATACTCCATAAACAGATTAAAAATTGGGGTATTGAAGGCTACTGTGTGATTATTTCAGAACAGGTCGTTTTCGCCCAGATCGTGTCAGCTAACCATCTGGGCTGACATACAGACTACAGAGGATTGGCGGAAGAAACAACTTACGCACGCTCATGACTCAATAGGGTTACAGTTAATCCCCTGGCCGAAAGGTAACTAATGGTTCTACATCAGCACATACTTTCTCGCATTTTTAACTTTTGTATTTTTCGTAAATTCAGAGTTCAACAAAAATAATACATCTGTCATTTTCAAGTTTCCTTTTGCTCTATTGAAGGAAAAAAATTAAAGAACATTTTGGAGCCGTTTTTGAGAAAATCTTGCTTTTAATATTGCCTTTATTTCTCGCAAAATTACGCTAAAACTACATCATTTTCAAGCGAATGGTGCTATAACAGCACATACTTTCTCGAATTATTTCTTCACTTTCGAAAATTCATATAGTTCAACGAAAATATGACCCGAGTCAATCTTTTAAACGTCCCTTTTATCTGTGGAAAATGTTAAAGAAACAAATTGAAGGGATTTATGAGATAGTTTTTTTTGAGAAATTCTAAAAATTTCAATTGCAAATTGCGTAAAATCTACTTGATTTTTCAAATAATTGTAGATGACCTTTTTTAAAGAGCTGAGTTTTTACAACTGACTTTGAGGCAAAAATCTCTGACTTCAATTTTGTCATTTCGAAATGTTAACTTTTTGCAATTTTCAAAAAAACGGAGAGTTCGCGTAAAATGAACCCGCCTAGAGCAATATTTTTTGCCGTCGCTTATTACAGTTGTGGAAATTTAAAGAAAAAATTGGTTTGCTTATTGCCTATATTTCGCGCAAAAGTACGCGAAAACTACTCACATTTTCGAAAAATTGAACATGAACTTATTTAAAGATCCGTCCTAAAGAACAGTTATTATTCAGGAATATATATATATATATATATATATATATATATATATATATATATATATATATCATCAATAATATAGTTGTATGAAGTCGCTAGTTGTATAGATGTACGAATCTGGGATTTCAACGAATATGAGACCTGGACCATTCTCTTAAACGTCCTTTACGCTATCCGAGGACAAAGGTTAATCAAAAAATTTGGAGCCATTTTTGAGAAAATTTTGAAAATGTTTTTGAGGCTTCAAGTCCTCAAAAATTGAAGTATCCGTTTGAAACTTCCAAAGCTTTGAGTACATTGAGATCGATATGGGAATATTAATTTTGGAGAAAATCGGCTGCACGGCTTAGGCGCAGACGGACGGGCGATCGCTTTGCCAATAATCGATTTTTCATTATCAAGAACCAACAGAACATGGATTCTGGATACACCACGTGTTAGAGGATTTTTTCTATAGTTAGCAACTGTATTTATCTACTTTTTCGGTACCAGAGCCCGACAATGAGAGCTTTTTCTGTCGAAAATTCGCCGTTTTCTGGTGCACAATTACATAACTTTCTCTTATCAAGTACCTTGGTAAGAGCGAGAAATTAAAAATTGTGCATTTCCTTATTTAATCCTTAACTTGGCAAGCAAAGATTAACTCAAGGACAAATTATTTATGTGGTCTGTAGGAAGAGAAAAACAGTATAATTTTTTTCTTTTGTAATCTTAGATTTCATAATTTGTATGTATCTTATAAGATACGTCGGGAAGTTCCCCTATTAATGAGTATGTATCGTGAGAGATACAGTGCTAATCACTAGACACTATAATTTTTCAGAATTCTTCATGATGTGATATAAACGTGGATATTGTGTCGCATAACTTTGTTAAATGCAAGGTTTAGTATCTCCTGAGATACTATGTTTTCTATCCAATCTCGAATTTATATAGTTGGCTTTCTCAGACAAATTCTGAGTGCATAATACTTAACTAACGTATAAACAAACAACTTCATAACAAAAAACAAAAACGATTGTGCGAAGATAATTATATTTAGTGTTCGAAAAGTTAGAGAAGTTCTTCAGTCCGACATTTCACACTACAATGAGTTTCGTTTCTCTGTTGCTCTGAACAAACGCTGTACATAAAGTTCTGGGTTCTGACTACATTTCATACATCAGAGACATATTCTGTAACACACTAATCGATAATACAAAAATATTTCCTCATTATCATGGTAGATATTCTGTCACAAATACTGTGTATCTCACAAGGTACGTTGCCAAGTTAAAGGTTAAAGGCCTGTCGTTGAACAGATTTTTTAAGAAAAAATCTCTATCTTCAATATTACAGTTAAAGGAAAATGCCGAAAATTTTGAACTTGTGCAGTTTTCGAAAATTCAGAATGTACGACGAAAATGCGACCTCCGCAGTATGTTAAAGCGTTCTTTACTTTTTTTCGACGAACATTTTGCCGTCAATGGATTTTTCGGAATCAATGACCCACAAAACGAGAGTTCTGAAACGCGGGTTTTTCTTTCGAAAGATCGCAAGTACATAGTAAGAAGAGATCGTAAAAGGCAAACCTTCAGTATGAAATTTGTAATTAGGAAAGAATCATACCGACTTGATCGTCACCGGGGTCATCAAAGACCACATCGGATGTTTGAACATCTGGTGGAAAATATGCCACTGGTCCCAGGATTTTTGACTGAGCAACAAAGGCTAAGGGCTGCAGAGAGACTCGAAGAACGACAAAGGTGGAGCACAGGAGAAAACAGAAATCATGAGGTTTTACTGGCAATCTAACCCTCGCCAAAGATTCCAAAAGAGATGGAACAAGTTCTAACTGTGGCGAGAAAAAAAAACCGACGGACTAGCTGGCCAATCTTTTCACCACCTTGGAGATTGATGAACCTCGGCGTACACTCAAAGTAATTCCCTGAAGAGGAAAAAGAAAACGAACTAGAAGGAAGAGAATCTGAGAAACGTTTTGAGGGACTGGAGGTAATGGAAAATGTTCTGTTCGAAGGCTACCCGAAGCCACTTGGGGGAAAAATTAACGACTACATATGCTACAAAAAGAAGAAAGGAGCCGACTGTCGGTAATAGCTTTACGTGCCAATATTTAATTCTAAGTGAAGTCAAGGAGAATTTGAAACAAAGATTAACGAGAAGTACTTCTATTAAGAGGGGAAACAATAAAGTAATGGCTATGAAATCTCATTCGCTCGTGAATATTTCTGATGAATTTCAATTTATTAAAGAAAATCTTTGGGGAAAATGAACCACCTTCAGTTCTTGTCAATTCTGTGATGATTTTGTAATTTTCTTAAACTGTTATAGTTTACATTTTTGTTGATCGTCAAACGTTCACGAACAAAATAGTAAATGTACCCTTGGCCCTTCATCTTGTAATCACGCCTCCCCTTATCTGCATGTTTCCTCGCGGGCTATGAAATGGACCCTATTATGTACCAAAGCGAATATTTTAGATAACCTTTTGTCATCTGTAATATTTTATGGAAAACATATGTAATATTGTATGACAAGTCACCGCTAATAATATTGTTTTTGTTTTATCTAGTTTTCATAAAACTACTGTCAACGGAAACGTTTTCAACCTTGAAAGAAATATTCAAAAAATAAATTGAAATTTTTATCTTGCTAAGTCTTCTAAAATGCCAGTATGAACAAAGAAGAATCATTTAATGAATTCCAAGCCATCATGACAGAGAGCATCGTAATATAAGTTCACTACACGCTACGCTCGGCTTTAATCTCGGGGAGTGCACCTGTATCCAAAGGAGAACTGGTCTAGTGGGATAATGAATTGTGTGATAGTTTATCTTTGTTCCTCACGCTATCATCTCAAGATGAAAACCCTTATGCGTAATAGTATAGAGCTCGTATTACATATTAGCAGTCTTTCTCCTAATGAGTTCAAATTAAGTGACCATTTGGAAGTTAACATAATCATTTCAACATTGAAATTGAAGGGCAAATAATTTTCGAAAATTTGTCTTTTTTAAAATGTAAAAGAAAAGGGGCTTTTTGTGGATTTTTTTTTTTCAAACTAGTGGTACTAAAACAGCACCTACTTTCTCGACTTTAGTAATGGTTATGCAATACTATTTATACCACAATTTCTCTCCGAATTAACACATCTCAGTCATCATTTGTTGTAATACTCATTACAAATCGTAGAACATTTGAAGCGAAAACTAAATATTTTCAAGCAAATACCAACACAAATTTGCCTGTTCTAATTGCTTTTCATACCGCCAAATCATGACACAACAATGAGACGAAATTCACAGAAATTCAACTGCCAAGTCGTGAAGCGCAATGCTATTGCTGCATTCCAATCTGAAATTTCCGGATGCAATTTTTATTGCATATATTTCAAGTCCCAGTTTCTGTAGCTGTGTGACGAAGAAAAGCTCAAGCAGACGGATCTTGCTAGTTGCATTGAAGAGAATACGTCATGTTTGCCTCATGTCGCTCTTACCCCCAAGCATGGGAATTTAGCTAGGCCCAAGCATTGATTTTCTGAGCGAATCCCACGAAAAAGAGCAGTTTCTCAATTTAATTCATTCTTTTAATTTAGATATTACAGTGAACGTACCTACACGGAATACTCTTAAATCACAAACAGCAATAGATCAAATTATAATTAACAAAACCACAACTAGATATGAAATAATAACGAATAATCTAGGTTACAGTGACCACGATGCACAAATTCTTACAATTACTAATAACATGAATACTGACACAATAAATAAAACACGCATGTGCAGAGCATTACTACAGTTAACATAAAGTTATTTACGGACTACTTGCTGAAAGAATCATGGGAGGCAGTTTATAACGCTATTGACACAAATGAAAAATATAATTTATTTTTCTCAAAGCTTTCATTTCTCTTTAACGCATGCTTTCCTATTAAAAAGAGAAAATTAAACATTTCACGAAAAAGTAATTCTTGGATCACAAAAGGAATTAGAACATCGTGTAAAAATAAACGTACTCTCTACTTTATTTCTAAACGTCATGACGTATCTCAAGATTTCCTTATCTACTTTAAAAAATACAAAACATTGATACGAAAAGTCATAAGGCAGGCTAAAATCATGAAAAACGATCAGGATATTTTGAACTCAAATAATAAAACAAAAGTAATGTGGAATATAATAAAAAATACTATCAAATCAACTAGAAAACCCGTAGAGAATGTTGTTTTAAAATATAACGATATAAATGTGAACGATCCGGCAACAGTGGCTAATCTCTTTAACTAATACTTTTCGAGAATTGCTGCCGATCTCACTAAGGGTCTTCAGCCACAAAATTCAAAAACAGACAGTTCACCCAAAATTTTAGACACAATGTTCGTTTCCGAAACTTCTTCCTATGAAATTCTCAAAATAATCGGTAAACTAAAAAATAAATATTCGTCCGGTTTAGATGAATTCCCAGATTCTTTGTTAAAGATTTGTGCGTATGCCATTATACACCCGTTAACTCACATATTTAATGCATCTTTATGCACTGGAACGTTTCCAGATATTTTCAAAACAGCTAAAATTAAGCCGCTCTTCCAAAAAGGCAACAAAAATGAAATTCAAAATTATCGGCCCATTTCTCTTCTATCAGTTTTTTCAAAAATATTAGAGAGACTTTTTTACGTACGAATGTAAACCTTTCTCACTAAACACGACGCGCTTTCAGATTGCCAACATGGATTTAGAAAATCAAAAATCAACGGAAACAGCTATATTTTCTTTTCTTAAAGATGTCGCCTCATCATTGGATCAAAACGAGGCACCTATTGGATTATTTTTAGATCTCTCAAAAGCTTTTGACGTCATTGATCATGACATTTTACTTTCCAAATTACCTTCATATGGAATTCGTGGTATTGCTCTAGATTGGTTATGTTCGTACCTTAAACAACGATCTCAGAGAGTTGAAATACCTTACTGGAATGATGGAACATTACGTACGCACCTTTCCGACTCTTTGCCCATTGCATGTGGAGTTCCTCAAGGATCGATTTTAGGCCCTATTCTGTTCCTACTTTACGTAAACTATATGCCCTCGACGATTCGAAACGGAAGAACGGTTCTCTTTGCGGATGATACGAACATCCTTTGCAATAAAGAAACCGTAAATAGTACAATATCAGATGTTTCAAATTGGTTCCGAAATAACAAATTAATAGTAAACGAAAAGAAAACGGTTTAATGCAGTTTTCCATATCAAATAAACAATTCTGTGCTCCATTGAAAATGAACAGTGTACCATTGACTGATGTTAAGGCAACAAAATTTTTAGGTCTCTCAATTCAGTCAAACCTTAAATGGAACGTCCATTGAAATGAATTGAACACAAAATTAAGTTCATTATGCTACGCGTTCAGAATTCTTGCAAATTCAGTCAGCCTTCATACTGCTCGTTGTGTATATTTTGCGAATGTTCATTCCCGCCTGAGATATGGCATAATATTCTGGAGAAATACATCTTATAGCTCCCAGACTTTTAGATTACAAAAACGAATTGTACGAATAATAACCAAATCCCACCCACGTGATTCATGTAAGCCTCTCTTCATTAATCTAGGAATTCTACCATTACCGTGTCTTTTATTTACGAATCAGTGGTTTTTGTAAAAAATGACTTGCTTAAGGGCGGGAATATATTTTCAGAAAATGCCGAAGTCTATTACTATAACACTCGACGTAGAAATCATATTCATCAGGTGACAGTATCAACAGATCATTACAAAAAATTCACATACAATACATGTACATTATTTTACAACACTTTGCCAGATGACATTAAACGATTAAATTCAATAGAAAAGTTTAAATCACAAGTGAAATCGTTTCTGCTGCATAACTGTTTCTACACAATTAGAAACTATACTGAGCATCACAAGAAAAGTAACATTAATTTTTAACAATGATACATAATGCATTATTTACCATTTGGACTGTATAAATGAGTATAAACAACCTGTAACAACTATTGTACTACAGCTTCCGGGTCAATGACCCCATCTCGATCAGGTTTTTCGTCCAGTTTCCCTGATCCATTGAGCAAATGCTGAGATGGTCCTTGTTTTGCTTCTGGACATAAATGTAACTTCATTTTCTGTGCACGTCTTCTAGAATTCAGTGGGAAATACAATTATTCAAATTTTCGTTTCCATGTTGTCGCGGCAGGAAGTAATAAGAGCCAAAATTTACTGCTTATTTATCTTTGAAAATAGATTTTATTACATGGGAGTTTTGTTGTTGTTTTTTTTCTCCCTTTCAAAATTCAAAATTTATTGCTTATTTACCCTTGAAAATAGATATTTTTACATGGGAATTTTTTGTTTTTCTTTCTCCCTTTCAAAATTCAAAATTTATTGCTTGTTTATCCTTGAAAATAGATTTTATTACATGGGAGTTTTTTTTCTCCCTTTCAAAAATTCAAAATTTAAGTAGTATATGACTTAGTGTAGGGATCACAGAATTTTGAAAATGTGCACACAATTCACTTTTCCCCATAGCACGTCATACGCAGTTTTTAACTGTTTTTTGACGTAAAATAAATAAATAAATAAATAAATAAATAGCATGGGTGACACCGGTAGCTGGCCGGCGAAGTCGGACTACCGACCCAAAACGCCAAATACATACATTATTATTATTATTATTATTATTATTATTATTATTTGAATTTTTCACACTGCACTAGCTTTGTAGTAGTAGTAGCAGCAGCAGCAGCAGCATTGGCGTTGAAACTGCACAAGGCAGACGATAAGTCCCGAAGACGTCGGACTCCACTATGTGTCGGAACTTAACCATTTCTGATCTAGGCTCGGTCGATCTCGCGCAGACAAGACATGAACGAATGTTGCTCTCTGGACAACTTCAATCAATCAACTCCCAATCCCCAGTACATCCCAGGAATTGTCTTACCACTCTGCAGCTGACCTGTGTTACTGCTTTTTGTAGTATCTAGCCCTAATCCTACGCGACGCTACAATATGTTCCACGTACAAAATGATAATGAACACTTGGATTACATGCACTGTGTTTTGGTATTAATCCTCTGGTAGACATGATTATCTGTCGTGTATGATATTTTGAAGTATCCATTGATGACGTAGCTCCTGCGGCAGCCGTATGTATTACCCCGCAACTTTTCTTGAACGATGACCTTGCTTCCCCCTCCCTAGAGCAATAAACACTTGACGACCAAAGCTCGCAACGAGCACTGATGACAACATTCCAAACACATTTTCATTGTCGCGTGAGAAAATATATTTACTGTTGAAACCGAGAGCTCCTGGTCGTATTTTTCTCAACAATATCTAAAGAAATGGCAAAAGCAGATACATATCCATCTCAGAAGATATCTCGAACTCCTGGAAAAACTAGAACTCAATTTATCGAGAAAGTTGCAAAAGCCTGACTGATATTCCAGAGATTGTCATTGCTTCATAAAGTCTAGTGGTGGATGTCGTAACTAATACCCCACTGTACCCGCATTTCTCCAATCCATCGTTCAAGAAAAGTTACGCGATTAATACTTCTGGATTTTTAAGTTGTAAACCTAGCCTAGATTATTATCGTGCGATCATTGTGATTTTGTTGGTCGTACAGTATTGTACACAGGCTAACAGACGTCACCGGTTTTGGTGAGTGTTCGTACCACTTGGAGCATGTGTTTGGAACTTCGAGGGCGGTACATATCTGCCAGTGGAGGTAACTACACACCCTATCGTGTCTTTTCAAGTATTCGGTCTTGGCTAGAATTGGACAAGCTGAGACAATATGATCAATGGTTTCTACCTGTTCCTGGCAGACACGACGTTTATCATTTTGGAACATTTTGAGATTTGCTTTATCGTAATGTCGTGTTCTCAACGCCTCATCTTGGCAGCTATTAAAACTCCGATTCTGGCACCTTGTCTATTTTTTTAAATATTATCCATGGTGTGGTTTGTCTCTCCATGATATCTTTAAAACTTTTTGTGTCTCACATATCATGTTAAGTAGCATCAGAAGTTCAGTACCTGTGTTATTCTGCGTGTCTTGCATAGTTTTCTTCGCAATGTTCCTTGCTGCATTTGCAATGCCTCTGTTTCTCATTCTTTGGTCATGTTTAATAAACTGCCTCATTAGTGGGTCATTTTGATGACTGACTACATATTTTTCCCAGCTCGACTATTGTATTGTGCCAAGAGGCTTCAATTTGTCTGAGGCCTCTTCCTCCTTCCTTACGTGACACTTAAAGTCTGTACATCAGCTCGAGGTTGGGCGACATGATGCATTGTAAGCAGTTTTCTGTTTTTTTCAATTCGTGATTGCGATTTCATCAGTCCAGTCTACTAGTCCGAAATTGTACCTGGCTACATGAACTGCCAAATATTGCAGTTATTTTATTCCCGGAGTTCAGAGCAAACTGCAGGACAAGTCTCACTCTTCAATAATATTCTCTCCGGATTCTCACTTTCATTGTGTCGTTCAACATGTATTCACATTCTTCAAAGTCCAGATATTTGTAAATTTTACCTCACTTAAGATCTGGAATCACAGTGCGCGTGTCAACATCAATTCTCTCTTACGTTGTCACTTTGCCACTCTTTAAATTGACTTTTGCGTGTTTGTCAAGACAAAATTTCATGCAGATGTCATTTCTGAAATCGCTGATAACAGACAGCATTTGGGAGAGAATCGCTTCAATCTTAGCAAACACTTCAAGATCATCCATGTAAAACAAATGTGATACTGGTCGTTCTTCACTACGGAGCTTTTAACCAAAGTCAGTGCGCGACTTGAGAATGGTATCAAACTAATAGCCGAGGGGATAGCGAATCTCATTGAAAAATTCTCCTGTTGACCTCAAAACTCCTTGTTTCTACTACTTCATTTCCTCTGTGTATTAGTAAACTAGCACTACCACGACTTCATACTAGCCTTCCAAAACTTAGTGTGGGATGAAATCGATAGATCTGCAGATCCAATCGTGTCGAACACTGCCAAAGGCCTTCTGCTACTCTGTCCAAGCCATGCTCAAATTACGTTTTCGTTTCCTTACAGCATTCAAGATGACTTTTTTTAGTTTCAAGATTTCCTTACAACCATAGGAACCTTTACAACATCCTTTCTGTTCAACTGGCAACAGATGGTTCTTCTCTAGTTGTACGTACATTTTGTTATCTATGGCTGCAATTATAACTTTATATATAACACGCAAATAAGTGATTGGCCTGTACTTAGCCAAAGAACTGTCTCCCGTTTGGGGTAGCAGATACGTGATGCCGCGTGTGAATCATTCCAAGACTTACTTTGGGTTCTCTAAAATTTTATTAACAGCCATTGCTAAATGAGAATGTATCGGTGTTAATCCAATAATTCTGGATCTTATCTATCCCGGTAAATTTCCATTTTCCCATGCTTTTAATTGCTTGAAAGAGGTCCTCTTCCAAGAATTCGTGAGCATGTTCTATTGTTTCCACAAGTTCATATGCAGCATCAACTTCTGATTGGAGCCAAGGTGTTTCAGTAGGTGAATTCTGTAAATTCAATGCTTGTTTATTTCTGTGTTAATTTTTTCTTTATCAACAAATATATTTATTCCTTTTGTAAATAATAAACAATTTACATGTTTCTGGAGTGTTTACATGTTTCTGCAATGCAAAATTTTGCTCCGAAGGTATTTTTTCAAACCAACTTTTGAGTGCTTATTGCGGCTCAGACATTCGGAATAGGCAAGGATGTTATTAGACAAAATATGCTTAAAATTGTATTAAGTGCAACTCTCGAAGTTTCGACGTTTCCTCCCTAGTGACAACGATTACTCCCCAGTGCCAAATATTAATGGAGGATTACTCCCCAGCGCAAAGCGCTCAACGCCCCTTAAGGGGCTTGGAGACGCGTTGCGTCGAATTGTGGACGCAACAAATTAAAACAAAAAACCCTTAAGAAGAGCCTGTAAACCTTTCGTATTTATTAATGTTCTACTAATTTTTATGGTGTCGTGTCGGTTACATATCGTTGAATTCACCTTTATTGGTATAGATTGCATTTGTAAATAGCATCGCTTTAAACGATTTCTGATGGTTTTCGAAAACTTAAAACTTTTCTGCAAAAATTGGCTCAGAATTGCGTATTTTCAGAAAGGCTCAAACGGTTTTTTCTCAAAACCGGCTCCAAATGTTTCAATAGAAATGTGCTTAAAAAACCATTTTTTTAGACTTCTATAATATTCTCAAAGTTATACTATTAGGGGATCGAAAAATTGAGAAAATAAAAAAAAATATCTTTTAGGTTCCGGTAGGTCTGGAAGAGGATGGGGCAGAACGAAAAATCTAGTCCAGTTAAAAGAGATATAACTACGAGAAAGTCTGGGCCATTCTATAGCACCACCAGTTTCATTGCTAATGAGAGTCAATTAAAACAAATATGTTTATCAACTTTAACCACTCAAAAGACTTGAAAATTTGAGAACAATAGGTAATAACACAACTGTACCTCACAATTTAATGTAAAGCATTATAATACTGTACTAGATACAGATAAAACATACTATATAATATTTTTAAAACACTGTTTACTTCTTAAGCTTTTCTTCGGACTACTTATTCCAGTAAATACACATATATTTTACTACTATTCCTCATAGAAGCGGTCCCAATTAATCTGCAGATCCGAGTATTGCCAATAATCGGGTGTTCTGCTATATATGTATAAATTGGTCTGCTATATGAAGCTTGCGATATAATACATAAGGTAGAGTGATATGACGTTCAGGCTTACCTTATCATCCATGTTTACAGATTTATGTTCTTTTCTCCCAGACACTCATAATATTAATTCTTCGTGGTGCTTGTAGCATAGTTTTGAGTTTTTTTCTTTTCTTCTGTGCATTCTTGAAATATTCTTTTTCATCAATAATTTGGTAATTAGGAATGGAAGTTAACCTATGATGAAGTTCTTCGACGCATAGTATCACACACGAACATAATGTATTCTTGTTCCTTTGTGTATTACGTAACTAGTAACAAGAAGATTTATCATAATGACACAGATCTCCGAAATCATTGATCAAATCACATCATTTATGATATCATTGAAAAACATAATATGAACCATGTACCAATATTTCTCTCCAATATGAAGATGTACTAATTATGTGTCGACCCATATCTAGTACATCTTAATATTGGAGAGAAATATTAGAGAAACTGAGTGTGAGATCAACTCATAATTAGTACTATTGATTGGAGAGAAACATACATCATAAACATTCAAACGGAATTCGTTTGTCTTCTGTTCAAAGTAAAAACTAATGCATCAAGTGTCAACGAAGACAAAAAAATTATTTATGAATCAAGAGCGTTGTGTAGATGTTTTGCCCCGAGGGCGACTTGCAAACTTCAAACACGAGAGCCTCTGGCCCGTGGGGTTGGAAGTGGCCTGCGGGACAAAAACATCTAGTAACGCCTTTGTCGAATACAAAATTTTGTGGTTTACTAATTTGTTGCTGAATTAAACGAGAATTCAAAACATTTGATATTTTTTCTTGCGTCTAAAGTGAAAAGATGTATTGTAATAGTCATTTGTCATAAGATGCCAGATAAACAAAACAGAGTGTGTATATAATTACTATTGCATAATCATTATTGCACTGATTTGTTCGTACAAAATGAAAGAATATTGTGAAGTTCCTGTGGAAATTCTCGCGAAAGCTATCAAAACTACGGACAGTGGTTTCCAGTAAAATTTCGAAAAATATGTGAAAATGTTTATGGTGTATTTGAGAGTTATATAACAGTGTAAATAACAGTTATTGAATTGCGTTGATTGAACGGTACTTTTAAGTTATTTGCTTCTATTGCCAAAAGTTAGAAAATTAGAATACGTCGTAACACCTGAAAACAACATTTCGAGGGTGTTAGCGGATCTGTCTTATACATCATATTTCTACGAGTAGTACTGCTACTCAAGAAGCACATACTATGTAAAAAAACGTGATATGTAACAGTGAAAAATGAGTGATTTGTGGCAATTGTATGTTCACGCGAACATTCCAAAATTGCAATTTTCATATTAATTAAGCAAAATAACGTTTAAAAAGAGTTATTTTACTCATTTGATCACTATGCTATTAATTTATTGTATTTGATTGTACCGTAACTTTAATAAATCGAATTCATAAAAGTGTATGTATTGTGTTGGCATTAGAGCGGGCCATAAAGTATTCAAAAGGCTGGAGAGTACAGAAAATCAGAAAGGCCCGCAAGGGTATTAACAATACCGTTACGTGTTTTCTTTGAGGTCCGTAAACACACAGCAATGAACTAGTAAACCATAAAATATGTTTATGGTTGACATGAACTTTAGCCCATGGGACAGACCAGCAGCGCTTGAAACATCTTTTGGCAAAAGTTGTAAGTTGTCCCGTGACCGAAGTTGTATTCCGCGTATTCGTTGGAGTGTATTTGAGTGAATCTGTGCGTAGAAAGAAAAACGACAATGAGTGAATTCACGAATGGAAATTTAACTTGGTCTGGACAGGCATTACTGTTACCCCATCCCCTTGCCAGCTGCCATCTATCACCGCCCAAAGCACATTTTTTTATATTTTCTCAATTTTTCAGTTCCTAATAGTAGAAGCGAAATATTACTTTAAGAATGTTAGAGAAGAATAAAACCTCGCCCTAAGTAGCAATTTTCATTAAAAAATTTGGAGCCGTTTTTATGAAATTGACGTTTAAGCGTTACTATAAAAGCGAAATTTGAAGCTCTTTTTCACAGAAACTTTTAGAGTTTTCGAAAAACTTCATTTAAAGTCGTTTGATGTACTTTAACTCACAAATGCAATAGTGTTTACAAATTGTTAGAAATGTACATATTAACAGCGAGAGAGATATTATAATAAATACATTTGTGTATTATTTGAAAAATAAAAGAATACGGCAAAATTAACTTTATATGGAGCCATTTGTGAGAAAATGGCGTTTGAACGTTTCTGAAAATGCGGAATTTTGAGCTCATATGTACAGAAAACGGTTGAGTTTTCGATTGATTGATTTGACATTATTTAAATTACATGTATTAATAAATATAATGTAAAGAAATCGCCTTCATGTAAATATTACCGACGTTAGGCGAGACAAGTCAAAAACATTCCATTCTTCAATTATTTGAAAAAATCAAAAGAATACAACAATATGGCGTTTATCTCGCGGTATAAAGTTCGTTTGGCACTAACCTTACCAACACTTTAAGAACAAATTTGGAGCCTTTTTTGAGAAAATCTTGTTTTTGTAATTTTTAAAAATTGCAAATATTGCACGCACAATTGCATGAAAATACTAAAATTTCCAAAGAAAATCAACATTACTTTATTGAAAGAACTATTTATGCACAAGAAATTTCATTTGAAGGAAAAATCTGTCTTCAGTTTTGTAGTTGTAGGAAGACGCCGAAAAAATTCAAACTTTTGCAATTTTCGAAAATTCAGAGTTAACTGTGAAAATCGGACCTATGCCACCTTTATAAGTGTATTTTTCCCTTATCTTACAAGAAATTTAAAGAAAAAATTTGCAGCTGTTTTTGAGAAAATTTTGAAAAAGTCCGGAGGACGTCATGTAAAGTACCCCCAAATTCTAAAGAATATTTTTCAAAATTTCAAAGCTTCATCTAGAGTCAGATCAACTGGGGATTCTTCAATTTGGAAAAGACCGTAGGTGTGGTTTAGGCGCTAGTAGTGTTCAGAGACAGACGGACGGACCGACAGACAGACGGACGGACGTTTTGCTTCCAATTGGTTTTTCGGGGTCAAGGACCCACAAAACATGGATTCTGAATACTCCACGTGTTAAAGGATTTTTTTCTCCTAATTTAACAACTGGTTTTATGCACTTTTTCGCCACCAAAGCTCGGCAATGCATTCGGGAAAATCCGCCGTTTTTTCGCGCAGCATTACATAACTTTGTCTATACTACGTATACTACTCCGTATACGAGAAAGTAAAATACGAATATATGTGTATATATATATATATATATATATATATATATATATATATATATATATGTGTGTGTGTGTGTGTGTGTGTGTGTGTGTGTGTGTTTATTAATTTGAGTTATTGTTTATTATTTTAGAAGGATAATGGCTAGTTTCCACCATCTGACTGAAACATGTCGAATGACTGACTTCGCGCTTGCCACGAGCGTGAACTGGATGGGATCTAACCTCGAATTATGGACATAGTGTTTTATGAAGAACTTTATAACTGAAATGTAGTCAGGAAATTGAGATGGTGTTGTAAATTTTTAGGTCTAAATGGACTTCAACAAGAATGTAACAAATGTTTTAAGTCATGTTTTAAGAATGTTCTTACACTTTTTAAATAGTTCCATCTATTATTTTAATTTGAAATATAATTAAAACAACTGTAGGCTTTAGGTTAAATAAAACTTAGGGTTACATAAAAGAGACTTTGAAGAACTCTCAATAGACTATTACGTATGGTTTTTACCCTTCTTTGCCTTCTTGTGTATGTTCGTGTAGGTCTATGTACCCCATAGGGTGTGGTGTCCCGAATTTTTTCTGGAGGGTAGTTAAGAAATTGGAGTGAGGTACCATACTACCTGCACCCCCCACTCCTGTAGATAGATGTAGGTATGTACAAGTGTTGATACTGGATGTACTACACTGTTCGGACGGAGACGTACAGAACTACTGGATTATTGTACGTACATACGTATACCGTCGCAACGCCGAAAGTGTTGTCCGTAGCAGATATGATCAGACACTTAAAATCATGTTTTTGACGCTCTGAAAGGCTTTCAGGGCGACGAGCCTTGCAAAGCTCTGCTGTGGAGTGACTTCATCCACACACCGCCACCACCGCTAACATCACCGACGCCTCCTCTCGAAGTGTGCGGCGATGAGTACTGGATGACGGCCAAGACTATTCCTGGGATCGTCCTTGGCCACTACATGAGGGTAGGTCGGCAGAGAGAGAGAGTGATAGAGAGAAAGAGAAGGAGGGAGAAATGGAGAGAGAGAGAGAGAAGGGGGAATGAGATGGAGAGAGGAGGGGAATGAGAAGGAAAGAGAGAGATAGAGACAGACAGACAGACAGAGAAGATAGTCGAGAAACAATACGTGTTTGGTGTAAAGGAGGGGAGATATGCATAAATGGGTAATAGGAATCATGAATATATCATCAGACAACTTGAGAAAGACATCATGAGAAACTGACTTTGATGAACAAGGGCGGGCTTCCGCTAAGGTCTCTCTCGTCTCCTGCACCCATAGACAGCTGCCTATGGCCCTTACATCCGAGAGGGCCCCAGGTGATAGTACCAGGTGATAGATAAAACACGATAGAACCCCAATAAATGTTCAAACAAAAATGTTTTTAGTGCATGAATATGAAAAAACAATTGTTAACTATTTTACTAGTTAAACAGATTATTAAATATACGTGTTTAATTCACATTTTAATTTTTTTGGATTACTGAATAATTATTATAAATATCTGGAATTATAATACAGAATTGTATAACAAATAACATATTACTTGCGCCAGACGTTTAAATTGAAGACCACACAGCGCGGTACGCGGAGGGAATTCGTCTCCTGCACCCATATGCCCGGTATCAACGGAACACAAATTTGACGTCTAGTGCTGCGTTTCCTCACAGGATGTGCAAACGCCATTTCTTCATATCATTTTAGTTGAACTGTCTCCCCCTATGAGCTGACCCTACAAACTTGCCGAACATCTTTCATTTTATTGTTTAATAATAATTTTGTTTTTATAGATTTCCAAACTTATTATACCAGAATTCAAATATTTTAAATTGTTTATAACATTTTATTCGCATTCATTTACACATTTTCGTGTAATTCTGACATTCAACGAAGTTCAAAGTATTCACAGGAGGAGACAATCTTCCTCTATTAAGTTACACGTATCTTTCACAGCACTGGAAAATTTGCATACAAGAATTTTGAACAGATTACTGTGAGAACTGTTAAAATTTCATGAATCATGACAACCAGTTCATAACTAGTGTAAAGTTTTAATTACATATTTTATTATGAGAATGCGAAAATGTTTTCCAAATATGAAATTTGACATCATGGGGCCTCTATTATTTATTGTTTAATTTAAAGTTGGGCAGACCCACAACTGAAGCGTCTGTGTCCTACTAGATGGTCCAACAGAAACGATTTTCTTTTGACGATTTGGATCAGATATGCTGATGGTTTGTAAGCTTTATCAAAAATAATTTTAACAAGCAAAAGTGCATTTGAGCAAGCAGATGCGTGAAACTTGAAAAAAGAAATGGAGAGATTCGAGTTTGTATTCCAAGTTGCATTGCATTCAAAAATTTTGATCACAACTAATGTTGTGTCTCAAAAATCTGCAGACATCTGATTTTGATCTTTGCCATCCCCGGGATTTGATTGAAGCGGTACGCAAGTATCTAAAAGATTTTAGATGTGACACCGACAGAGCCAAATCCGATGCAGTAAAGTTAGCTACACATTGAGGCGAAAAAGTCGAGTGTTGAGAGAAACGTATGAAAAACCGAAACGTCGTTTCAACGAACTGTGCAAAGATCAACGTTTTTATGACAGCGAAAAACGATTCAAAGTTATTTATTAATTTGCTTGTTTAGATATTATGATTAGTCAGCTGAGCCATCGATTTATTGACTTCAATCAAATAATCGATTCTTTGTGATCATTCAGCCACAAACTTTGTTGCAGCATTCAAATAAAGAACTTGCGAGTCAAAGCGAAAACTTCAGCGATAAATACTACAACGACGTAACTGATCAACTGTTCATGCAGCTATTATCCTTGCGTAGTTTCCTGAGATATCGAATTTCAAAGATTCATTCAGTCCGAAAGTTACATAACTTGGTCCTGATCGATACTTCACTCTTTCAGCTAGCTTTCCAGTCGGGTGCTCAGTTATTGTTTTTCTAACGATTCCTGTGACGGTTGCGATTGCAGAGCAATCTTTTTCAAAACTGAAAATTGTCAAAAATTAACTACGAATTTCGATGGTACAAGAGACTGACTGACCTTAGCGTATTGTCCATAGAGAGTTAAGTGACGAGCTCGTTAAAAGCAAACGTGGTCGATGTTATAGATAAGTTCGTCAAAGCGAAAGTCCGCAGGGCATGATTCTGAATTCTATGATTATCTAATATATAAAAATACATATGTTTGTTTGTTCATATTTTATGCGCCGCCGTACATTGCATTGCAATGAAACTTTGTCAACTTATTGCTTGTACTTGCGCGAAGAATATAGGCATAGTACAATTGGAATGCATATGGCTGTCGCACATAGACGCAAAATGGGGACGTTGATGATGTTAAGAGTTTATGCTGACCCAAGCGCCCCTGAACAGAAGCTCTACGCAACCCGCCGCACCCTCAAGTATTAGGTGGGTCTTCGCTGTATTTCTGCCCCTACGATTGTGAAATATCGGCCGGAATTATTACTTGAACGCTAGAGACAAATAAATTAAATTTATCCAAAAGCGTATCATAGCGAATGCATGCCCAATCTTGAGGAAGAAAGTTTTAACAATAGGATACTTGACAACCATAGAATAATTCATACTCGCGAGAAAGTCTTTCATTTATTAAACTTTTTGCAGAGCGTAGCGTAAAATGTGATTAACAATCACATGACCAGTAGCGAGTGAAGTATACTTCGTTGCAATAGCGAATCATTGCCGGGTCCACTAGTGATTAATAAAGTTTCTTTCAATTAGTTTTCAACACGCTATTTTTAGTTGAACAGATATTTTTGAGGGAGACCCAATTTAGTTTTTGAACCGGGTCCCCGGAAGGGCTAGTTACTACACTGAATGGTGCTCTTCATCTTTTAGTAACTTCACTTACTACTTCACTTTAGTTACTTAAATACTTACTTAGTTACTTAAATACTTACTTAGTTACTTAAATTCAGAAAATGCCGATGTCTATTACTATAACACTCGACGTAGAAATCATATTCATCAGGTGACAGTATCAACAGCTCAATACAAAAAATTCACATACAATACATGTACATTATTTTACAACACTTTGCCAGACGACATTAAACGATTAAATTCGATAGAAAAGTTTAAATCCCAAGTGAAATCGTTTCTGCTGCATAACTGTTTCTATACAATTAGAGACTATACTGAGCATCACAAGAAAAGTAACATTAATTTTAACAATGATACATAATGCATTATTTGGACTGTATAAATGTGTATAAACAACCTGTAACAAGTATTGTACTACAGCCTCCGGGTCAATGACCCCCATCTCGATCAGGTTTTTCGTCCAGTTTCCCTGATCCATTGAGCAAATGCTGAGATGGCCCCTTGGTTTGCTTCTGGACATAAATGTAACTTCATTTTCTGAGCACGTCTTCTAGAATTCAGTGGGAAATACAATTATTCAAATTATCGTTTCCATGTTGTCGCGGCAGGAAGTATTATTCCGAAGGACAACATGGATAAGAGCCAAAATTTATTGCTTATTTATCCTTGAAAATAGATTTTATTACATGGGAGGTTTTTTGTTTGTTTTTTTTTAAATAATTTAAGTAGTATATGACTTAGTGTAGGGATTACAGAATCTTGAAAATGTGCACATAATTCATTTTTCCCCATAGCACTTCATACGCAGTTTCAACTGTTTTTTGACGTTAAATAAATAAATAAATAAATATGGTTGTCAAGTAAGATGTAATTCTTTCTTAATAAGTATCGGGAACTCTGCAGTGTCATCATCATAATTTCAAACGTCTCATTGGATAACGAAACCCCCTCTCCCCTGTCAACCGCTAGCAGTCAAGCAGACAGAAATATTATTCGGACAATAGTGAAGAATATACCCTACGTCGTGTCAAAATCAAAACGCGGCCTGTCTGAAATATGCGGTATGCCTACGAAATGCAAGAGTACTTCCCAACATTTTTACATTGTGTGTCAGATACTACATGATGATCCTCTAAATTTTCGGCGGGAGAGGATCATGAGTTTTCCCAGAAAATGCAGGAAGCCACAGTTGAGCTTGGGGTCAGAGGGGGCGAGGCGAAACCCCTTGGGACACGCTCTTGCGTAACTATTCCAATGCCAGCCTCTGCTTTTCAGCGTTGGTGCATAGGGCACTTGAGGGGTAAAATATTTTTGTCACGAAATTGTATAGAGAGGAGAAGTAGGAAGTAAAAAAAAACTCCTTCTATGTACTGCGTGCTTTGTTTTAACTATCCCCGACGTTTCTTTGATATCATTTGTATAAATTATCAATTTTTATTTGCAAGTTGTAAATTTATCAATTTTATTATAATTTAATATTTCAACATGAGCATCGCGATTATCGATTTGTTTTGGGGGCACTTTTCACCACCTTATTCGGCTATACTCTTTGTATTAGTCATTGTACCAGTACAGGTACTACAATCACTGCTACTTTAGATAATTTCTGGAAATGATGTTTAATTTGTTACCAAATGAAAATGTGGTCACATGGGAGTAGGATTATGCAAATAACTCAATAATATGTTGAGATGACATTAATTGCAACATATCTGTTTGTAGTGTGTTTCCATGTAAGTAAATGTTATTTAATTCCCACAACCATCGGCGTGCGCAAAGTGATGGCAGGGGTGGTTGGGGGGCCGTGGCTCGGATTTTCAAAGGGGGTCCCAAACCCGTACGTCATAAGACGTTTTATTTCTGTTAATATATTTACTTATTTTCTCCTTTTTAAGCTGACAATTATCAATATTTCTTTTTTTCATACATCGTTTAAGGCACAGCCGAGGTCAATAGTGTCCACTATTATTTTATACATAAGTAACAACATTTTAAAAAGTAATTATAGAATTATAGAAAGTAATACCGAATAATTAGTTACAATAATTGTTCACAATAATTTAAGTTAATTTGTCAAACCAGTAAATTAGAGAATTTATTATACTGTATTTGAGAAAGAGGCTTTCCAGGTCTAGCAATCCTGTGAATAGTTCATCAAACCATTTTTATTTATTAATAGCAATCATTAATTAAATGAGTTAGTGCTATGAAGTGCGGTGACCAGCACTTCACTGCACTTCTCAGCACTTACTCATTTAACATCTATTACTCTCAGCTTGTTCTAACTTATTTCTAAAACTTCGGACTCTTGGAGGAAAAACTTTGAAAGTTGCTGCGGGTAAACTGTTCCAATCTCTAATTGTTCTGTTGCAAAAGGAAAATTTCCCAAGATCTGAATTTTGTTTCCTTGTTCGAATTTTGTTGGTGCAATCGCTGCGGCCGAAGTAATTTGGTTTTTCTAGTCTAACCTGAACTTCCTTCCAAGCTGGTTGACCTACGTACGATTTATAAAGAGCACAGAGCCTGACCCTTGTTCTTCTCGTTTCTAGAAGTTTCCATGACTTTTTTATTGCGCTAGTTCTCTATGCAAACTTATTCGCTTTCCTCTGTATTCTATCTAGATTTTTCCGGTGCGACTTTCTGTACGGATCCCAACATGCCACTCCGTATTCCTTAAAAGGCGAACCAGCGAAAGATATGCTCATTCTTTGGCTTTTGCAGAACCTTTCTTTAGAATTCACATTACAAAATGAAATGATTTCCTCGTTTTTCTCACTCCCTGATTTATATGCTTTACCCACCCTCATTTACTATCTAGATGAATGTCTAAATACTTGAATGATAAGACTCTTGGAATGATGACCTCACCTAAACGATAGTTTGGTTCCTCATAATTTTGTCCCCGCCCGTACGTTATTGTTTTCTTTTTCGATCCGTTAATTCCCATGCCATTTTTTTCAGCCCAATCTCGTAAATGTTCAAAATCCAGCTGTAATATTTGTTCGTCAGCACTACCTTTGATTTGTCAGTATATAACACAATCGTCTGCGAATAAATACTCCTTTGATCGTATGTTAATATGGAGATCATTCACGTACGCTAAGAAAAGTAATGACCCTAAAACACTTCCCTGTGGAACCCCTGAAGTAACAATACCCGTAGTCGAAAACTGAGTTTCAATTAGAACTTTTTGTTTTCTATCTCCAAGAAATTCGCTTGTCCACTTCACAACTCTAGCATTAACTCCTGAAGTTAATAATTTCCTCATAAGTAGATCATACGGTATTACGTCGAATGCTTTCGCAAAGTCCATTACGACAGTATCCACCTTCCCACCCGCGTCAACTTCCGTCAGCTAGATCTTGAAAATAAGGGAAACAATTTGGCTTTCGCACGAAAATCCACTTCTAAACCCATGCTCTCCATGAAAAATCCAGTTCGCTTTTTCCCATTCGCGGCGAATGTACCCGGCTATTAAATGCTCCATTATTTTTCAACTACTCATGTGGGAGATACTGGTCTATAATTACTTACTTTCGTTTTATCACCATTTTTCAAAATTGGAACAACTATAGCTGTCTTCCAATCTTCTGGTAAACTTGCATTAATAATATAAACCTTGAATAATCTTAACAAATATGGCAATACTGCCTCACCACCGAGTTTAATAAAATATGTCGAGATGACGTCTAGCCCGCGTGATTTACCGTTTTCCAGTTATTTTATACCTTTACGGAGTTCCCATGCATGAAGCTTCAACAGATTTTCTATTGGAAAATAATGAACTTGCTCCTGCGCTCGTTTTGGGTTGAAAACCGATACAAAATACGCGTTGAACGCATTTGCTTTCGCCTGGTCGTCGTGCAGTGGCGCGATATCTGCGACTCGAATTTCCTAAATTTCTTCCTTATTCCCCCTGCGTCTGCGGACATATTTGTAAAAGCCTGACCAATTATTTCTTCCTGTCTCCAAAATACTTTTTTTTTTTAATTCATGCACAATTTTCTTTTCTTTTTCTAATTCCCTGTAGTATTTTTTAAAAGTTAGCATGTCAGCTATGCTGCTATATCTCCTATTGAATGCTAGTTTATTTTTTCTCCTTACACGTCGTATCGCCCTGTCAAAATATTCAAGATCAGGATTACTTTTCAGTATTTTGCAAGGAACGAACGGTTTCCGGTTTCTACGTAACCGTAAACCGGTGTCTACGATTGTTATAAAAGCTCCTCATTGTTCCTCCATACCACCTTCTGTTCTCAGAAATTGGTCGTATTTTTCTCTTAAGACACTACGTAATCCTTCGACGTTTGCTTTTTTATATTGCTTGACTATCGTTCCTTTCGCCTTAGATCGCCTAATCACATTTTCTTGTACTTCTACCATCACTGCTTGTGGTCACTAATTCCCTGAAAGACGTCGCAAGAAAGGAACATTTCTGCAGGGTAAACAAGGAAAATGTCCCAAATTGCGTTCTGCTGCGTGGGTTGGTCGACTACATGCGTTAATCCCTGCTCCCATACTAGACGATTTACGTGCTTTTGAATTTTCCTGTTACCGTCGCGAAGGTTTAAGTCGCCAGCAACAATAATAGAACGACCGTTTCTGTTTTCCAGCCCGATTTCATCTAGAATTTCGTAACCGTCGTTTGGCGGCCTGTAAAAAGCAATAATTTCCACGGATTTTTTAGTACGTCAATTTCCATTTCTAAAATTTCAAAGTTGTCACTAAACCAACTATTCCTAACTATTAACGATGTCTTGACACAGAGAAAACGCCACCGCCTCTCGTTTTTCTATCTCTACGATATAATTTATAGTCGTAACGTATTATTTCAGGTAAGTATTGTTAATTAACTGCCACCGGGTCATACCGAATTGCAGTTCAAATAAATGTATGTAATTATTTAAGTTATAATTTAATTATCTTTGTAATATATTATATTTATTTACTAACAAAATATGTAGAGGTAAAAACTGTCATATGTTAAGGTAAAAAAATATCAATGGAAACGTTGGCCCCCCTCCCCCTTGACTGCGCACGCCTTCAGCGTTGCCTTCTGCGCGCGCTAACAGCTTCTACCTGTCTGACCCATGCACTTAGCTTTACAATTGTGACAATGGAATTCATAGACCTCTGTCTTCATCAAGGGTGGATTGGGGTTACGAGGAGATAGCACCTGTGTGAGAGTCGTGTGTGAAACCCGTGAACAATTTATTAGACATGCACTCATTGTCCAACGTTAGACTGACATTCTTTCTCATAACAAACTCATTCCCTAGCACCCCGACTCAAAACTGTAAGTTAATTTTACAAAACATCTTACTACACGTCCTGTACACCATGCTACACGTCCTGTACCCATTGAAAACAAGGGGTAGTAGTTACGCGGGATCCATGTTTTCAATCAAAAGTTCCCCTTTCCCAATACGTGAACAGAATTCATCTCTCCAAGCAACAGAAATAGCTTACAGCGGTTAATTTTAATTAAAAGTAAATACATAGTTGTTTTTCATTCAAAACAAATTTCGGAGCTCCAATTAAGTCGGAGCCTAGGGCAAGTTGCCCCAGCTATAAAAATGAACTATGAACCCACCCACGATTTAAATGTACAGGTGACGTTCACCCCTTCACAGAGGCCTCAAAACATCATTTATATAAGTTGGTGTGATAAACATTGCTTGTAGAAGTATTGAAAAGTACTCGTTTTCAGTGTCAGTAAAGAAAAATTGGCATTAAAACGTTTTGTGTAATTTAATCGTGTCATCGACCCGCGGAGCTTGAATCAGCGTGCCCGAAAGTCATTCTCGTCCTTCATCTGACAATCTTGGCCACTCCCCAGGTCTTAGAGATCTTTTCTAAAATCATGAAGTCATACACCCCTCAACGCCCGCTGGCAGCCAACGATTTTTAATCAATTGGCTGGCCTGGAACAAAAGTGGTCTTTGAAACATTTTGGCTAAAATGCAGGTTATGGTAAATTTGATCTGAACGGGTGAGCATCTATACATTCTAAAGTGGTCTATGTGTCATTTGTCGTTGTAGGTGCCGCATAATAAAAGTTCCACTTTAGTATTAGCTGATGGTTTTAATGTCAGTCAATTTTTAAGTGGTCTAAATCACATTGTACTATTCATACAATAGACCACTGTATTTCCAGGCTAGCCAATTATGCTTTACCATTTTCGAGCTTAGATTGCATCTCAGAGTTAATCACCGGGCTTGCAGTATTCGTTTACGCGTGGAACACGATGCTGCTTTGCAGTTAATGCGCGAAAATGTGATGCGATTATGACTCATGAGAGTAATATAATACAAGTGAAAATATATTATACTAACATATATTTAAAAAGAAACTAGTGGTGCTATAGAATGGCACAGATCGTACTAGTAAGTTTCTAATATTTTTAGTTCGGGGAATATTTTCGGTTTGCCCCACCCCAACTCCACCCTCTTTCCAACTGCTAAGAAAATGCGATTTGAACCATTCAGAAAATCCACAAATTGAGCTCATTTTCACAGAAAACATTTAAGATTTCGAGAAACTTCAATCGAAATCATTTGAAGCACTTGCACTTACTGTTTTTTAGAAAATATTGTTTTTAATATTGCCCATATTTCTTTCAAAGTTGCGCGAAAATTACTAGTATTTTCAAAATAATGCACATGACATTAATAAAAGAACTAATTGTGAAGAACAAATTTCACTTTAAGAAAAAAATCTCTACGTTCAATAGTTTAGTTGTAGGAAGACGTTGAAAAATGTTTAACCTTTGCAATTTTCGAAATTTCAGAGAATTTAAGGAAAACGAGATATGCGTTATTTTTAATGTATATTTGGCTCTATTCGAAAAAAAAATAATAAACCAAAAAAATTCGAGCCATTTTTGGGAAAGTTTTGAAAATGTGGATTGTCCTGGTACTGTCTCCCTAAACATCAAAATAACAATTTCTAATTCAAAGGGTCGCATCCTCAGCCAGATCGATTGGAAAATAGCGATTTTGATTTTAAAAAACCCTGCTTATGATGCAAAGATGTCATTCCGTCATCCACAGAAAGCCATTTTCTGGCGAAGGTGACGCTCGTGGCGGTGCATAGCGGCTCACGCTGAACTACATGAATACGTGACGTTTTTATATACCAACTCGTCCACCAGGGGGTGATGTTTACAAGCATCACGTAACCAAAACCTAACCACTGTTCCATTGAATGACGTGGACGTGGACTAACAGCGTGAGAGTGTGAGAATAGACTTATAGGTTATCTTCAATCTCCTTTGAACATGAATGTGAAGTGGTAGTTTGTGGCGCGGCGGTCAGTGTTAATTTATATTAGAATTAATTAATTCGTGTATTAATTGAAGTTAAAGTAATGCCACCAACGCGAAGAAACGAAGATGGGCTACTTGCCAGGGTGAATTTCCCTCTCTATACCTTAAAAATGTTAACAAGTCGACACATCATCGTGGCTGGAGGAGGAGGAGCTGCCAATACCGGTGTAGCTAATGGCTTTGTAAGATTATTTATTTTATACTTCTCTTATATCTACAATTTTTACTGTTGCCCTAATGTCATTTAGTTTAGCATCTGCATTTTCCACAATTAATTGTCACTTTTCCAGCAAGAATTTTCTTCCTTTATTCTTCAAAGTGTCATCCTTCATATCTTAATCTTCAGAACTGTGGTTGAAGTGAATTCAGCTTCCCTTCAGTTACAAAGAACAGAAATGAGAGTCAACAGAAAATGATGTTTTGTTGCCTCTCATTTTCACTTGTTTTTGCCTATTTAGTGATGAAGTTTTTGTACTTACACATTTATGATTTTCACATACTACATATCCAAGTATTGCTCTTAAAGTACTTGACCTATTTGCCGTTAATTATTAACTTGTGTGTATAACATTGTTGGTCTTTGTTTACTTTGACAGACACTTCAGTGTTTTGTGAGACATTCCCAAATACCCCAACATCATTTTGGGTAAAAATTTGTCCAGTTCTGTACAATATCCACTCTTGTGTGTTTATATAATTTACTGTTTACACATGTGAAAGTTACAAGGGCAGAGTGTCACACTCACAGAGGCCTTCTGTCAAAGAACTCGAGGACATGCTATATAGGTTCATGTATACTAACTTCACTATTTGTAGATCTCTTCAAGCTTTCAGATGTGTCTTCTTGTGTGGAAATGGCATATTACCATTAGTCATGTTTCAGTTGCAAATCTCATTCTATACCAGTTCTCATTGGAATGTCATATAATGTTTGTTAGCCTAATATTTGATGATAGAGTACTGTTTTTCTCCTAAAATTCACTCCCGCAGAAAAGGTTTACTGTCAGCTTTTTGTGTTATGGTCATTTTTGTATTTTAGAGGGAAGGGTAATTATTGTTATCTTTTTATTTTTTATCATTGGGGCAGTAGTACTTTAAATAGGTTCATTTAAGTCATTTTCATTACAGGTCACTTTTATAGGAATGGTCCCTTACTGTTTTCTAATATAACCTTTCAATAACTTGGTCTCCCAATGCACATTTTGACAGCAATATTGTCAATGATGTTTCGAGAAAGAATATTGAGAATCAAAAATGTTATGCTTTGAATAATACAAAATCTGTGTTAAAATTCATTTTAAAAATATTGACAAAATTGACCAAAATGGTGAGTCATGACATGCAATATTTGAACACGCTGGGTATTGACTCCAGGGCCATCTTTTATCCAGTCAGGTGTTCTAACCAACTGGGCTATGGGATCAAACATTGGTATCATGACTGTTATTTGCAATCTTATTGTCTGAAATTTATGGGACTTTCTGTTTTCATATTTCAAAGTAATTTGTGAGGTGTGCTTTTTAATATTTGAAAGTCACCAAAAATAAGGAATATTCTAATAAGTTAATATGTAGTAGAATGATATTTTAAAATGTTTCTCCTAATTTAAGAGCATTCTTTCATTGTCAAATGACAATTAATTATTACAAATTTAAATACCTGTAAAAAAAATAATTATTTTACTACATTGCATAATGTATACTCTAAGAATCAATTAGGCCACATCCTGCCAATCTCATTTCAAATGTTGTTGCAGCTTGTTTCCAGGTTTACGAGTGCCTAAAAGATTCCAGTTCATTTTCCTCTAAAAAGTCGCTCCCACAGCTGGCATCTAAATACATTCCAGCATTTTTCAATAGATTTTGGAGGCTGTCAGTCTTACCTCTGTTGGCTGTGATCTTTGTATCTTCAGATTATTTATTCTACATAGCATCTCGTAAATACCAGTAACTGGAGCTTTCCTGAGCACTTTTTTTCACTTCTGTAATTTTCAATCAGCAACTTGCCTTTTCATGTGTGAGATGTACTCTATTGAGAATTATATTTGCATTCTATTAATTCCATTTACTTTGAACTACAATTGTTCTGGTATTTTAGCTTTACCATATTGTGATTGTGTGTTCTCTCTTTCAGGAGATCTATGAATTATCTCATGATGGTGAACGATATGTGGCTGAGGAGATTGTTCGCCATGAAACTGGAACTAGTGTGGTTATGAACTGTTCTTGTTATAGTAATGGACATAAAAGCTATTTAGTAGCAGGTCAAGAAAGTCATTGTCAGCTTTACAGTGTCAATGCAAAAGTTGTAGATGAAAAAAGAGTACTTAATGGTGAAGAGAAAGGTGTGTAATTAAGAGAAATTGTAAGCATTGTGTCAGGCATTAATAAGATATTTGAAGCAAAAGTTATAATAGAAATGACACATAAATAGGACAACAATGATTCAAATCATGGATTTCAATCATGATTTGTGGAAGAACTTTTATTATCCTAATTAACCAGGAATGAGGAATTTTGGAGGGTTGAATAAAACACAGAAATTAAGTAAAACGACATTAGAGTAGGAAAAACTTAAATTTACAAATCAAAAATTAACAAATATAAGATACTGCAAATTGTAAATACTGTAATATTGCTTAAAACAAGATATTAAGTTCATTAATACACAATTACAATGTCACATGAACAATAGTGAATATTATATTGTAGGTGAAACCATTTGAAGAGAGTGCTAACTGTAACTTACATTCAAACACAAGTTATAATATACATATAGTTTTGCAGTTATGATACATTTCGATTTTTCTTTTTTTCTCTGAAAGTAATTTAGATAATTAGACTGGAGTTGTACTGCAAATCATTAGAATATTTTTGTAATTCTCTGCTTTAAACAAGAAAAACTTCATGACATAGCTGTATTGTAATTAATGAAATATACAAAGCAATTAATTACAAAAGTAGACAATAAGGGCCTTAAAATACAGATTAAAAGTTTGGGAAGTGAAGTAACTTGTAGTGTTATAATTAATAACTAACTACTGTGGAAGATCTTTAGTTAACTTGTTTGCTAAATAACACAACAATTACAGTGTATTATTTTAATGACAGATATTCATTAGTATAAAAAATGCAAATGGTCACACAAATTAATATAAATGAATAATATTTATGTTAGCTGCATAAATTAAAATGAGTAAGATTGAAAAACTTCATTATATTGTAGTTATATTATTTACTTAATAGTAATTAAATATCATCTCTTGTATTATTTCAGTCGTATACATACCTTTTGCAGCTCTCACATGCAACCAACTTTTATAAATGAGGCCTTTAAAGAAAGATAATTTAACGGAGACATACCAAATTGCACTTTGACTTCAAAAATATGAAGGATTCGTTTAAAAGAACGCATCTAAATATTCGTGTCAAATGCAACTCCCAACACTGCCGCATTTTTGAATATATATTGTTAAATAACTCCTAAACAAAGCATTTAAGGGCCTTAAAAACTGAAATTATGAGACCAAAGGCCTCAAAGAAATGTTCCTCATACTGTAATCTACAGGATATCTTAAACATTTCATTACATTTTTGGTGCTTCTCGATTCTACCCCACCTGTTCAGAGCCTATAGAATCTGCAACTGTATGTGAAATTAAATTAATTTCTTGATATTCTATGTTATTGAATTACAAGGGTGTACCTCTCTGCTCGGTAATAATGTTTAATTAGAATAGTATGTATTGACAAGGGTGTGTTGTATTGATATCAATTAAAGGAGGCACATTGAACAAGTGACGGAGGATAAGAGGGTCTTGAAGAAAAATATATATTACAGGCTTTTTATGAAAATGGAATAATAGGGAAGAGGGTGGGGTTTAAATAAGCAGTAGTTTTTGCATGGGTACACTTTGAAATCATGTTGTTGTTGTTATTATTATTATTATTATTATTATTATTATTATTATTATTATTATTATCATCATTGTTTCAAAATATATTTTGAAATACTATTATTTGCTATAAAAATTTCCAAATGGAAGTGTCTGTTTTAATGAACTGAAATTTTTTTAGAATTATACATTCATAAAGTAGTTTCTTGATTATAATTCTCCAATCTTTCTTATTAATTTCAGATGAACATAAAGAACTCAGAGCAAGGAACGTTTCCAGTAAAAAGGAAAATTCAGAAAAAGAGAAGGCAGGAGAGAGAAAAAACATCTCATCTAAGAGATTGAAGTTTGAAATTAAACCTAGTGATAGTATACAAACAGATTTCTGGTTAGTATGTAAATAATTATTTGATCATCCTTAAAAATCAACATGTTAAAACCAATTTTATCCTCGTCCACCTTCTCACAAATTTTATATGTATGTTTTTCCTTTCATTTTACAATATATGTATATTTTTTTGGTCTATGATTTTCAGTAAAGATGACCCCTTTCAAAGGGTAGTACGTATTGGATATTCTGGAAAACTTATGGTAACGGGAGGAACAGATGGACATGTACGATTATGGGCTTTCCCTTCCCTTAAAAAACTAATTGACATTGCTGGACATAAAAAAGAAATTGATGATATAGATATCAGTCCCGATGAAGAAACTGTAAGAATAATACTGTTAAATTATGAAACACAGATATGCTGTACAAATGAATGTATTGTTCTTACTTGTTTATTTATTTTAAGAATAATAATAATAATAATAATAACCTGCTCATTGGAATAATAGCATTTTGATATCTTGCTTTTTAGATTGTGAGTTTAGCAAAAGATGGTTGTGGAATTCTCTGGGATGTTAAAAGTGGGAAGAAAATTGGTGAACTTCAGTGGGACACTCCAGAAAATGCTAAGTTTCTGTATAAAAGATGCAGGTGAGTTAAATTGAAACTGCATTTCCTATGTGAAATATTTCGAAGATCAATTTAATATTTGTTACATCATTATTATTGATGTTAAGATGCATGAGAAGTAAAAAACTTGCTCTGAATTTAGTCTTAAACCTTTCATATGCTCATGTTTGTCTTGAAAACGTATAAGAAGTCGTTTTTTTATAGTCTTAGTTGAAATACAGAGTGAGGAGGTAATACAAAGAAATAGCCACTACTCTACAAGAACTTTCAGTGTGAAGATTGCAGTTTTATACATTAGGAAATAAAATGTTTAATTCTAAATTTAATTTATTTTTTTGAACTTTTCATTGTTTTTTTTGTTTGTTTTTGCCCTTGACCCTACCATACAGTAGGAACAAGGGCAAAAACACACAGTATGAACAAACCTGATGTTTTTGTTTGTAATACTCCTTTTTTTTAAATTTAGGTTTGGTGTTTCAGAGGGTCCAAAAAGTCGCCTTTTTACCATTTGTAACCCTATTCATAGGAATACGAAACTTAAATCGTATATTCAGTTATGGGACCCAATAGATGTTACTTTAAAAAGAGTTGCTTCATGTAATGAATTCCTATCAGCTCTCAGTGTCTCAGATGATGGGAAGTTTGTGGCTATTGGGACCATGTCCAGCGGCAGTGTGTCAGTATACATTGCTTTTAGTTTGCAGGTATGTAAAACATATTTTATTTTTCAATTAATTGTAAATTAATAATACAATTTTTTTCAGTCTTTATTTCAAAATGCAAGTTTTCTTCTTCTTTCTTTCATTCTTTCTTTTTCTGTCTTCCTTCCGTGCCTACTCGACTGCCTAACAGTGACTTCAAAAGTTGGTGGGTTAATTAAGCTGGTGTAGTTCACATAGGGTATCCAGAACGGTGCAGTTGGGGCAAGTTGCCTTAAGCCCCAACTTAATTGGGACCTCAAAATTTGTTTTTCATTCAAAACAATTTTTAAAAAAATCAATTCTATTTTAAATTAACCTCAAAATTCTATGTGTTGCATGGAAAAATGAATTCTGTTCATGTACTGGGGAGGGATGGAATTTTTGTTTGAAGGGGCCCTTGTACAATAGATCTACTCTGAGGCCTCTTTATTTTCTCTGAGCTCACAGTGTGATGGCCCAGTGTGTGCAGCCCAGATTTCTGACAACAAACCTATCCATCTGCAAGGCTGTATAGATTCAGGACAACAGCCAAGAACTTCCCCATAATTAAACAAGACCACTAATGCACCCCATCGCTGAGAACAAAAATGTTCTTTTTAACATAATGCATAACTATTGAAATTTGTATGTTTGTTTTTAAACATAAAATTACTCCAAGATGTTTGTAAATGCTTGTTTATAAAGTGCCTGTGTTTGCTGTACCCAATTCACAGCTATCTCTTCAAGTTTGTTCATCCCATTTTGAGATTTAATCACTTGCTCATAGAGCATGTTGCATCTGCAAAATTGTTATGAAGGTCGTTAGTGTGTCTCCATCTGATGGATGTGATCCCCTCTCCAAATCTTTAAGATGTTGACTATTCCTGTTTTATGTCTTTACACTTTTCACTGCCTACAGATGTTTCTCTTATCTCCGAACTTAGACATTTTACTCCAGGTGCATCCACAGTGGAACTTAAGTCTCCCCATCCATCACCCCAGTGTAGTTCATGTGCCAGATTTGGCCATTGTAAATGTAGTGGAAAAGCATAACAAGTGCGTCCATCATGCTTAGTCCTCTGTTGAAGGAAGCAAGGCTACACCTAACATGGTAGATGGGTCTAATGCTGGGGCCCATAGACGAAGCGAAGTCACTCACCTTTCACCATAGAGGTTTGGGTTTGATTTCCGTGAAATCTCGTTTGAAATTGTTCCAACAAAACGAGTTTGGCTGCTTCACAAGGGCTAGTCCAACCCCTGTGAAGTGTCCTAAACCCTACCCCCATCCTTATTCCTTACCAATTCTGGCTGCTGGGTAATAACGGAGGAGCACATAGTAGGAGGGGCGTACACGGAGAAGCTACCTGGTGGTCCTCTTTGAAAACTAACTGCGACGAGACGTGACATGCTATGAAAATATTAATGCAGGATTACTCCCCAAGCACACTGATTAATGGAGGATTACTTCCCAGTGCAAAGCGCTCAATGCCCAAGGGGCTTGGAGACCCATTGCATCAAATTAGAGGCAACAATCTTTTTAAAAAAAAGCACTTTATCATATAATTATGATTAGGAAGCTATGAATCCTAACCAGTTTTCATTTCTACCCATGTCTTGTCTTCCTGCATTATGTAATTTTATTCACAGACAGTCATAATTAATAAGAAATTCTTGCTTTATTTACTACTTTTTTATATGCATTGAAGAAGAAAATTGTTATTGGTTTTCTTCTGATTTTCAGCGTGTTCTTCATGTGGACAGTGCTCACACAATGTTTGTGACAGGTCTTGAATTTTTGCCAAGTATTTGTGAGGATTCAGCTCTGTCAAGTAGTACTGAAACTGCTGTTGTTAGCATATCTGTTGATAATCGAATATGTATTCATGATCTTAGATACAGAAGTAAGTATATTATATTTATTCTTGAAAAAGCAATAATCATAGAGCCAAGTTAAATTAATATTGTAAAATATATCTATGTGAGACACCTGTGATACCCATAAAATTTGTCCAAATTAGTGTGGTGTCCAATTGTAAGACTTTTGCAAGAAAATTGAAGTACATTGAAAAATAAATTATTGTCTACCTATAGATTGCTAAATTATAGGGGTTTAGAACACGTATGAGGATGTTTTTATGTTGGCAACATCAAAAAATTCAAAAATAGGCAAGTTATGAATACACAGGGCAGGCTCTTGGCTTCCCCAGGCAGAGGAGCTGGCCTGCACAGGAGGGACCATGATTAGATTTTCAGGAGAGGACAGTGTTTCTCTCTGAAAAATAACCCTTTGTGTCTGTTATTTTCATGAACTAAAAGTTTTTCCTTATTCGCTGCATAGATAAAAAGGATATGGAACACATATTTTAAAACGTTTGCAAGGTTTCATATTATGGTATTCTTAGGAGGTTATTATTCACTTTCAATCTATACAAAAACTCTACACTACACACTCAGCAAGCAAGCATCTGAGCTATTTCCCATAGCTGTAATGCAAAGTCAAATTAAAGCATGTTTTTGTTGGAGTTCATGTAATTTTTGTCCGTCTTTTCTAATTGTAGTTTAATTATTTTCCTTCCAAGAATTGTGGCGTTGATACTTGTCTTTTCATTTTAAAAAAATGCTTGTTATTTCATATTTTGAATGATACCAACAGATATTTCAATTGAATTTTTTCTGGTCTTTTGCAGGTACTATTCCCTATTGGCTTGCCATAGTTTTCATTGTAATTACTCTATTTTTTACTCTTCTAGTATGTAGTTTCCTAGGTCTATAACCTTTGCATTCCTGTATTTTAATTATTTTATATTTTGATAATGCACAATTAAAAGAGATTACTGCCAGGCAGTATGTTTTTTCATCTTTGTTACACTGTTCCTACCTATGTCTTTGCCTTAATGTGTGTGTCCATTCTGGCATAGAATTTTATGTAAATTTATTCCAATATAACATATCACCTTTTGTGCATTTATGAAAATGTCAAAATGCCTTCAATTATATTGCAAATCATGTACAGAAAATATATTGTGTACTTTTAATGTAAATTTATTGATTTTTTTTTTTCATAATTTTACTATGAGAAATTGTATTGAAAATATTTAAATTTTAAATAAGATTGGTTGACGCATGTAAAAAAAGAAACTGAGGTGGGCAGTTGTTATTTTTTATGTATACATATAATTTGACATGAAATATTTACTTTTGTTGGCCTAATACATCGAAAGGAACAAGTTCTGTTGTGTTTCATGGTGGTCGGAATTTACATCATAACAAGTACAATCAATTAAAGAGCTTGGCTTTAGACTGTCCTATGTATTGTTGTGTTTGTTCTAACTTGTGATGAATTGAAAATTTTCAAATTGTTTTACTATATTTGGTAAATTGTTTGTCAGCATGTTTTCTGTATAATTTATTATTCTCCTTAGAATTATCAAAAGTTTTCACAATATGAAATCTATTTAACTTAGTACATTAGGAGAGAAGATCTATTTGATATCCTATGATAATGTGGCAAGATGGGGAATATTTTTCCCAATCCACATTTGATACTCCCAACATACTCGTGGTACTGATATGCTATTGTTTACTAGTTATTATTAATTCTCACTATGAACTAAAGAGAACTTGAGTGCAAGATTATTGCAATACATTGTAGTGGTAACACAAACAATTTACATCAGGTATGTATTTTTAACATTTAAAATATTCATTACAGAGTTTTAAGCAATTTTTTGAGTCATAAAGGAAAGGACTCTTTAGATCCAAGTTCTTTAATTACTGTAAAGTACAAATTTATATTGGTGGTTAGATATGAATACATGCCTTATACTTTAATACGCAGTTACTTCAGTAGAAAGAAATGTTATATTTATCTCACTCAAAATAGTGCTGGATTGTGTTACATACAACACAAATGTTCACAGAGAATAAGTAGCACAGATCTAGTCATGTGCAAATATGAAGTATGTCAGCAATGTTGTACATAAATTATTCCATTGGTGGTAGCTACTATGTCATTGTGATAATTTGGAATGTAAGAATGGTCCTTAATAACAGCAAATGATAGAAGTATGCTTGTAAAAATTAAAGACTCTGAATCACCAGGCTGTGCTTTGTTTGAGATATGTACATAGTAATTTTCATAGTTTCTAACTTATTGTTCATCTGTTAAATATACAGAACTTTGAACTTAGTAAGGCTATCTTGGATATACATAAAATATATTTGTTATTATCCAAACTGAATGATGTGTGTTGTATTGCTAAAAAGAAATATAAAAATGAGTATCACAATGAAACTTTTTGTTACCTTACTCATTTATTTATTGATTATCTACCTGTAAGTTTATTGATATTTTAATTTTGTTTTATTTTTAAGTGCATGTCGTTTATTTGTTATCTATTTATGCTCCCAGAATTTATTTTTATTATTATTTATTAAGAAACAATTTTTTTGTTAATTTTAATTGATGTAGAATCTGGTGCTTAAGGAAATGTCTTAAGTGGCCTTTTATTAAAATGTTCATAGACAATGAAATCATGGTGAACTCTTCTTTACTAAGGTAAACAGATAATACATTTATCAAAGGAAGGGTTTCACAACAACTTGGCAACAGTAAATTGAAGGTAGTTTGTTTGACAGTTTGATCAGTCATCAATAGTTCATTATTTGTTACATTGCATAGTTTCTCAGTTTTTTAATTTTCCTTTCTCAGTATTTCATTATAGAAGAACATAGAGCAATTTATTACTCTATGATCTTTAATTTATTATTGACAAATATTCCCTGAAATCTTGATTTGAAATTATTTGACTGATTCTTTCTTCATATTTTCAGTTTTACTAAGTGTAATACCTAATAGAAGGTGTATGCACATAATCACAGATTTTGAAAACCAAAATTAAAATAAAAAATTTTGTAATTGAAATAAATGTATCTGCTTGCACAGAAGTCTTCCTAAAAGGACAAGAAGTTAAACGAACAAAATTTTCTTCTTGATCTGGAAAAGTAATATATGTATTTCCCGAAAAAAGTACCAATGACAGTGGGTGTTACATTTTCAACGTTGCAACACAAGTCTTCATAGAAATCACATCATTGCCAGTCTCATATCTTATTAATATCTTTTACATAACAAACGTGACAATAGTAACTTATACAGAATTTGTAAGGAAAGCAAATTTTGCCTCATCTTGCATATAATATTAATAAAAAAGACAAACTATGAAAAGTCTGTGTGATGCAGTTATTTTTTTATTTACAGAAAGCCAATATTAGTGTCACATTGACAAGAAATTCTATTTAGAAGTTTTATATTAAGGAATTCATTGGAGTATAATAAATATTGTAATATATGGAATGGTTGTTGCATTTTGCAAGTTGATTGCTAGAACTGCCGAAACAAAAATATGCTGCTTGTACAATTTCCTCCCTCCCTCTCGAAACCTCATAGTTTTTGCCCCATTTTATTTATTTGTTTTTTCAAAAACAATCTATCATTGATAAATATCAATTCTAGATACTTCAAATTAGGAGATGTCTATAAGTTATGTTTTGTAATATTAGAATATCTCCAAATATTAATATTTATAATTATTAAACTCCGAATTAGTTGACATTGCTGACTGCACCTTACAGTCAGAGTCAAGGAAGGTTGCTCAAGCAAGAAAAGTGTGTCATTAAGCCAGACACGAGTCAGATGCGGTAAATTAATAAGAATCTGAAGACTCAAAAGTTTTGAATATTTTATTTGTAATTTATCGGATTTAGTCAATACCCCATTGATGAAAGAATATTTTGATTTATTGTAACAATTTAAAGATCAAACCTTGTAAACTTATTTATATTTTTAAATTTAGTATGGTTAATATATTAATGCTTTATTGTTTTGGAATCGGATTGAATAAAAGTAATTATTTAAAAAAATGTTGAAAATTAAAATAATAAATATCAGAGTTATGTAACTTTAATCTAACACCCCTGTATAGGGAAGGTAGTTCCCTCCCTTTACTGTAGTACAGACCAGGGGCGTCCAGAGAAAATCAGGGGTCTGGGGCAATTGATCCTTAGGTGACCTTTATTTCAAACAGAAAATTCCCTCCCCTCCTCTCACAGTTCATGAACAGAATTCATTTTTCCATACATCACAAACAACTTATACAGTTGAATTTGGTTTAAAGATAAAAATATTTTTCATTTATTTAATGGAAAAAAATTACGGGCCCAATTAAATTGGGACTTGGGGCAAGTTACCCAATTTCCCCCTTCCCCCTTCCAAACACTGCTGTGCAGACCTTAGGATAAATTATAGTACAGGGAGGTAAAAATTACTAATTAACTACAACTGAAAGTGTTCAGCGAGCTTCACGTTTACATTTGCAAGTTATGTCCTGCAAACTAAATAATTAAGCAGAAAGTTATATACCCTCTTTTTGCTACCCACACATAGATGCTATCCGCACACATTTTCTTGAGCCCTTTCTTTGCTATTTGCGAAAGGAGAGGAGTTGGGTTATTTTAACAAAAGGAATTTTGTATCAAATTTGTTGTTCGTTTTTCAATGCAAAATAGTTTGTAAAACACGAGATGGACATTTCTGATTTACAGATTTTGTCTGGACGCTCGCTGCTATCATCTCCTATATTATTTCAGTAGTACATACTAGCTTTTGCTGCTCTCACATGCAACCAATCATAAAGGAGATCCCTAAAGAAAGAGAATAGTTGCTGGTAGATGTACGAATTGCACTTTGACTTTAAAAATATGAAAGATTATTTAATAAAATGTATTTAAATATGTCAAATGCAACCTGCAACACTCGGCCCAACTTTTTTTAATATATATTGTTAAATAACTCCTAAACAAAGCTTTTTAGGACCTTAAAATAATAATTTGAGTCCAAAGGCCTCAAAAAATGTTCCTCACTTTGTAATATACAGGATGAGATCTTCTTGAACATTCTATTACATATTTGCTGGTTCGCCGTTTCTCGATTCTATCCCACCTGTTCAGAGCCTGTAGAACCTGTGATTGTGGAATTAAACTAATTACTTGGTATTCTAACGTGATTGAATTACAGAGGTGTATATATCTGGTAGTTAATAACGTTAAATAATAGTAGTTTGTATTGACAAAGGTGTATTTTATTGTTATCAATTACAAGGAGACGTATAGAACTAGTGGTGCTACAGAATGGCACAAACATTCTCGTAGTAATTTTTTCTAATTTCCTTGGTGTGGACTGGCTTTACGGACTTGCCCCATCCTCTTGCTAGCTGTCATCTACCGCCGCCCAAAATACATTTTTTTGAAATTTTCTCAACCTTTCAGATTCCTAATAGAACGGAAATATTACTTTAAGAATATTAAAGAAGAGTAAAACCTCGTCCTAATTAGCAATTTTCATTGAAAAATTTAGAGCTGTTTAAGAAAATGGCGTTTCAGTGTTACTGTATTTGCGAAATTTGAAATTTGTTTTCATAGGAGTTTTCGAAAAATGTTATTTGGAGCACTTCCACTCACAAATGCAATAGTGTATACAAATCGTTGGAAACGTGCATATGAACGGCGTGAGCGATATTTTAAAAAAATTACATTTGTGTAATTGACTTCTTGACTGTCCGGGTGTCGCCACGTAGTGGGCCGCGACATTTCGCCTGACGTCGCAGTCAGGGCAGTAACATCCCGTTGCTTTTTCCAATTTTCCCCTTTCCAGTTACCCTGGAAAGGTGGGAATTTATTCATTAACTAGTGGTGCTACATAATGGCTCAGATTTTCTCGTAGTAAAGTTTTCTAATGTCTTGGTGTAAACTGGCTTTACGAACTGGTCTCATCCTCTTGCCAGCTGCCTTCTATTTCCGCCCAAAGTACATTTTCTCAGATTTCGGTTTCCTAATCGTAGAACCGAAATATTAATTCAAGAATATTAAAGAAGAGTAAAATCTCGTCCTAAATAGAAATTTTCATTGAAAAATGTGGGGCCGTTTTTAAGAAAATGGCGTTTAATCGTTACTGTAAATGCGAAATTTGAAGTTGTTTTTCAGTTTTCGAAAAACATCAATTGAAGTAATTTTAGGAACTTTAACTCGCAAATGCAATTATGTTTAAAAATCGCTTATAATATGTATATTAACGGCGTGAGATATTTGAAAACGAGGTGCTACAGAATGGCACAAACTTTCTCGTAGCAAAAATGTCTAATTTCCTTAGTGTGGACTGGCTTGAAGGTCCTGCTCCATTGTGAGGCCAGCTGCCATCTGTTATCACCGAAAGTACATTTTCTTGACATTTTCTCAACTTCTCGCTTTTTTAATGGTAGAAATGAAATATGACTTGACGAATATTAAAGAAGAGTAAAAAACCTCGTCCGAAATAGAAATTTGCATACAAAATTTTGTAGCCGTTTTTTAAGAAAATAGCGATGAAGCATTAACTGTAAATACGAAATTTGAAGCACTTTTAGACAAGAATCCATTGAGTTTTCGAAAACTTCATTTGAAGTCTTTTGAAACACTTCCACTCACAAATGTAATATTGTATACAAATCGATGGAAATGTGCGTATTACCGGCGTGAGAGGTATTTAAAAAAAACAAACATTTGTGTAAGTTTTGAAAAAACAAAAGAATACACCACTGAACTTTATGTCATAAGAAACAGTGTAATTAGCTCTATCCGTTGAGAGAATTTGAAGAAAAAGATTGAAGCCATTTATGAGAAAATGGCCTTTGAGCGTTTCTGAAAATGCGGAATGTTGAGTTCATTTTTACAGAAAACTGTTGAGTTTTCGAGAAACTTTATTTGATATTATTTAAAGCACATGTACTCATAAATCTAATAATCTAAAGAAATCGCCTCTAATGTAAAAATTACCGACGTGAGAGACAAGTCAAAGTATTAAATATTTGTAATTTTTGAAAAAACAAAAGAATAGAGCAATATGGCGTTTATGTCACCCTATAAGGTTTGTTTGGCACTAACTCTACCAAAAATTTAAAGAACAAAATTGGAGCCGTTTTTGAGAAAATCTTGTTTTTGTAATTTTTTGAAATTGCAAATATTGAACGCACTATTGTACGACAACTGTTAAAATTTTCAAAATAATCTACAGGACCTTAATGAAAGAACTATTTATGACAACAAATTTAATTTGAAGTCTCTATCTTCAATATTGTAGTTCTAAGATGCCGAAAAAATCATACTTTTACAATTTCCGAAAAATCTGAGTTAACCGTGAAAATCTAACCAATGCCACCTTTATAAGTATATTTTACTCTATTCTTACAAGAAATTTAAAAAAATATTTAGTCTTTTTGAGAAAATTTTCAAAATGTTTGGGGGGGCTTCATGTAAAGTACCCCCAAGTTTTAAAGATTTTTTTTTTTCAAAGCTTCAACTAGAGCCAGAGGACGGGTTTCTTCAATTTGGAAAAAAACCAACGCACTGTTTAGGCGCTAGGTTTTTGTTCACATACGACGGACGGACGTTTTGCTTTCAATTGTTTTTGGCGTCAAGTACCCACAAAACAGGGATTCTGGCTACACTACGTGTTAAAGAATTTTTATCTCTTAATTTAGCAACTGGATGTATTTTATTTTTTGTTATCAGGGCACGGCAATGAAATTTTTTCTGCCAAAAATCCGCTTTTTTTTGCGCAGCATTACATAATTTTATACCACTTACATTAACTCCATATATACGTACGTGTATGAGAATGTAACTAGAGATTCTACAGAATGGCATAGACTTTCTCGTACCAAATGTTCCTTGTTTCCTTGGTGTAGTCTGGCTTTAAGGTCGTGCTCCATTCTCTGGCCAGGTGCCATCTATCGTCGCCCTAAGTACATTTTTTGACAATTTCTCAACTTTTTGCTTTCCTTGTAGAACAATTGAATCATTACGTCAAGAATATTAAAGAAGAGTAAAAATTCGTACTAAATAGAAGTTTTCCTTGAAAAATTCTTAGTCGTTTTTAAGAAAATGATGATAAATGATGAGTCATTTAAGCGTTTTTTCTCAAGAATCTAATTTTTCAAAAATCTTCATTTGAAGTCTTTTGAATCACTTCCACTCACAAATGTAATAATGCATACAAATCGATGGAAATGTTCATATTAACAGCGTGAGAGGTATTTCAAAAAAATTACATTTGTGTAATTTTTGAAAAAACATACGAGTACACCAAAACGAACTTTACTTCATAACAAACAGTACAATTTGCACTATCTATTGGAAAAACTCGAAGAAAAACTGTGGAGTCATTTTTGAGAAAATGGTGTTTGAGCGTTTCTGAAAATGCTGAATTTTGTGCTCATTTTTACAGAAAACTGTCGAGTTTCCGAGAAACTCTATTTAACATAGCTTTAAGCACATGTGGTCATAATTTTAACAGTGTGAAGAAATCGCGTTTAAGGTAAGTTTTACAGACGTGAGAGACAAATCAAAAAAATTTCAGTTTTGAAATTTTCAAAAAAAAAATCAGTTTTCAAATTTTTGAAAAAAAACGAAAGAATACAGCAATATGGCGTTTATGTCACGGCGTAGGGTTTGTTTGGCACTAACCTTACCAAAAAATTTAGAGAAAGAATTTGGAGCCGTGTTTGAGAAAGTCTTGTTTTTGTTATTTTTTAAAATTGCAAATATTGTACGAAAATACTAAAATTTCCAAAAAATATGCATGACCTAATTGAAAGAACTATTTATGCAAAACAAATTTCATTTGAAGGAAAAAAGCATATCTTGAATTTTGTAATTGTTGGAAGACGCCGAAAAAAATTCAAACTTTTGGAATTTTCGAAAATTCAGAGTTAAACGTGATATTCTGACCTGTGTCACCTTTAAAAGTGTATTTTGCTCGTATCTTACAAGAAATTTAAAGAAAAATATGGAACCATTTGAGAAATTTTGAAAATGTGCGGTGGCATCATGTAAAGTAAATTTTAAAGAATGTTTTTCAAAATTTCAAAGCTTCAACTAGAGCCAGATCAACCGGGGATTCTTCAATTTGAAAAAGATTGTACGCATGGTTTAGGCGCTAGTAGTGTTCACTGAGGAACTCACGGACATTTTGAAAAGAAAAAAACAACAACAGAAAAAACACATTTTCCAGATAGTCAGGGGATTCTTGAAATTGGAGAAGATCGTACGAATGGTTTATGCGCTAGGAGTGTTCACAGACGGACGGACATTTTGCTTCCAATTGGTTTTTCGGCATCAAGGACTCACAAAACGGATTTTGGCTACACCACGTGTTAGAGGATTATTTTCTCTTAATTTAGCAACTGGTTTTATGCACTTTTTCGCCGCCAGAGCCCGGCAATTAATTTTTTTTCCACCGAAAATCCGTCGTTTTTTTGCGCAATCTCCATACACCATATATAGTTTTACCAATACCTTAACAAAACAACCAATCGCGACGCAGTACCCTCAAACAAAATAACCCATCTAAAACCCCTTTAACGAAATAACCCATCGGACATGTTCCCAGCCCTAAAATTACACCTGCATTAAAATAACCTGTGATCCCCTCCTACACCTTAATTAAAAAAACCTACCTCCTCCCACAATACCCTCCCTTTAACAAAATAACCTCTCTAAATCCTAGATCCTAAATCCTAGGCTACGCTCGTGGCACATAGCGAAGTCGCTCGCCTTTCACCACTGAGGTCCGGGTTCGATTCCCGTCGAATCTCATGTGAAATTTGTTCCAACAAAACGAGTTTGGCTGCTTCACAAGGGCTAGTCCAACCCCTGTGAAGTGTCCTAAACCCTGCCCCTATCCTTACTCCTTCCCAATTCTGGCCGCTGGGTAGTGACGCAGGAGGCGCGTACGCGGAGATGCTACCTGGCGGTCCTCTTGACAACTGACTGCGACGTGACGCGACATGACAGGAAGTTATAATGGAGAATTACTCCACAAGCGCGTAATGTAATGGAGGATTACTCCCCAGCGCATAGTGCTCAACGACCCGTAAGGGTCTTCGAGACGCCTTGCGTCACGTTGCGAATGGACGCAACAAATTAAAAAAAAAAAAAAAAAAAAAAAAACGATCTAACAAATTAACCCGTCTTCTCATGTCCAAAACTTCTTTAAACATCACCCATCCATTCACGCTTCCCATACGCCATTCTCTCCTATCACCAGTTCATCTGGGGGATGGAGAGATAAGAATGATTGTTTTTGCACCATGTTAAAATCACACACATGCTGAGGAGTACAATCTCTGTACAGGCAGCACGACTAAACACACACATACGCAGTGCTCCCTGCGAGCTTTTCCCTTCAACTGTTTATTACTCAAGGGAGGGGAAAGTAAGGTCATCGTTCAAAAAAAGTTGTACGAGTAGTACGTACGTATACGAGAATGTAAAAAGTGTTCGTCTTACTTATGGAACGCTCGCGTGACTTTAAGGATATAGAAGATAAAAAGACGGTCCTATATACAAATTTTCAATGAAAAATTCTGAGCCGTTTTTGAAAAAATGTTAGAACGTTTCTGAAACGAAGAGCTAAGTTCCCGACATATGTGGCATTGAAGTGCGTGTATGTGTAAATAAAGGATGAAGAAAGGACAAGGAAGCGAACGGAAAGTAAGCGGGCGGTCCGTGACCCATTTGTAAGGTACCGTTCCGCCATTCACCTGGTGTTGATCGGAGAAACTAAGAAAAACTACCGATTGTAGTGGTTGGTCGCTAGGATTCTCCTCCTGATAGTGGCTCAATTCGACCTAGCTACTAGTATTTAGCTAAAGCCCAAAATCCGCCGTCGTCGGTAATCCAATCCGGACCTCGCGGCCAGAGTCGCTGCAGAGAGCAGCAACGCTTGCTTTGAGCTAAACTCAGGCGCATAGATCCGCACCTTGGGCAAATCTAGCGATGACCATTCAAAAATGTCAGGCCTTGCCACGGGTATACAAGATGAGTCACGTAACTTTAGCACCTCCCGCAGTTTTTGTACGGTTGAAGTTATTGGAATGTAGTTTTCACGGATATGCTTGTGTGAATTGGGTAATTAATACATGTATTCATTTCTATTTTATCATTTGTGTTTTTCGAAATTATAAGGTAACTTTGTTTTTTAATGAAACTATACATTTTTTAGTCTATCATGACGAGCGTAAAAAGACGAATCCAATGATATACACATTGTCATATGTTAGATAAGCATTTTCTTGAGTAATTTTGATTTTTGCCACTCGTATTTAATGGATATTTAACGCTCCAAGCACGCGCCAGCAGGGATACCGCCGCGCGACCTTGATTGTTATTGGCGTGTTTTATTGGTCCGTAACTTTTTGATGAGAAACAAGCTCTCTTTAATAAGTCCACAGAGAACGAGTGGTGCCCGAAAAATTGACTTCAATAAAATCCATTGATTTATTTTTCGGTAATCTAATCGAAATGCAAAACAAATACAAGTTTCGTCCTTCAAATGTATGGACGAAACTGGGATTACTACTGTTCCCAACAAAGCTCCAAAATTAGTTGCGAGTACGGGGAAGAGAACTGTCGGCAAAGTGGCTTCGGCAGAGAGAGGTCAGTTAGTAATGACAGTTTGCTGAATGAATGCAGCTGGCAATTATGTCCCAGCAGTATTAATTTTTCAAATAAAACAGGAGAAAAAATAATGAACAGGGTACCACCAGGTTCAGTGATGGTCATATCTGACTCAGGGTACATAAATTATGAAATATTTGTTGAGAGTTTGCACCATTTTCAAAAGCACACTAGAGCAAGCAAAGAGAACAATGCCCAGCTAATTTTGGATAATCACTCTTTGCACATTACACTAGAGGCAATTGCGTTTTGCAGAGGGAAGGGCATTTATGTGCTCAGTCTTCCGCCACTTAGCAGCACCAAAATGCAGCCGTTAGATACGCCTTCAAGCCCCTGAAAAATTTCTAAAGCGTTTACTTGACCAGTGCATGGTGAGTAATCCAGGAAGAAACGTTTCAGGCAGCGTAACTGTTTGGTAAAAAGTACGTGAAGAATTGTACGACTAAAAAGGCTGTGAAAGCTTTTGTTGAAAGCTTTGAGCTATGGTATTGTACCCAATGACAAACTCAAATTTGAGAAGGAAGACTTCCTTCCTTCCTTCCTTCCTTCCTTCCTTCCTTCCTTCCTTCCTTCCTTCCTTCCTTCCTTCCTTCCTTCCTTCCTTCCTTCCTTCCTTCACAGACCTAAGACCTCCTTCTCCCGCTACCCTGGCGGATGAGTTGGTATTAAATGTAGAATATCCTGAAGTACACCACTCTTGTGATCAAATCATAAATCACTCACCTGAGCCATCGTCATCTAGCAAGATCGCAACACCCCCTAAGGAACGCGATTCTCCAAATTGTGAAAATTCACAGAATGGCGGAACACGACACTACTCTCCAACAGACATTATGTCCAACCCAAAGACAGGTTTGAATACGAGGAAAGAAGCCCATCATCGTCACATCACATGACTACACCAGAATTGGAGTATAAGCACCCCAGAAATGCCTATAAGAAACCGCTTTGCAACACAACAAATACGAGGAAAGGGACAGAATAATAAACCCGCTCCCACTGAAAATACTTCAATGGGGCTCGCCCTTCAAACTGAAGTCTGGATCCAATGTGATTTGTGTAAATCGTGTGGTGGCATGAAGAAAGCACTTCCCTATGAGGGAGGGCAATTTGTGTGAGAATTAATGTATATATTATCTGCTTTGAATTTATTATGAGATTTATTTTTTTATCAGTCTCTAATTTGAAATTGGAGACTTTATTGGACCTTTCAGAATACATGTATTACATTTAATCATTTACTAATAAAACTGATTTTACATTACTTTAATGCTTATGAGTCTTGTACAAATTCTTAATTTATTTCTAAGGACGTTTAGATGTTTTGTACATTCGGACTTTTGCTCATTTTGTGTGGGATTTTTACTGGGGTAAAAGTCCGAACATTGTACTTCATTCTTTAATGTTTTTTTTTCTTTTTACATCAAATTTAGAAATACGCCATTCTTGTCTGGACAGTTTATTTGTCATATATTAAGCATATCTCAGTGTAAAAATCAAATCACTATATCAAACACACGAGTGGAAACTCATGTTGTTATAAAAAATGCGGACTCTTGCCTCACGTTTCTCTATGTACGTACGTCGACAAAAAGTAAAAATCCATATCTTGAATATTGTATATGAAGGAAAACGCTGAACAAATATTTAACCTTTGCAATTTTCAAAAATTCAGGGAGTTCAACGAAAATTGGATTTTTTTATAAGCGTACTTTGCTCTGTCAAAGATTTAAAATATGTTAAGAAATCATTTCCAGTCATTTTTTAAAAATTAGAACGTCTATGGGATTTCATGTAGAGGACCCTCAAAATCAAAATATCCATTTTAATTTTAAGGGGTAGCGACATCAGCCAGATCGATCAGGGAATATCAATTTTGGAGAAAATTCTCCCTGCGGTTTAGCCGCTAGAATTTTTTACTGGTCCACATATGAACAGTCGTTTTGCCGGATCCACTAAACGAGTTTTTCTGTTGAAAAATTGCGGTTTTTTCTGCAGCGTTACTACTTTCCCTTAACACTGCGTTACTGGTTCAGTATCTGAAGTCCCCAAAACGCACATTTCCGTCAAAATATCGACATCGATTTTCTATAGCTATATGTATCACTCACTTTCTGTGTATGAAAAACTAAAAAGCTTGAGAACGCATGGTCTACATCATCCTTGTAGGAGAACAATACTGTCTTCATTCTAATATCAGAATCAATGAATTCTAATTTTGGATTTGATTTCCCGCTTAATGAGAGTTATCGTAGTGCAATTTGCCTCTCATCATTATCCAACTTCGATAACTACTATCACTACCAAGTGCAGGAGCAATCGCACGGTCGCTGTGATTATGTCATGATTGTCTTTGATACACGATTATCTGTTCTTTATTAGGGATAATGACCTCCAATGAGATAGATCAACGCATCGTTAACTAATTGGAGAATAAAAACAAAATACTCCAGAAAACAAGGCGTCATAGCGAATTATATTAAGTGAGGGGGTATTCCCATTCACAGATTATTTTTCACTGCTAGTTGACGGATGACATAGCAGTTCTTGCAAGCTGGTCAGCCAAACTGTTAAATTTAGTGCTGAAAATTGAGGCGAAAAGTCGCGTTTAAGTAGACATTCCACTAGATGACAGTAAAGTAGGTAGTATATTTTAGATGATATTGAAGCATTTTTGCATCCTCGTATGCGTAGTACAAAACATTGACCTCGATATTTTGACGGAAACACACGTTTTGGGGGGTCCACAATACCGAAAAAGGTTTTCTCTTTTCTTTTAAAAAAGTGTACATATTTTTTTTTAAATGATATTAAACGGTCGATTTGGATCAACTTGTGGCACTGCGAATTTGAACCTGAAATTTTTATAGTGTTTTTTTTTTTCTTCTTCTTTTTTTTTTTTCTTTGCTCGAATAGAAGAAAATGCGTTTCTACACAGTTCTTAATTTCTGGCGGAACGCAACGGAATGGCATTCCGGTACCTTGAAAATAATTATTAAATTATACTATAAATATAAAATATATAATTATTTCTATTAATTTAATAAGTAGTTTGGGATGCGTACCGGGACCTAAAATATTATAAATTAAGCACTGCTTGTACACATACTTTAAAATAACTAATTTTCATTCAACCATCTGCAATTTAGAAAATTGCGAAAGTTCAACTTTTAGTCGAACCTGTCCTATCCATCATTATCGAAGAGTTTGTTCGAGTCTCAACAGTGCAACTAGATAGCTAGTAGTGCAGTCGATAAGTCATTTTGCCTTGCAAAAGGTGAGGTGGAAGATTTTATTTATTTAGTTTATATTATTTTTAGTAAGAAAACCCTAAGTTTTCCACCTCGAAATACTCTAGGAAAAGTTTTGGTAGCCAAAAATCTAAAAAAATTGGGGAATTTTTTGTTTTTTGCGTTATAACTGTTTAATGATTGATCTCAGCGCAAAAATAATTAAGTACAATTTTAACGGTCATAAAATTCTTCTCGAATTTGCTTTATAAATTATTTCTCTCAAGCAAGTAGTACCAGAGAGGCCATCTATCAAGATACTGTAGTGAGCTTTCGAACTATATTCAAACCCGTACGGTGTTTTAATGTTTTACATTGAAACAGAAATTCTCATGAGATCAATAGAATTGTAATATGTAGGTTATAAGAATAAATGTTAAATTTTTATTGTTGGTAAAGGCTGATAATTTATATTAATTGCCATCAATCTAATAATTGGTTTCAAGGAATAGAACTTCCAGGAATCGTGATTCTGTATAGAATTACACGTCCACATGCAACAGTTAAGGAGAATATGTTGCATTTTGAACCCATGGTTAAGTTGAAAGTAAATTTAATAATTTAGTGTCAATATCGAGAGAATTTGATAGCATAGCAGGGCAACGGTAGATTAACAATATTAACAATATCAGTGGGTGTAATTCCCTTCGTAGTATTAAATGTTTGTGAAAATAGTATCCGGATTTGGCAATAGTAAAATATCAGAGAAAAAAGAAAGAATTTCACAAATGATCTTTCTAATGTATTTTTGAATTCTTAAGGTCACCGAGGTTAAACTCGCGTTTGAAAGTTTCAGTACGAATGACAGTAGGCCAATACGTTCTGGCAACTAACACGATTTACTTACATCGAAAATATTTCAATACTGTAAAATGATGCTCGTTATTTTCTTCTTCTTCTTCTTCTTCTTCTTCTTCTTATTATTATTATTATTATTATTATTATTATTATTATTTTACGTTTTCGTAACTTTTCGGTTTCCTTATTGTAGAACCGAAATATTACTTCAAGAATATTAAAGGAGAGGGAAACCTCGTCCTAAATAAATATTTTCATTGAAAATTTTTAAGCCGTTTTTAAGAAAATGACGATTAAACATTACTGTAAATGCGAAATTTGAAGCTCTTTTTCGCAGAAATCTATTGAGTTTTCGAAAAACGTCGTTTGAAATACCTCCACTCACAAATGTAATAATGCATTCAAATTGATGGAAATGTCCACATTAACGGCGTGAGACTTATTTCAAAAGAATTAAATTTATTTAATTTTAAAACAAACAAAAGAATACACCAAAATGAACTTTACACCATTTTAAACAGCGCCATTACCACTATCCGTTGAAAAAGTTTGATGAAAAATTTGGGTAATCTAATGTAAATTTGGATTTCTAATGTAAATATTATAAAAAAATATCTAATAAAAAATTTGGGTTTCTAATGTAAATATCGATGTGAGAGACTAGTCAAAAGTATTAAATTTTTGTAATTTTTTAAAAAACGAAAGAATACAGCAATATGTCACCCTATAAGGTTTGTTTGGCACTAACCCTACCAAAAATTAAAAGAAAAAATTTGGAGCCGTTTTTGAGAAAATCTTGTTTTTGTACTTTTCTGAAATTGCAAAAATTAAATGCACTATTGCACGACTAAAATTTTCAAAATACTCTACAGGACCTTAATGAAAGAACTATTTATGGACCAGAAATTTCATTTGAAAGAAAAATCTGTCTTCAGTTTTACAGTTGTAGGATAGACGCTGAAAAAAGTTTTCGAAAATTCAGGGTTAACCGCGAAAATCGGACCTATGCCATCTTTCTAAGTGTTTTTACTCTATTCTTACAAGAAATTTAAAGAAAAAATTTGGAGCCGTTTTTGAAAAAGTTTGAAAATGTCTGGGGGGATTCAAGTAAAGTATCCCCAAATTGTAAAGAACGATTTTCAAAATTTCAAAGTTTCAACTAGTGCCAGATCAATTGGGGATTCTTCAATTTGGAAAATATTGTACGCATGGTTTAGGTGCTAGTAGTTTTGTTTTTGTTTTGTTTTTACATTTGTTGCGTCAACTCACGACGCAACGCGTCTCCTAACCCCTTCTTGGGTGTTGAGCGCTATTGGAATAATCTGCCGTTACTTTCTACATTACATACAGATTTAAATCTGGAGTAATCCTTCGTTACTGTAGATATTTCTGTCCGTCACGTCTCCTCGCGGTCTGTTGTCAAGAGGACCGCCAGGTAGCATCTCCGCGTACGCACCTCCTGTTACGCGCTCCTGCGTCACTACCCAGCGGCGAGAATTGGGAAGGAATAAGGATAGGGGTAGGGTTTAGGACACTTCACAGGGATTGATCTAGCCCTTGTGAAGCAGCCAAACTCGTTTTGTTGGAACAAATTTCACATGAGATTCGACGGGAATCGAACCCGGATCTCCTTGGTGAAAGGCGAGCGACTTTGCTCTGCGCCACGAGATTGTTAGTAGTGTTCACAGACGGACATTTTGGAGGGGAAAAAACAACCTTTTCGGTATCAGGGCGCGTATTTCCTTTAAAATCTTGAAATCGATTTTCCTTCCAAATCGATTTTCCGCAGCATTTCATAACTTTCTCTATCCTACGTATATACGTATGTATACGAGAAAGAAAAAGTGCCCAAATTTGTTTGGTTTTTTGGCTTCCAAAACTTTTCCTGATGTATTCCGACGTGGAAAACCTAGGGGTTTCTTACTAATAATAAAATAAACAAAATGAAAAAATAAAACCTTCTATCTCGCCTTTTGCAAGGTGAACCCCCTTCTGGTTCGCCATCGACTGCACTATAGGTCGAATTCAGGAATTGTGCTGAGGAGAATTCATGCAGCCGGCTGCTCTGATCGGTAGTTTTTCGAGGTTTCTCCTATAGGTGCCAAGAGAACGTCGGTCGGAGAGGTATCTTAAGAAACGGACCACGAACCGCGCGCGATCTCCCTTCCTCATTCTTGTTGCGTAGCTACCTGAAGGGGTGAAATCCCGCAAGCCGATATGCTGACCGATCGATGGGAAAGGAACATCGCCACTTCCAGGGATATTATATGCATTTCGCTTTATTTATTTAACTTCAAAAACTGTTAAAAAAGTGTATTTGACGTGCTACAGAGAAAAGTGTAGTCTTTGTGCCTTTTCTTAATTCTGAGATCCCCACGTTATGCCATATACTGATACAAATTGGATTTTGAATACAGAAGGAAATTGGCGTTTTGGCAAGAATTAATAAGAAAATATTTGCTCCGGTGAATAAAATCTATTTGCACGGGCAAATCAGCTATAGATTTGGGGTCTTACACCTCATCGTGTCCTTTGTGAAGGAATCGACTTCATGGAGAATGATAATTTGAATAACTGTATTTCCCACTGAACTCTAGATGGTTGGTTGTTCGTGATTCCGGGTGCGTCAACTACGGAGGACATTAGTTCCATAAGTGTAGCGCATGTTTTTCCTCTGGAGGTGGCGTGATTTTCCCCTGCTGGATAGCTGAGACCTTCCGGTCAGAGGCACTGCAGTGACATCAGTTGATGCACTGAGCCACCTCTCCCGGTCTGAACTCTAGAAGACATGCACAGATAATGAAGTTATATTTACATCGAGAAGCAAATCAAGGGGCCGTCACAGCATTTGCTCAAAGGACCAGGGAAACGACGAAAAACTTCATAGAGGGCGGAGGGTCATTGACCTAGAAGCTGAGGTACAATACTTGTTACAGGTTGTTTAGAATTATACAGTCAAAAATAAAAATACATTAAATATCATTGTTAAAATTAATATTACTTCCCTTTTTGATGCTCAATATGGGGTCTGTGTAGAAATGGAAAGATTTTATTTGGGACTTAAAAGTTTTGTATCAATCTCATATATTTGCTGTCATCTGGCAATGGGTTGTAAAATAATGAGCTTGTGTTGTATGTAAATTTTTTGTAGTGAGCTGTTGATACTGACACCTAATGAATATGATTACTACATCAAGTGTTATAATTATAGACATCAGCATTAGCTGAAAATATATCCCCCTCTACCAGGTATCTCCCATGTGCAAGGCACTGCTCCAGCCGGGACAAGCTCTAAGCTCCCAACCGTGGCACTGCAGTGCATGTAAGTGTGTAGCGAGTCAGGATAGCACAAAGAGGAGGCTCGAAAGATCGCTTGCGCACAGTCCACGACCCATTTCTTAGGGAACTGCTTTGGCAATCGGTTGGTTTTGATCGGAGAAACCACCAAAAACTATCGATCAGAGAAGCTGGCTGCTAGAGTTCTCCTTCAGACTGACTGAATTCAACTTAGCAGTCTAGCTAGTTAAAAAATCCCACCACCATGGGGACTCGATCTCTAGGAGGCTCCTGTTCAGAGGCACTGCAATGACATCAACTGATGCTCTGAGCCTGGTCGCAGTGTTAGAAATGCTCAAATATTTTCTCTAGAACAGCTCCAAATTTCTCCATGAAAATATGCATAAAGGACCATGTACAAGAAAGCTTCCGTAGCTCAAGTCAATGACTTCTTGGCTGTTCGGGTGACGCCACTCAGCACACTATGTGGCATCACATGGACAGCCAAGAAATCGTAAACGACCATGTTCTATAGTATTCGTAGTCATATTTCAGTTCTATTAGAGGACCAAAATATTGAGAAATTTGACAAAATATCTTTTACATCCCGATAGATAGAATCTGAAAAGCTAGTTTAAACTAAAAAAAATTAGAAAAGTTAATAGTGTGAGAAAGCCTAACTAGTGCAATTCCGCAGCACTAGTTTGTGAGTGTGAACCTATCATTTGATCACTCGAGTCTGAGTTTTTGAATACGTGGTACTGTCCAAAATTATCAGTGGCAAGGCATTTCGATAGAAATTTTCCTTCAGATTTTTATCACAGAGTCTTTATTTCTATTTTTCCAAAAATTAAATACATAAAATAGTATAAGTACATAATTCATGAGAAATTAAAAACTTTATCTTCTTTTTTGTATTTGCAATTTAAATTTTGTAATGCACAAAGTTTACATAATTTTAATAAGTTGCTTGCATCTTCGACATAATATAGTCTTCCTTGCATTTAGTTACCTCCAAATTTGCCTGTTGGTCTAGGAAAGATACCTTTAGAAAACATCTCTTGCCACTTGCTACCATTCGGATATTCATATGCTTCCGCAGATACAGGCTTGAGTTTAGTGCTATATCCAGGGGCCTAGAAAAGAGAAATTTTTGATATTTGTTAAGATAGTTTATAAAAAACAAGTGAAACAGTACATTGAATTTTGAAGACACTTACAACAGGCACTTGATAGTGAGCTCGCTTCACAACTGTTGGATTTTCGAAATGCTCATGTTGCTGATCAACAAATTCAACAACACGATTTTCTTTTGTGCTTGACAAGCACACATAATCAAACATTTGCAGATGTTGAACCATTTCACACAATCCAACACCTCCAGCATGAGGACAGACTGGAACTGAAAAAGAAATTATACACTTGTATAAAAGAATTATCTTCCTTTAAGTCACAGTATCACTTCATATATAAATTTGTAAATATTTTTAAATGAAATATTTTTTATAAGCCCTCTTCATAAAAACATAGTTGGGACAACTCATATGTATTGAATTTTAGAGGGTGATAGTATAATTCATTTTCATCACTGTGTTCTTTGGTTTCAGAGTTCATAAGTTACACCACACACAAACCATTTCAAGTCTTATTCGATAATTATAAAAATCTATGAGAATGATTATATACTTCTTTTCTTTTTATACAATACAATCTCTCATCTATACTGCGATTTTTACATGGCTGCATTTGACATTAGATAAGCTGTTACGATGCCATCCAATCGGGACCTTACCATCACTAGTGACGTCACAATGGTGGGGTTTAACCTTCCGATTAGATGACACCATAACAGTTGATTTACTTCAAACGCAGCTCTGTAAAAACCGCAGTATAACATATATTTTTCTTAGCATTTGTCTTTCTTACTTGCTTCACACAATATATTTGAATCATTTTTATTGAACTAAAAGATATATATTACAAGTACCTCCTAACTTTTTGGCCATGAAGTATACAGACAATATTTCATTTACTCCGCCAATGCGACATGAATCAATTTGGCAGAACTGCATGCCTCCAGACTGTAGAAACTGTTTGAAGAGAACTCTGTTGCAGCACATTTCTCCAGTAGCAACTCCAATTCCCAGAGGTTTCAAGGCCTTGAACCAAAATAATAGTTTCACTATCTCACCTTGTAAATATAGGCACTTATATTACTCATCTCTAGAAGTCATCACAATACCTGCGATATTTTGGCATGACCTAGCACATCATCTGGAGATGTTGGTTCTTCTATCCACAATGGTTTGAACTCAGCCAGTTCTTTCATCCAGTCAATAGATTGCTGAACATCCCAAATCTGATTCGCATCGACCATCTGAAGTGAAAATTTAAGTTATTAAAGCACATTGAGATACATGCAGTCATTCTTGTCTTGCAACAATATGAACAAAGAGAGAACTTTGATAATCTCTTAATTTTTTTTCCTCACACTAAAAAAAGCTCTTCTATTAAGGGATGAAAAGTATCACTGTTTGTTTACCAATGTTAAAAAAAGAATGAATTCTTACTGTAAAGAACAGAAGACTGTGACTTCTATTATCAATGTAAAATACTTACAAGAACTTTATCCCAGCCAATAACTTCTCGGACCATAGCACATCTTCTTTTATCATCTTCCAGATTTTGTCCTACTTTCACTTTAAATGCCGTGAACCCTTCTGCAAGATATTTGGCACACAGTTCTTTCACTCGATCAGAGGTATATCCAAGCCAGCCTGGAAACGTACATTTTGGTATAAAAATAATGCATTAAATAATAGAATACACTAATTAAAATGTAGCACGGTGCTAAATCAATTCAATTAATCCGAAGAAGAGAACCTTATATTATTTTTCCACAAGATTTTAATAAGAAATATCTGTCAAGGTCTCTCTCATTCTTCCCTTACCTACTCCAAAACATACATTCTCCAACGTAAGTATGTAATCTTTGGCCAAAATACCTGACAATTTCCTACACACATATTTTTAGAATACTTAGAAAATATAATAAGAGCTTCAAGTAAGGTGCCATTCACAAGAAAACCATCTCCATCAAAATCATAAAACTGTTAGATGAAGAATAAATTCAAAGAAACAAGACAATTTCTTATTTCATTTAGAAATAACAGATGAGAATAAATGGGCATTCAGACAGACATACCTAATTTACAAAAGAGCATTCCAGAAACTACTACTATACAAACTTCCAAAATATATAATATCTACATACTTATGAAAGGAAAAATCATATCTTTTGATGTTTTACGCATTCTCCAAATGCCTTCTGAATGACAAGTAATTAATGATCGTGAAAACTACCACTCTAAGAAATTGTAATGATTAAGTTGTATAACACATCTACTATGGCCAAAAGATAATTAATGCATCAGAAAAATCAAGAAATAAGTTCATAAGTACTATGCATATTTCTTGGAAAATAATGCATTTATTTTTTTCCTGATACATAATTGCTTGATATTGCCTTCAATATGGATTTCAATATACAATGCATAATTTACTTGGATAGAGAGGATCATTGTTATGAGGGAAATATGAAAACAGTCAAATGGTGCTACACGATCTCGTATAGAAGGAATTACGAAAAGACAAACCAAGTCAAGTTAACTACTAGTTAATTAGTAAATAAGCCGATCTGAATCATTAAAATTACATAAAAAATAAAATCATACATGTACCACAGGCGTTAGCTGGTTGTTATTATCATGGGTGACAAAAAGCCTTCAGGCCAAAGGCCCTTGGGTTTTTTGTTGCCCCTTGATCATTAGAACCCTTACAACACCCTACGTGCATAAATAACTATTCTTTTCCACTTCCCAATTCAATATTTTAAAGGCTTTATTACCTACTGGAAAAATAGTGAGCAACTAACTCGAGACCATAAACATTAAATGAAATTCCAGACTTACCAACTTGAGTGGTGTAAGCAGGGTATCCAGTTCTTCGCAGTTCTGCTTCACGTTCCTCCTTTCCAGATGCAGCTTCCTTTAGCATGGCTAAAGCTTCTTCTGGCGTCACTACATCTGTACTAAAATGACAAAACAATATTAAAATGAATGTGCAAATGAATATTTGTAAAATTGTAATCTGCAAAGGTAAATGGTTTGTACTTACATGTATCGGAAATCAATGGCACGTACTAACGTCTCTGGTTCCATATCAACAAGAAGTTTCCATACTGGCTTGTTTTCAACTTTTCCCCACAAGTCCCACAGTGCATTCACTATTGCAGCTGTAGCAAGATGAACAACACCTTTTTCTGGACCAATCTGCAAAATGTCAAGTAATGTCATTTTGTTTAATACTGACAGTTATTATTATTATTATTATTGAAACAAAAAAGTTAATAAAAAAATAAGTCGTTAATTACAAATTTAATTCACCACACTCCCTGAAGCTTAACAACTCCCTTCCATTCTCTCCTCTCTGAATTCTTGCCAAAAATGCTTATTCCTACCTGTATTTATGAGCTAAGGTAGGGATTCCAGATTTCAAAAAAACATGCACAGATTGCACTTCTCTCCCCTAGTACATCACATCCAGTTTTTAACTGTTTTTTTGTAAATAAATAAGTTTGAAGCACTTCATCTCAGAAAATGACAATAAATGAATTTAGTGGATTGATGAATTTAATTGAAACATTTAGAAATAGAAATTTACAAATAGAAACAATTGATGATTTAGAAATTTACAAATAGAAACAATTGATGATTTAGTGGATAAATGAATTTAGTGGACAATAAATGAATTTAATGAATTTAGTGGATTTTTATCACTACGTCTTAATATAATAGAAACATACAAAATCATGTAACTCTGGAAGATTTTGAAATACAAGAGAGATTTACCCATCTGAGTTGTGATTCACTTGTTAGTTGCCTCCAGAAAGCTCCAAAATTTTGGAAAATTTCAGCTGCATCTTTGCCAATGACCATAGATGACATAGAATTGATTGCTTGGACAACTACAATGAAAACACACAATAAAAGATTACTTTCTCTCAAAATATTCAGCTGAACAGAAAATAATTTAAGGAAGAAAAATTAGTATATATTGTGTGCTGACCTATTTCTGTTCCACGACCAAGGGTGAAAGTTAAGCCATGCCCTTCCACATCTCTTTCAGTATAGATTACAACATAAGCACAGGAATAATCTGGATCTGTATGCTGAAAATAAACAGCAAATTATTATTTATAAGTGTTACTTGGTACTATTATTAACTGAACTACTCAAATTTTGTGTTCAACAACATTTAATGTTTTTATTACCATTGCATCTGATCCATGAGCACCCAGTGAAGTAGGGAATCTTATATCCCGTGCCTGGAGGTTTCTAATTATCAATCCAGTTCCTGGAGCTTTTGAGTTGATAACTTTTCTTCTACACAAATAAAAACATTCATTTCACGTAAGTTTATGATACCTTTATAGCCCTTTGGTATTGCCTGGTTTAAATACCTATAGTGACTTGAAACGGATCTTCGGCTGGACAATGTTATCCAATCAGTAACGACTTTTACGAATTTTACTGAAACTCTCGATTGGATAACCATGACACAGCTGTCATAACTCATTACATTTAAGTCAAATAATAATTAAAAAAATATCAATGTTTCAATTAAATGTCTGACTGGTCCGAAAAAAGTTTCATACTACAGTAAAATTTGCTCAATGTGAAATCTCAAGAGACCAACATTTTTTTCAATATAAACACAATACTGTATATGCAAATAAAGCAAAACTTTTGCCAAGATCACAGTTTCTGTTCACACTGAACTTACACATGTTCTGCACTGAGCAAGTTTTACTGCATCAGTAACCTAATATCATGAGTGACATGAACTTCTTTTCCTCCATGACACATGTAAAATTTATATTGAACTAGTAAGAAAAAAGAGCACATACACTTCATAATCCAACAATCCTGGGTCATACATTGCTAGTCAGGAGTTCTTACACAGTACAAAGAAGAATGTCTAACTTCTTCCTGAACGTATTTAAGAGTAGATAATAAATGCAAATGGATATTCTAATTGTTAAGTCATGTGTCTTGAAAATTTACACCTGTGAATGATCAGCTGTGTTGAATAACTAGGAGGTAGTTAGAGCATAAATTTCACACTGTTCTAATGACATGTCTAATAAATCCTCCCAAAACATCAATTATTATGTTTACTCGAAAATGTAAAGTAACATTTTTACAACATACCCATTATGGACAGACATGGTGAAAGCAGATGAGTTACTACAACACAACTAACTCATTTCCCTGAAGACCTTGGTAACACTATCATCTAAGATAAAAGTAATGATTTTATTATCTTCTTGTTTGTCACATCACATGACACATTATTTTCTTCTCAACAGTAGCACTTCAGTCACTACTTTTCATCTAAGTATTATATAACAAAAGATCTCTAACACCGAAATCCTTTTAATTTGTGTGCATTCCCTCAAAAACATGTTTATTAAATGGGGAATATCATATTTGTTACTGATTTCAACTCTCTGCATCATTTCTGTACTCTGAGACGACAAATAAATTCTATGTGTAAGGCTCTCGTCCTGTAACAAGTGTCTTCGAGATAACATTTGATTTAAAAAAATGAAACTAATATTAAATTATTGGATATTATTTAATGCAAAAGTAACTTATTTATTGTTAGAGGATCAATCAGTCCTCTGAGCTCACCGTTCCATGGAGAGAGAATCGGACGCGTCCGAATATCATGTATACTAAAACCGCAGAGCAGACGCTGTTCACAATCAATTTCAGAAGTGGTCAGAAGTGCATGTTGTTCGCCGTCAGTGCATGTGTGGCTTGACGCGGGTTGACGTATGACCCTTGCATCGTGGGTTGACGTAAGCCGGTCAGCAAGCATCAAGAGGAGTGGTCAGCACGTTTGTGTTAGTTCAGGGCATGATGTAAATAACATTTACTAATTATTTACTTCATAGTTATGAGGACACGTTACATGTTTTGTTTTTTTAATTTATTTATCTTGCGTCAAAAACAGTTCAAAACTATGCGTGACGTGCTGCGGGGAGAAGTGAATTCTGTGCACGTTGTCAAAATTCTGTGATCCCTAACCTAAGCCATGTACTACTTGAATTTTGAATACAGAAAGAAAATGAACGTTCTTTTGCGATGATTGATAACAAAATATTCGCTCCAATGTAATAAAATCTATTTTCAAGAATAAATCAGCAATAAATTTGGGCTCTTATTCTTCATGTCCTTTGTTAAAGAATACTTCCTGCCGCGACATGAACAATAATTTGAATAACTATATTTCCCACTGAATTCTAGAAGTCGTGCTCAGATAATAAAGTTAAAATTATGTCCAGAAGCAAAACAAGGGACCATTCAGCATTTGCCCAACGGATCAGGGAACCTAGAATCTGCAGTACATTATTCGTTACAGGTTGTTTAGAATCAGTCTAAATCAGTACTCTCTCTGGTCTAAATGGTACATTAACTATCACTGTTAAAATTAATGTTACTTTCATTGTGATGCTTAATACAGTCTCTAATTGTATAGAAACAGTTATGCAACAGAAACGATTTTACTTTATTTTACGTCAAATTTATTTATTTTACGTCAAAAAACAGTTAAAAAACTGCGTATGACGGGCTATGGGGAAAAGTGAATTGTGTGCACATTTTCAAAATTCTGTGATCCCTACACTAAATCATATACTACTTAAGTTTTGAATTTTGAATACTTGGGATTTCAACTTTTCTATCGAATAAAATCGTTTAATGTCATCTGGCAAAGTGTTGTAAAATAATGTGCATTATTGTATGTGAATTGTTTGTAATGAACTGTTGATACTATCAGCTGTTGAATATGATTACTATGTTGAGTGTTAAAGTTATAGGCATCGACGTTTTCTGAAAATATATTCCCACCCTTAAGCAAGTCATTTCAGATTTAAGCAAGATTAACTACGATATCACATACGCAGATGTCCAGAAACTACCTTGATAAAGAAAACATGTATGTTGAAGTCATGAAGAATAGCAGATACCGAAAGGGAAAAGAAAATATCTAAGAACGTGAGTTTAAAAGTTACTCCTGGGCGAGCAATCCAAACCGGCTGTCCTGCCGCCGTAGGCACTGCGGCATAAATAAATTTATTTACAATAGTCGCGCAATTTTTCTCGGCATCTGAGCTCCCTACCGAGATGCCACATGATCAAGCAGAACTGCAGGTCAAGCGACACGATCGAGACATGCGAAAAACCGTGCCATATTCCATCTTAAATACTACCCTCACATGCCTCGTTAGAACATCCAAGTACAGTATAACGGTAGTATTGTTGCTCCATTTCTTCGAATTATCGGTGAACCATTCATTATTCTACTAAATCTACTTAAAATGCAATTTATGCCTCAATATACGCTCACTTCGTGTATCGTTTTTTTTTTTTTTTTGTATTGGTAGTTTGTGCGTAAGTTTAGTTGTATCTTGTGAGTTTTCAAACGATCGTGGCTGAAATGTAGAGTACTGACGTTGCAAAATTATGATTTGATATCACACAACCATAGACTAAAGAGGTACATCTTTACTCTATGACACAACCGTTACCAATAAAATGAGAAAGTATGTAAAGTTTCGTAAACGGAAAAGTTTTCTGACAAACGATTCATTTAGGGAAAACTATTAGCACTACCAAAAACATGCGTTATCATATCATATTTTTTGTATTGTACTATTTTCCTTTTTTCTCTATAAAATCAAAGTTTATAACGAAAACAATACAGTGAATATTATGAAATGGTATATTATACACTATTATACAATGATATTACTGGTAATAATGATGAATAAAAACAAATCCAAGGTTTACACTCCAAATAATAATGAATTAACAAAACAAATAAAAACAGATGAAACTAAACAAACTACTAATTACTAAGTTACTATTGTCATGTTTTCTTGTGACAGTTAAATTGAATAGAATGTTAAAAAAACAATAAATTCAATAAAACAGTATCTTGAACATAACAAATAATTCACTAAACAAAAACAAACGAAACACACTAAAGATATTAAATATCTTCTATTACTCCACGTTTTCTAAAAAAATCCAAGCAGTTTATAGAAGCTTCTCTTCCTCCTTTTTATCAAAAATACCCGCCCATAGTTCCTCAATATGCTGATTTCCGCTGACTTCGCATTGTCTCCTCCCGTTTATCAATTCTAATACTTTCAACTTACTTTAATGATATTAAAATTCAGCTATCATACCTTTATAATGTCTTCTTAAGCTCAATTTCTCCATAAGTATGCCTAATCTTGATATAGTTCCAACGTAATCAACATTACTCTCAAAAGCGCTCAAATCCTTCCATGTTTGTGTCCAAACAACAAAACAATTTCTTTCTTAGGTCTGCTCACGACAACATTCTGACCACTTCTCGTTGTTAATTACTTTCTTGAACCTATTACCTCCGTTGTCTTGATAAACTCTTAAGAATCTATTTATTTTATTTCAACTCAATAATTAAAACATTTTTTAGTATTTAAAAACTGTATAGGGGTAAGGCCCGAACTGAAATTGCTCCTCCTCGAAATATACTTTTTTGTATGCCAGCATTATAAACTACCTTTTCTGTTGCAAGAAATCGTTTGTAAAAGGACATTTTACGGCACAAATGATGATGTATTAGCATTTTACGGCACGAATGATGGCGTCATTACACATTCAGCCAATTGCAGCGAGAGAATCGTGGGGAGGTACGTAGAGGTAAACGGAACAGCTGATCGCCGGTTTCTGGCATAAATGTCAAGTACCCCAGTCGTCACAAGAAGTTGTTTCGCAAACTTAGGTTTGATTATCTTATAAGTACATAATGTTCTTATACAAAAAATAGCGTACGCAACTCGTTTATGATGTTGCTTTATTGCATTATATTTTTAATATTGCGACGTGTCGTATCGCGCGACAGCCCCTCTGTCACGTGAATTTACTCCCCTTCTGAGCATTTCGTCACCCCCGAGTGCCCGCGCGGGCTCCTCCTCGTTACCCTGCGCCACAATGGGCTTCGCACCGGGAACGGTAGCTCAGTGCATCAACTGATGTCACTGCAGCGCCTCTGACCGGGAGGTCCTAGGTTCCCACTTCCCACGGCGGCACGATTTTCGACACTAGCTTTTCAGCTAGGTCGAATTCAGTCGCTGTCTGGAGGAGAATTATAGCGGCCGGCTACTCTGATCGGTAGCTTTCCGTGGTTTCTCCGATCAACGCCAGGCGAATGCCAGAGCAGTATCCTACCAAACGGGCCACGGACCGCGCGCGATATATTCTTCCTTGTCCTATCATCTCCCCTTACACACACACTTACACTTATATGCACGACACTACCACATATTCCGGGAGACCGGTCGCGAGCCTAGAGCTTGTTCCGGCCGGGGCGGTGCCCCGCTGGTGGAAGAGTCCTGGTTAGGGGGAAACCCCTCTAGCCGACGGTAGGTCGGCGCCGGATCTCGCCATCCAGCGGGAGAAGATCACAGCCATCTCCCGAGAAAAACATGCACTACACCAACGGGACTAATGGCCAAAGAAGTTGACGCGCCCGGAAACACAAAAAAATCAATTAATCAATCAATCAATCAATCTCAAGGGGTTTCGCAGGCGTACAAAGGCAGACTCCCTCGGGCCTCCTCCGCTTTGCTTCTCCAAGGCGGAAGGTGCCCTGCCAACATCCCGCCTCATTCTTTGTCTCCGGTGATCATCGGATTGATTACCAGAAATAGTCACATTAGGGAAGTCGGTGATATTAATTCAAGGGCGTACTATAAAATAATCAGCAGACAGCGGGCGCTGCCTCTCTTTCTCCGAGATCACCACGTGCCATGGTCGCGTAAAGGCGACCAATTAAAAACATAGTAAAGTAGATTGCAAAGAGCAAATCGACGGAAAAGATTAGTGGAAGGTTCCAGAAGCCTGTTGATCGAGCCAATCAGAGGCAAAGATCACGCGACCGAGTGCAGAGATTTCCAAATGGGATGGGGGGAAGAAAGTGAGGAAGCAACAAAGGATTGAGGAAGACACTGGTGCTAGGAACGTGAGAGAAAACACTCGAGCTAGGAACGTGAGAGGGAAGACTTGAGCAGAGAACTGATAGAGAATACATTGACATTGTCCTGAGAACTTGTTAGTAGAAACAGTGAGAGACAGACTGGATAGGACGAGCTAGAGGGAGAAGTACTTTATGATTTATAGACAAAAACAGCTTCAATTTATTATAGACAACGTATCACATTTTGTTTTATTAATAGACTTCAATGCATGGCATTGAATCCCGGGCATGCAACGAGAGCACGAGATCCGTTCTCGCTGTGTATGAGACCTCTTCCACCGTGCTTCATCGGAACACCACCACCGGAATTGACAAGATGTCAGGTAATACAATCATTGCCATCATTATGTCTGTGTATTTGCCCATTTCCATTTAAGTTAAACAACAGTTCTGGACTGGAGATTGTTAAGGAAATAGTAATTTTAAATTGTATTTAAGATTTTCTATATGTGAATAAAGATGTTCCCGCCACTTAAGACTGGTTACACCATATAAAATTCCATCTCTGTGTATTATTCAAATAGCCAGTAAACGTAATACATCCATTCGCTCCAGAGCACCCAAATCCTGATGTTGGCATATAGGCGGCCATAATTAATTCAAATTTGGCGCCGTACTGGGAATTCAATCATTTACAACAATTACTTGGCGCTAATTAACAGTAAAGGGTATACATTTTATACGTCCCGCGTTGGACTTATTTTGGAAAAAAAAATTCTGTAAAAACTGGGGGCGGGCTTTCAGAAAGAAAAGCAACACGTCTTTCGTGTGATACTCTTTTGAAGGACAAACTGCTTTGAAAGTTTGAACTGCTTTCAAAGACGCTCACGAGATTGCACCACCTACTGGGAACCAGCGAGAGGAGACAGTATTTCGTATTGTTGACAATTTCTGAGAATCAGATACATTTCCAAATAAGACGCCACGAATGTCAATTGTTTGAGAATCTTCAGCCGCGCGGTTTCACTAAGGATCGCCTCGTCAGTAAAAAGGCTAAGTAATTCACATCTTGGCTGCATTGAAGAATTAGATTTTGGACGGTTGGTAGCGGTCTACCTTACAGGCACGCAGATTCCGTGAACAGAGTTTTTGGGCGCGGACCCTTGTCTGTCATTTATTACGCCCGAATTACGACAGAAAACGACCTTTTCTCCGAAACGAGATTACACTGACTAGTTCTTAAATAATTGTCTTTCAGAATTTTCCCTTGTGACAAGTGAGGAAAGGTGGCAGGGGTCTTGTTGTCAGCCTTAATCAACGCCTGTTACTCTCCCAAAACTCTGATGCTCTCCACCGGAAGCGGTGGCTCAGTGCATCAACTGATGTTACTGCAGCGTCCTTGACCGGGAGGTCCTAGGTTCGAGACCCGGCGGCGTCAGAATTTTCGACTAGCATTTCAGCTAGGTCGATTTCAATTGCTGTCTGGAGGAGAATTCTAGCGGCCGGCTGCTCTGTTCGGTAGTTTTCCATGGTTTCTCCGATCAAAACCAGGCGAAAGCCGGAGCAGTACCCTAACAAACGGGCCACTGACCGTGCGCGATCTTTCCTTCATCTTCCTTGTCCTATCCTCACCCCTTACACACACACACACACACACACACACACACACACACACACACACAATAACATGCACTACCGGAGACCGGTCGGGGGCTTAGAGCTAGTCCTGGCTGGGGCAGTGCCCCGTTGGTGGGAGATACCTGGTTGCGGAAAAACTCGTTAGCCGATGGTAGGTCGGCGCCGGATCTGGCCATCTAGCGGGGGAAGACCACCGCCATCCCCAGAGCAAAAAACGCACTTTACTTTCGGGACTAATGACCATAGTAGTTGACGCGCTCGGAATTACTAACAATTAATCAATCAATCTGATGCTCTTTCAAAAAGAAGCTATTTTGCAGCCTCAACACATGGGGTTCTCAATGCCGGAGCAGGATGGCTGGTAAGATGCATGCTTGGCGCCCACTAAAATTTAGCGTGTGTGCCCTGTCATTCTCCAATTACCGGTGCACTCCGTGTGCGTTACCCACTTCTGCAGTGGCTACTCAATAGGCCATTACAATATAAACTATTTGCATAAACTACTAATTTGTCTAAAATGTCCTCCCCTACAGCGACTGTGTCACATAACCGTCACTAAAAAATTGTACGCAACTATCCCACTCTTGAAATTGAAACCAATAGGATTTATCTTTACTTACAAAAAGCTCCAATCAGGGCAGGGTATCTCAAACAGTTTATTGCTTTTGCTATCAGATTTTTCTTACTGCTTTGCCTACTGGCCAATCATAAATTGTGGCTCAGCTATCTTCGGAGGCGGTATACAGCAAGCGATATGTTGATGTGCAATAAACCGCGTATGTGCTACAACATAACCTCTTTGATTTTAAGAAAGCTTTCAGTTATTTTCTGTATTTGGCACACTTTGGAACTCCGTTGGACATAATTTCACTCGTGGAATCGTCCTATTAAATACCACTCGTGCTTTGGAAATGCTCAGATAAATCCCCTCCTCGCTTTGCGAGTTGGGAATTTATCGACAATTTCCATTCCAGTTCCATATGTTTATTTCTGGAATCATTTAAAAATGCATGCTGATAAAGTGTCTTAGTTTGAGTGCCAATGAAAATGAAAAATAACACTTACGGACTCGCAGTGAATAAAGCGTATTTACAAATTATTTCTGTAAATGTAAATGAACAAGTAGCGTGTTAATTACTACTTTGAGACAATAATGTAATTAAAATGACTAATTGAGTATCTTTTGTAAAATCCTTGAAATTTTATTATTATTATTATTATTATTATTATTATTATTATTATTATTATTATTATTATTATTATTATTATTATTATTACTAGTGAGAACCCGTCAAAAGTTGACGGCGAGATCTGAGATAAATGTAAAATACTGTACCCAGACTAATGTTCACAATGTATTGCATTGTTTGGATCTTCAGAGTATAACGAAGCTATTCTGTGGCGAGGAGTTCCCAAAATTTTAAACACGTATGGCCCATGACCAGGTGGCAATGCAATATGGGAACAAAAGATATAGCACTATTATACTGAAGGATATTATTTCTAAAGTTTTCTGATGGGTCATCATCTCCTATAAACAACTGTTTGATTTCTTCTGGCATATTACTCGAAGGTATACTTATTTTCCCATTTAAGCAACACAGAATAAATTATTTTTTTAGAATTTCTCTCACATGGAAAGTACAAAGCAGAACAAAACTGACATTTCATAGCCAATGACCCAATAGAAAACGAAATGACCTCACTATCACGACACATACGCTGACTTTCTCTTTCCCTGCGTCCAGTTAATGTACGTTTGCGTCTTTTGGGGCGCGTGGACAACGATTCGGAATTCGACATAACCTGTAAACAACTTCACTAAAGTACAACCGAGCAAAACCCACTTTGCGAATGTTCTCTACAAAATACACCACAGAAGCAAATACATGCAAACTGTCAACACCACAATGCAATTATTACACTGAAACAAGACCTTGACGAATTGTAAACAAATCTCAACAATCAAAACAAAGCATCAAGCATCTATGGACTCATGTGTATCTATTTTGAAACTGCTACCCTTTGAAAAAAAAAAACAATTGACTATTGATAAGCGTACTTTTAAAGAATGATTTAATTAATTCATTTACACCGTAAATGTTGGTGAATCAACACAAACAATATCTGATAACACATCTAGGGATCATATTCTTTCATTTAAAAGAAAAAATACAACAATCGGTTCAGTAGAAGCTCTAAACGAAGCCATGGCAGAATACCTTATTTTTTTAAATATATAGATTCTCTCGCCAAGGGAAGTGCTCCACAGCAGCCATCGGGTCCTGGAAGACGAAGGCGTTTGCCTTGCCTTGCAAACGCTAGCGGACACGGTACGTCATGCCTCGTGAAGCTATCTCATTAAGAACTTGATCAAGATACGTGCAGTGCTCTGGAGAACAGCCTTCAGCTGAGTAAGAAAGTGCTAGTTACCAGGCCAAGTCTCTTAGATGAAGTGCATTAATCAGAGATCAGCCCCTTTGCAGAGATGACCACAGGAACTACATCAACAGACACGAATCGCCTCTTGTCGCTCAGCGATCAGCCAAGGCCTGTTGTTTTCGCATCTTCTCGGCTAAGGAAGCGGTCATATGTCGGTCTAAAGGGATAGCTAAATCATTAATAATCGCTTTCCAGAACATCTTGTTGGCTCATAATAGGAACTTTTGGCACAGTGCACCATACAGCAATCTCTCGACAACGCTGCCTTTGAACATTTGTTCCTGCGCAACTCGAAGTCTGCATGGGCAGAGGTTCTACACTGCTGTCGATTCCTGCAAAACGTCCTTCTTACATCGGGTCTGTTGTCCTCGACCCTGCAATGGTGGTGACAGCAACTTTTCACTACATTTTGTTTCCAGGACTGAGTCCGGCTTGAACTTGTAATCTGGGATCTCTTTCTGTCATCTCTAAGTACCTAGCCAGAGCCGGTAGGACTACCGCGGCAACATTGCTTTGGTGAGTCATGTATTCTGTCGGTGCTAAAAAAACACCTATTCATTACGAGCTGAATGGTTTCGCCGAGTTGATTGCAAAGGAGGCAGCGATCCTCTACACACACCTTCATTCACACGTCTTTGGTAATTGCGAGTGGGAGTTACTTCATCCCGAATGGAAATGACGAAACCCTTTGTCTCGGCATAGAGGACAGATTTTGGTAGCCAGGACACTGAAAATGCCACGGAGTTCCCCTTTATCTCAGATGGAAACCTGTCGTGCAAACGCTTCTGAGCCCATTCACTTAGCCTGTCTTTTTTGGTGATGCCTAGTCTCTCAAAGTCCACTTGATTGAGGTTCAGAAACGTAAAATTCTTAATCGTGACACAAATTTTCTTATACTCTAAAGTTAATAATTCTCTTTGATTAAATATTACAATGGTGAAAAAAATGTTAATACAAGTTGCCTTAAGCAGAGCTGTCCTTTTGTTTTCTCGCCCTCACTTCGTAAGAATAGAAAGTGTCGGAATTGTGCGCCTGAAAACGGCACAGTTTCGTCAGAAAAACTCTTAATGTTGGGCCTGATAACGAAAACGTGGATAAATCATGTCATTGTGTTTAGTAAATTACTTCCTTTATTTCGTGGTTTCGCTTACCAATGAGCTATCCTAGAGGACATTCATGTAAAGTATCCACCCAAAATGAAAATATCCGTTTTAAACTCGCAGACCCTGAAATTTCTGAGGAGAGTTGACCATAAGTGAAAGGATGGTCAGACATTTTGCAGAGAGGCGGACATTTTGTAGCCAAACGATTTTTCAGTATCAAGGACCTACGAAACATTATTCTGAACACCCAACGTGTTAGAGGAAGTAACTATTTTATATATAGGAACAAGATTTATCCCTTTTTTAATTTTTTCGTTAGCAAGACCCCGCAATAAATTTTTATGTCGAAAAATAGCTGTTTCTGGTGCCCGATTTCAATACTTTATCTTCTTATGAAGTAAGGTGAAAGTGTCAAATTTTGCATATCTACCGTTCTGGACTATTAGGAAAAAACACATAAGCAACTAATTAATATAATGATTATCCAAAGGAGTTTTTGCCTGATGTAAAACTTATAAAATTGTAATGAATATGAAACCGATGCAACAAGAAATTGATGCATCAACAAACATGAAATTGATAAAGAAATATTAAAGAACATTGAATAATACATCTTGCAGTAAATAGTACAAGAAAATAGTTTAATTAATTTTCCCCAAATTTGCCTTCCAAAAAAATACATCCATTTATTTTTCTTTCTTCATCATTTCAAAATATAGAATGATTAAACGGTAAATATTGCGAATGTCTTCCAAGTTGAAAGGTCTTGGACCAAAAATAGAGAGAGAAAAGCCGTTGAAGCTTGCCCTTGGTTAGGTAGTCACACATGTGACATGTGACATACTACATATCTTGAACTGGCAACGATTCCAAAAGGAGAGTCAGGGTACTCCGAACCTTCTACGGAAGTTTGAAGAGCGTAAACTTTGTAGCACATCGAGATATTTCTTGTACTCTTCGGGGGGGTTTCTAACGTGGCGGCTGAGCTTTTGAGTCATTCTCAGTCCTGCCGCTAGAGTCGCTTCATCTGCAGCACTGCTTGATGCGGTGGCGATCATGTGACATCTTGCAGCAGAACTGAGAATGACTCAAAACGTCGTACCGAATTCCAGCTTGGAGAAACTACCCACAACCGACACGTTAGAAAAACCCAAATATAAATGCTAACGATGTTTTCGCTTGTCTATTAATGATCATCTCTGATTCCCATGAAGTCAATTACTTCGCAATCAAACAAGGAACACTATTAGAGCCCCTGCTGAATGAGAAGCCCCAATATTTTTTAAACAAATTTTTACATTTATTCATAAGTGGGTAAAATTATTATTATTATTATTATTATTATTATTATTATTATTATTATTATTATTATTATTATTATTATTATTTAAGCAGCTAGGGTTTACTTTCGTTTAAGTTTGATTTCTTATGAACCAATATGTCAATAAGGGGCTCTGTAGATGGTCATGTTTAGGGTCTCTTAATATCTTAACCCGGACCGGCGCGATAGGTTCATGAGTTAAACCATGTAGTAGCGACATGTAGCCCTCTACCATATTTCGTATTGTGAAGTGTCTGTTTAATCTTTAGAAGGGTAATTTACATATAATATAATACATTTTGTAGTTTTTATCATTCTTTTTTATAGTTATGCGTACAAATAGTCATTTACCTCGCGCAGCATTTTCTCATCCTCTTACGGTCTAATTTTGTAAAGGAAAGTATGCGAGTGATTACACCGTAACATTAGTCACCTTTGAGACAAGAGAATTTGAAAATGACATAATGAACATTTTTGGCGTAGGGGAGCAAAACTACATAGTATGAAGTACGTGTAATACGTATTGGTCGTTAATTTAAATTTTACTTTGATTATTGTTTATACACATTTATCCGAAGAATATTTTTCTCCTCTCCCCCCCCCCACCTGAACAGCACATTCAATAAAACTGTCATTAAATCCTTGTACACTATTCGAGTAACATGCATCTGTCCTTACCGTATTATACGATAGTGCCAGAGGCGTATCTAGGGTATGGCAGACAGGGCGCGTGCCACGGGCGCCACTCACAAGGGGCGCTATTTAGCTTTCGACATTCATGAAAAAAAGTTGAATGAAATATTTTTCAATTATGGAATTAAATTTTATACAAAAAAATGAAATAAAAGAAACAGTCAACGTTTTTCAATGTACATTTTTTATGAAAGTTTTTGAAAATAATCAGAATCTTATTCACACTCGTGTTAAACAACTCGTACTCGCTACCCAATAAAACAGTACTCGCTAAAACAAATAACAATTCTAATTTGAAGTATCCTGAAAGGGGCGCTAATTCTGTTTGCCATGGGCGCCTGAATACCTATAGATACGTCCAGTGCCGGCGCTAGGCATAGGCAGACCGGGAGATCGCCCGGGGCCCCGCAAAGTCAACAGGTCCGATGAGGGGACTGATGAAAAGAAAAAAGAAAAAAGTAATAAAGTGGAAAAAATTGGGGAAAAAATTAGAACTCGAGAAAATCGTTATCGTAATAATCGCGGTACAATAGTCTGACATTTCATAAAATTTTCAATTAAATTTCTACCTGAAGTAGTTAATTACAGTCATGACTTATAAGTAGGGCCCGGATTTTAATAACCTAAAAATCAGCGAAATATGAAAGCATTTATGACCTAAAACCTATATAAATATGGCCTTAAAAAATAAAATATGACGCTATACAAGTTTATTTTTAAAAAAAATCTTGTTGATTTTTTAGATGTAACATAAATACAAAATTCACTCAAGAACAGATTGTGAGTATGGTTTGCAGTCTTTGGCAATAACTAATATTTGAAAAAAATGCTTGTGTCTGCAAAACAAATCAAGTATAATACAGGGAAAGCGCCTCTACACATTACATGACGTCACGGAAGCGTATTTGAAGGCGGCGGTGTCACTGCAGTGCAGGTTTGGTTCATTGTCTTCAAATATTGCGACATTTCCGGAAATTATATCGCTCATTTTGCAGATTGTAGAATATCCAGGGCTTCGCCGAAGAAAACGCAGCAATTTGTTGTATACTTTTTCAGCCATATGACCATAATCTCGACCCAACTCACTCCGTTCAAATTCACTTACGTTTCAAATAATCCTTTGTGGTATAATTATTGAGTTTATTTGTGACAATATCACTTGATACGTTGTCATGCGAGACACATTTTCAAGCCTTTTATTCTTGTGTCCTTAAAAATATGACATATGTATGCATTTTGGACAAAATTTGTCAAAAATATGTCATTTTACTAAAAACTGTCCTTAAAAATATGACAAATACATGCATTTATGGCAAAATCTACCAAAATATGACCTTTTTACTAAAAACGGTGTAAATATGACTGTTTGCACAATAAAAATACGTTTTTCTAATCGACAATACCTGGATTCGTGCATAAATTGTTTTAAAATTCACTCGAAAGTTCAGAAAAAATATATAACTTGTCATAGCCCTACTTATAAGACAGGACTGTATGAATTTAATCAAATGTCGCTAATATTAAAATAAGTTCTACTAAAATTCATATTTATTATTTTATGTATTTAAAAAGTGTTTCTATTAAAAACTAACCAAACATTTTTAGCGTTTTAAGCTCACTATGGTAATTGTTTTATTTGATTACTAAATACTTTTTCATAAAACTATTATTTAAAATATATATTCTAAAACCTTTTTCTAGCATAAACGTGGTAAATTTAGTTTTTTGTTGAAATAAATTAAAAATTCATATAGTTTTTTGATACAACTTTCACATTATAAATGTTTTGCAGGGAGGGGGCTAGGTTTCAGCATTGTCCCGAACCCAAAATTGTTTAGTTCCGACACTGGATACGCCTCTGGATCGCTAAAGCGATTATCCTCTTTTGTAGTATAAATTAATTAGAAAATGATATTCTAAAATAAATCTATAAGAAACGAACACTATGTTTTAGAATAGGTGCTTGCAAATTTATAAATTTTCTTTAATAAGGGACCTGATTATACACCGAAAGAATGTACTCTTTAATAGATTATTTTCTACGTACTACGCTCGATTTGAAAGAACCAGGCAATTTGATATTCCTTTTCAAGAACCCACAGAGTGTATTTAGAACTAATTTAGAACTTGTGTAATATAGAAATTTTTAACATACTACGAAAATATTTTTAAGATGGTTTAATGCGTCGGCGACGCAACTTTCAGTTTCAATCATTTAGTAATAAATAAGTTACAAAATTATAAATACGATTTTGAATCGCATTAGAAGGAACTGAAGTTTCCTTAGTAGGACACCTGCGGGCGACGGCCCCGCACAGCGTCGCCGGTCGGGCGGTGCTCCGGACCTGAGTGAGTCACATCTCGAACTCCGGACCAGCGCCAACGGCCGTCGCAACGGTCCCTCCGCCAACGGTTCGACGCCCAAGAAGGCACGGTGCCCCGGCGTAGCCGGCCTTCATCCGCCGCCGCCGCCGCCGCCGCCGCCCCGCCTCCGCAGAGGCCAAAGACGGAGGCGGCGGCGGCTGTTGGCTAAGCGAGACGGAAGATGGGCGGCCGCTGCGCTGTGCCGCCGGCTCGCGGGCGTTCACTCGAGGGCTGGGCACAGGCAGGCGGTTGCCATCCGCATGACAGCGAGCCCGGTGTGCTCCAACCGTCCTCTTCCCACGTAAGGATGCGGTGTCGCTGAGGTGGGCGGAAAAACTCCGCTGCAGGCGGTTGCTAGTGTATTCTAGATTCTCTACGTTTCTCGTCAACGATGAGCAAAAGCTGTGGACAGCTTTGAAAAGACGGATCTGTAAAAGGGAAAAGGATATAGTATCATTCCATTGTTATAAAGATATCATTGGGCTGTCCGAGAGTATTTAAATCCTTAAAGTTCTTGTAAGTTTCTAGTTTTATTTGGAAATATCCATTTATAGAGCCCAAACCTGTGTGAGAACGGTTATAAATACAACACAAACGTAAACAGAGTAGGTTTTAGTTGTTTTACTATATGCCTTACATTTTTCATAAAAATAATTCTATAATAATGTTATCAATAAACCATTATTTCATTCCAAAAATTATTCATTGTTAATAATTCATTTATGAGTGGAAGATGAGATTTCTTTTTAATAATTACCTCCCCTTAAACTATGTTTTTCGGTTAGGATGGGGTAGAAAAGTGGGGTTGTAACATTTAAGGGAAGAACAGCACATAATTACTAAATGTGCATATCCATTTCTAAAAATGTAAACAAATGTAAATCTTCCTCAAAATATATTTTCATGGATTTCACATTGAATATGAGATTAATTGTTGAGCTAACTAAAGAAAGCATATGCTTGCAGATCTTGGTGCTGATCCTGTAATGCACAGTATGTGAAGGCGGAAAATTAAAAAAAAAAAAAAAATAAAATAAAATAAAATAAAATAAAAAAATAAGGTGCCAGTCTTTAAATATACCCCATAATAATTTGCCTCATAATGATTCCTATTGTGCTTTACGCTTTCGTTCCTCTCCTAAGCTTCATGTATTGGAGTTAATTTATTTTTTGAGTGACCATTAATAATGTAGTACTTACGGAATTAAGTGTTGCTCGTCGTTGTTGATATCTTGTTGTTGTTGTTATTATTATTATTATTATTATTATTATTATTATTATTATTATTATTGTTGTTGTTGTTGTTGTTGTTGTTGTTGTTGTTGTTGTTGTTGTTGTTGTTGTTGTTGTTGTTGTTGTTGTTGTTGTTGTTGTTGTTGTTGTTGTTGTTGTTGTTGTTGTTGTTGTTGTTGTTGTTGTTGTTGTTGTTGTTTGTTGTTGTTGTTGTTGTTGTTGTTGTTGTTGTTGTTGTTGTTGTTGTTGTTGTTGTTGTTGTTGTTGTTGTTGTTGTTGTTGTTGTTGTTGTTGTTGTTGTTTATTGTTGTTGTTGTTGTTGTTGTTGTTGTTGGTGTTCATTGTTGTTGTTGTTGTTGTTGTTGTTGTTGTTGTTGTTGTTGTTGTTGTTGTTGTTGTTGTTGTTGTTGTTGTTGTTGTTGTTGTTGTTGTTGTTGTTGTTGTTGTTGTTGTTGTTGTTGTTGTTGTTGTTGTTGTTGTTGTTGTTGTTGTTGTTGTTGTTGTTGTTGTTGTTGTTGTTGTTGTTGTTGTTGTTGTTGTTGTTGTTGTTGTTGTTGTTGTTGTTGTTGTTGTTGTTGTTGTTGTTGTTGTTGTTGTTGTTGTTGTTGTTGTTGTTGTTGTTGTTGTTGTTGTTGTTGTTGTTGTTGTTGTTAAAATATTATAGTTACGTCATGAAAAAAGTATTCACACTGAGTAGTTGTCGATAAAGGGCGTAAAAAAAGACGACAACACTGAGTTCACAACTTAGGTAGTGAGGGCGTAGAAAAAAGACGACAATCTAGGTTTCAAACTTTAGTGAATCAGCTAAAAAATTTATCAATCTACAGATTTCATTCAGTTTGAAATTATCAATTAAAAGCAATTAAAAGCTATTACACTCGCCTCGTGAGAAGGCGTGTGCGAACTCGCCTCGTGCGAGTACGAACTTGCTGCTTTCAGAATCGCACAAAGAGGCTGCTCTTTCTTTTGTTCTTGAAACAAAAGTTTAACTGTTCCACTGACATCGTAGAACGATGTTCGAAACAAAACAAAAAAGCCAAGGAATATTAGTATGATTAATATTTTATCTGTCGCGGTGTTTACGGTGTCAATAAAATTAAACAAATATTGTATTACGTGAATTATTTGTATAGTGAGTGTCGGTGATTCACATGACAACGGATCTTTTCTCGACCTCTTGTTCGACTGGTAGAACTGGTAGGAGACATTACCGATCTGAATTATTCTTTTGTGTTTCCGGGTGTATCCGCTTCAATGACCATTAGTTCCGTAAGTGTAATGCATGGACAGGGACATATGCAGAATTGGTTGCCTCGATAAGCGGTCACTTTAATTAACGGCCATGCTTTTCATAGAAGCGACTAAGTTTTTCGTCCTCTGTACTTCTTACGCACGTAATCGGCAATTAAATCGGCAATTTATTTCAGACGGGGACATTCAAAATTCCAGGAGGGGACGGATCGAAGAATTGTTAAGTGAAACGAAGAACAACTTCGCTGATGTAACGCAGTGTGTCTGCCTGATGAATCCTAAGATCACCCTCGGAAACTTTTTTCTCCAATTTCCTTCATTTGAATTCTTTGATTTAAATATTTCATACTGTGGAAATAACAAATAAGATGCCTATATGTATTAATTGTATTCCTGGTAAGAATAAATTAATGCTTTTTCAGCAGGGGTTCTTGCACATTCCAGAGGAGGACGATCTCCACCATTCTTCCGTCAATTCGCAATCTGTACCTCTTGTAAAGAGAAAGTACTGAAATGCTGCAACGGAAAGTGGCGAGTTTTCTGCAGAAAACTCGTATTGTAGTTGATACCGAAAAATGTGATAATTTATGTTTCTATGTGTAGTAAATGATTACATCTAATACGTAATTTAGTCAGAAACCACGTTTGGTGGGTCATTGATACCAGGGTTACCAGAAATTCTTTTCCCAACGGAGGACATTTTATCAAAAAAGGAGAACGTTTCAATGAAAAGGAGGACATTCTACATTTTGATTCTCCACGATGTATAGACAATGTACTAAACAATTTCAAACCATTAATAGTCTTTAAAAATCATAAACTTTGCGTCATTAAAAATTAAAGCTTCCGATTGCGTAACTTCACTCCCGCACTCACCTTCGTTATTCACCAAACGATTAGCAAGTTTTATATCACAATACGCTATGATCTATTATGCAGGCCATTTATTTGAATAAAAATGCAGTTATTCAAGACATAAAGTCCATTTAATAATTTAAAGTATTTTAAAATTATGCCAGTATTATTTTCAATTCAACAGGACAAAAAGGAGAACAATCCACGTAAATTTAAAAAAGGAGGGAGGACAAGAGGACAATATTAAAAAGGACATGTCCTCCAAAAAGAGGGCAGATGGCAACCCTGTGATACCCAAAAATGTGGTTTACGGCAAAATGTCTGTTCGGTCGTCTGTCTATCCCTGTAACAGTGAACAATGTTAAACAGCAGGCAGTAACAAGTACGCGCATGTCTGATTTTCGTTGAACTCAAATTTTAGAAAATTGGAAAAGTTTAATTTTTTCAGCATATTCCTACAACTACAATTCTGAAGACAGTGTTTTTTTAATGAATTTTGTTGAAAATTAAATCTTTAAACAATGTATTATACATTTTTTTTCAAAATGTTAGTTTTTGAGTAATTTTAAGAGAAATTACCACAACTTTTAAAAATTTAATTTAAACCTGTGAATTTTTGAAAATTTCTTTCTTTTTTACGGAAAGGAAAGGTCGCTACTCCAACTCACGCAGTTGGTGTTGTGGTTACGTAGAGTTCTAAGCCGAGGAATCTGATTCTTGTAAGCCTATCTTCATTAATCTAGGAATTCTACCATTACCGTGTCTTTTTATTTACGAATCAGTGGTTTTTGTAAAAAATGACAAAATATATTTTCAGTTTTACTATAACACTCGACGTAGTTATATCAGGTGACACAACAGCTCATTACAAAAAGTACGACATTAAACAAGTGCTTTCTATAACTGTTTCTATTAGAGACTATACTGAGCATCACAAGAAAAGTAACATTAATTTTAACAATGATACATAATGCATTATTTACTACTGTATGTGTAGTAACATTACACGCTGTTGAATTGACAACTGACCAATTCTTTAAGGCACAAATGCAAATATTCTCCCTTTTAAGCGATCAAAATCTGCATCGCGGATCAGTGGCAGGGCACATTTCGAAGATTGACTTGTATTAAAGGGTCATAGCTTTCCTACAATTTTTCAATTTTTAGCACAAGCTCTATAAGAAACCGAAACAGTGGTGAAGATTACTTTTTATTCATGTTTCCTGCGATTGCATTGCACACTTACGTACTTTTAGGTAATATTTTTAGTATCACTAACTTGCGGAAGAATTACTTTACTTGAGAAGTAGATGATTTTCATGCATGCTCTGATGTCCCTTCAGGATGTCAATAGCAACTTGAAGACTGGGAATTAAATCTACGAAATAAAAACAAACAATTACGCGGAAAAGAAGAGTGCTTAAATAGTGCATTGGATAAGTTTGTATTGCTGAAATGAGAACCGGCAAAGAAGCTTCCCGAATTTTGTGGCGTAAGGGTAAGTTAAAAGGTTAACCTAAGTGTTCTTAAAAACACACCAAACTTCTTTGCAAATAGAACAGACAGTATGTTCGCTTCCTGTATTCTTATAACCTTAATTAAGCGGCCACCCGTCTTGAACATTTTCACCGAAAGAAAAGGTGACCGCTAAAGATATGTTGCGATATATGCGGATCACATGCGCTGAGATAGCGGTGTTCTTTCTCCAATGAAACATGAGATCAGTGCCGACCCACACGTCGACTTGCAGGGTTTCCTTCCTCCATGTATCTCTGCCAGTAGAGTGCCGCCCCAGCTGGGACAAGCTCGAAACTTCCGACTGGTTTCCCCACATGTATGTGTACTGCACGTGCGTATATGTAAGGGGAGAGGAGGGACAAGGAAGAGGAAGAGAAGATCGCACTTGTGGGTTTGTGGCCTGGTTTTAAAGTACTACTCCAGCATTCGCCTGTTATTGATCCGGGAAGTCACGGAAAACTACCGATCAGAGCAGCTAGCCACATCAATTTTCCTCCAGTTATGTAGCCAGTGTCGAAAATCTGACATTGTCAGAATTCAAACCCCAGGACTTTGCCAACGATGCTGCAGAGACCACTACAATGTTGTCACTGAGCCATCGCAGCCTATGAGACATTGCTGGAGTTTCACAATTTAATGAAACAATGAACCACTGGTAATCAAAAAATAAAAAAGAAAAGAAAAAGAACAAGATTATGAGGGCAGAAAGACCATTAATTTTACTTAAATATGGATAGGCCTGCCTCTATTATACGATCGATAGTTCTGCAAAAAAGGCAGTCCTTTCTACTAAATGCACTACAAGGAGATCATTTCTGCGACGGCTAAAACTGGTATCGGCTGCAAAAATATTGTTGAATTGTGTAGAGCATGATTTTTGTTAAATATTCTGTCACAACCATGCCATGAATCTGGCATTTCCGTATACAATCATGTGCAAATGATTTTGGTTATCTGTTCAATGTTTATGTTAACAAGTTTTATCAATTTCCCCCTTGTTTTATCTCATCAAAGCCTGTTTGGTGATTTGTCATAATAATTTCAAATTGACGTTTTCGTATCCCTACACTTCTCAGTTTTAAAATCAATGATATCGGGAGATGCAGAAATTTCTAAAGATGCGCTATGCACATTTCTGGAAATCTAAAGTGAATTAGCTTAGGAAAAAAATAAATTAACATTTAAGAACTTTTAAAATTAACTTTTGATATTAATACGCGAGTATTAAAACGAGTGATGCGTGTTTCGAATCGTGAACAATTTGAAAAAAAAATAGAGGATTTCATTTCAGACCATGCCTTGAAAAAATCTGGCTATTTAAAATAATGTATTTTCTTAATGGTTTTTTGCAGTTTCGATTTCACTTCGTTTTTTACATTTTTGTTAATATATTAATTGTATGTAGATTGCATTCGTTAATTATATCCGATATTTATATTTTGCTCTCTTTACGAGTGATACGGGCGATCATTGTTTGATAATGCAGCAGAATGTTTCATAGCTGACGCATTTTGGCCAGAAACCTTTTTTTACATTCCGCGGTATTATTTCGTTACTTGGGTTTAAAGTCAGCCCGCCAACACGAATTTGATTGACCAATAAGGTGAATGCAGCGTATTTGAATCAGCCAATACTGACGCTTGTTGTGGCTGTGTAGAGGAACGCGAAGCGCCGAGAAGCGCTTGTTGTGCGTAATATAAACGAAGGGTCGTTGGGTTCCTGGCTGATTCCTAAAGCATTTGCAATAGTGTGAATTGCTGGAGTCTTGCGTGGTAGCCTGTGACTTTGGCTGTGAAGCAGTATACACACAGGTATGTTCATTCATTTAAACGTTTTAATTGAATTGTGTGCAATGGAACATCCGTTGGTGTCTTGAGAAAATGTCGGAAATCCTTTGTCTTTTACGTAGTGTCTGGAAATTTTCGTAGCGATGTTTACTTAAAATCTAAAGTAGGATAGAATTTGTTTCAACTCTGCTGGTCTTACAACAATTTGATTGGCAACGTTTTAATTCATGTTTTTTTAATGAAAGGTATCTGAAGCTTTTGTTATGAAGTGCCATTATTATTTGTATTTTCACGTGATAGCGTCGTTTTAGAACTCGTGAATTGTTTTGATTATGAAAATTCGGACAATATAATTAAATTTCTCGTATAAACTATTAACTATTACGAAATTATCCTTTGTGTTTGAATCAGGTGTGCTTATACACAACCGTACTCTGTAAGTCATACTCCCATCCTTTTATTTGTTTACACGAATTCGAATTCAGGTGGACAGTAAAGTTTTACGCGGGAAAATGAGAAGTAAAATCTTATAGTAATTATTCCCTGAAAAACGGAGGAAAAGTTATAAGGTTGATGTAGCTCTTATCACCATTTCCACTGTTGTAATTTTAAAGTTTAGAAGTGATAGCGTGTAGTTGTAAATTATTAGGCGTGCAGAAACAAATTTTGGCGTAGTTTACAGGAAAAATTATTAAATTTTTATTGATGTACATGTTACCTCTTAATGAGGATTGACTTTTTAGATTGCAATTATTTAATAATACTTTACTGATCAATTGATAAAATATGCTGTTTGAATGTTATTAAAATCTAAATGTCAATCAGAAGTTTGAATTGACAGCAAAATTGGCATTTTGTAAGTTGTCATTCTGGAAATAAGAGGGATTACTGGATAATTGTTAAATGAGTTTTTCACTACATTTTAGAGTCCAAGAAAGAAATTTGAGTGTTCATATTTATGCATGTATGTAGATAATTACAGGCAGATAATTTTTTCCAAAGATACAAGGTTATTTTCATACTTCTTTTTACCATAGCCCTCTTCTTTTTTGATATATTGAGCAATACCTTAAAGAGTGGTGAATTAAAAAATGGCAGTGTTAAGTAAATAACATTTGCTTGTAGCGGTAATTGTTTAAGGCGAAGTTTACAATAATGCCGTCACAAATGTATTGAAAAAGAAATGGCAGTTCATGCAAATGAATATTAATTTATATTCATTTGCATGCATATATCAGTGTAGAAATGAATATTCTATTTACCATTATAAATGGCATGTGATATCATAAAAGTATTTAATAGTAATTTGTGCAATCAATTTTTTCTTCCTTCCTTGAGAGTTATTGCTTCTGGGATGTTCTACCTAGTGAAAGAAACTTAACTAGATTCTTGATGTGATAACGGGATGGATTTCTTTGTTTACCTTACCTGCACTGCTAATTTTCTTGTATGGAAATGTATTGAGTAGAGATAATATTTTACAATATACGAGCCATAGCTAATTTATGAGCATTATAGTTACTTAATAGTTAAGAGTAATTTTATTCAACAATGGAAGTTTTATTTTTCATACTTAAAATATCAGAAAATGATACCAAAATATAATATATTACATTCACTTGTCCAGAATGTGATGTGTGTGTGTGTGTATATATATATATATTTTTTTCCCTTTTCTTTTTTATATTTCCTTCAAAGTATCAGGAATATAAGGGTAAGGTAAGGTAAATATTTTTTTTTTTTTTTCAATACAGTATTGGATAACACAGTAGTGTAGCAGTTCTAGTATGGTTCACTGATATATACCTCTCTTCTTTCATTGAAGTGTGTTCCAGAGTTGCAGTTTCCTTGCATTGACTCTTAGAACAGTGTAACTTAAATTCATGTTTCTACAAAAATGTCAAATACTTGTTGTCATTTCAGTTTTTGTAAAATTGTAGGTACTTCTAAAACTCCGAACTTAAAAAAGAAAAGCCTTACTTTTGGGGAGGGAGTGTTAAAAATTTTGATATTAAACATTTGGAAAGTTGCATTAAATAAAACTAATTATAACATAATTAAAACACATGTAAACAAACTTCCATCAGTCATAAACCATTTATTCATTAGTAGTTAATTTTGATTAAGTCATGTTAAGGAAGATATATATTATATGTAATAACTTTAAGTGACAATTTAAATATCAAGATACCTCAAATATTATTTACTTTTTAACACTAGATTAAAATAATATAAATCGAATTAGCATAAATTCTGTTCAGAATGTTTCGGACTTTGGTTTTTTGTTTAATGCTATTTAATTTAATAATTTATTATTTATGGTCTGTTTTGAATATTATTGTTTAAATTTTAAACTAATAAGAATACCATGTGTAAGTTAAATCAGTTTCCAATTCAAATTTTACTGGCAAATGCAATGCCAGATTAAATCATTGTAGAATCCATTTATGGTCTGATTGAAATGTAGTGACTTGCAACAGATCATCGGCTGGATGCAGTTATCCCATTGGGATAATAACCAGCTGATAATCTGTCACGAGTTACTATATTTTAAATTAGACAATAGTTAATAATTATTGGTGTAACTTTGTAACTTTTTAAATGCCTTGCATATGAATAAAATTTGGTTTTCCAAGTTGCCATTTATGATTTGATAGTTATGAACTAATCCATCTAATTTGCTTTTTATGCTTTTGTCACGTTTTCAAAGATTTGAATGAACTGCTAAGTAAAAGTTATGTTCTTTGTTTTTGAGTGATTGTATGTATAAAGGGCCCCTGACCCCCCCATCTAATTAATTAATAGTAATTGGTAAAAGCTAATTCGGTTAATTACTTTTTTATTGTATTTACTTTTTGACAATGAATGACAGAATGTTCTAAGAAAGATGAATTGTATGTAATGGGAATTCAAATTTTTGTAGTTTTGTTCAGTCGTGATAAATATTGTACTTGCATTTGTGTATTATTTTTCTTCCACAGTTCTTAATAATTGTGTAATCGTTCTAATTAATTGTTTATCTTATGCTAACGTATCGCATATCTTCTCCTTGTGCCTGTGGAAACTTCGGTTCATGGAGCGTATTTAGGACTGGAGGAGTGGGGGGGGGGGGCAGTTTGCCTCAGGTGACATCATTGTAGGGGTACTCATACTGAAAAGTTACTTAAGGTGATCTGAATAATAATTTCATAATTTACCTTAATTAAGATTTTCCCCCCAGTGATTTCAAGTTATGTGAAAGCGCAATTACACATTTGAAATAAATTTGCAGTACATAGTTTATTGCCTTTAAATTCCTACAGTCATAATCATTTTCCATAATTACCTAATTATTGTTAGAAATAATTTTAACATGTAAATATGTTTGTTTTTAGGTACTTTGTTCTATAGCATACAATTTTACATTGGGGAATGAAGGGTGTGTGTGTGTGGGGGGGGGGGGTGACACAAAAATTGCATGTGAAAACAATGGAGTCTATGCTTCGGCTCATAGAAAGTTTTAGCAATTAATGATATGCTATAATCATTGGTAATTGGTGGCTTTGGTATTTTATACCAATTTTTATTGGTATATTTTGATATTGGTGGCGGTGGTACATTGTTATTTTATGAACAAAGGAAAATTCTGATGTGGATGTACACTTTCTGCAGATATTTAGAAAACTGAATTGTTTTTCCGTACACTACATACGGTTTGGTATAATGTATTTGGAATGTGATTTTTCCTCCTATTTCTCAAAGTATCAAGTTACCTAGAATAGGTGGTCGTCAGTAATTAGTGGTCATGTTCAATAGATTGTAATTTGTGACTATGAAATAAACTGTGAAATCGTGAAAATCTTAACGATGGATTGTCGTTTTGATGTACCAAGCGAGCTTCCTACATGCTATAACAAATTAACGAATTAAAAATATTCCAAAGTAACGAAGGCTTTGGCTATAGCCAACATTTTTTGTGCTTGATGTTTGAGAGTCGCGGCGTCATGGCGATAGTGGTTTCCTGGTGACACGCAATAGCAGCATCTTTCCTAATTTGACGTAATTTACCATTGTTGCCACAAACATAAATGAAAAGGATGGAGCGTCGTATCTGCTGAGCGCTTCTTCTCCGGATAGAAGCCCAATATTCAAATTGTCACGTATTAAAAGTATCTAGACTGTGTAGGTTTAGGACTGAAATCTGGTATTCCGTAGATTGCCCAAGAAGGATCATCCAACGCGCACGTGGCAAGGGCTGTAAAGCGTGGCAACGCTCTGTTGAGGCTTAGCTGCCACAGTACATAGATGAAATGGTGCAACGTATAGTAAACCACAAAACGTGAGTCAGGTGGAACTAAAAGATTTAATTTGTAGTCTGATCTTATAAAAAGCTGAGCAATAAGCAAAGGCATCTGGCATTTAATTCATAAATTCGCAAGTTTCCTTTTTTATCCACCCAAAATTAGGATAGTTTATACTACAGAACGGAAGTACTTTCAAAACGTGATAGGAAATCTTTATTTTAACACTCTTTACGTGAACAACTATCAATCACGGCGAGCATGATCGTATTCATTTTGGAGGGTATGTGAGTGAAGGGCCATGGCCGTCAATCTGCGTTTGAATGATTTTTAATCGCATCGAGCCTACCACCTTCGAAACTTTGGACCAGGATTCCGCTTCTTCATGTTGCTGAGGTCCAATTTCCGAGTCTTAACTCGGTTTCTTACCGAACACACGTGACGGATATTCCTGAACAATCGATTGGAAACATGCATCTCAGAGCTGCCGTCCGTGGTTGAGGTCTACTCGGGTCTGCACGGAGAGGCAAATGATGGGAAATAAACGGGCGATTAAGGAAGATAAATGTAAAAACGGGGGTATGGCTGAACTCGGATTTGAACACGCGAACCTTCGAACCGGAGTAATTGTGACACTCCCGACTAAGCTGCTTCGGAAGGCCGTACCTACACCGGGGGGAGGGGGGGGGGCTGATAGTGTGAGTCCCTCGTTTTTTGTTTCTCCTTACCTATCACTAGTTGGGGGGGGGGGGGCATTTTCATAATCATTAAAGCAACATGGCGAAGTTTTGTCGACGGGAAAATGTCGATAATAGTCACGTTGAGAATAGTGTGAATTCTGTTAACAAGATACAAGATAAATTTCAAATATTAAGACATAAAACATGTGAAACATTTCCCTCCCATATTTTCTATTTTTTTCAGCAGTTCCATTCTAATTTCATTATTGTTTTCTCAGGATTGGCAAAATTTTCCCCAACTCAAAAAGCCCACTCGAGTTTAAGAAATGCGTAAAATCATTTATATGTTTTAATATTTTAAAAAAATTCAAATGAAATACAATATACTTTTGTGTCTCGAAATATTTATGGAACACAAATTTAATCGCGACAAATACTACAAAAAAGTACGAAAAACAACACAGGTACAAAATAAACTGCCAATAAAATAAGGTAGTATTGACAAATCCAATTTCATCACAAAAACCCATTTAAAACCAAGGCAACACATGTACAGAGTAAATTAGCAACGAGTTGCAATTTTTTTTGCAACTTTATATGTTCACATTTATTACTTTATTACCCAAACACAATAATATTGATGAACATTTGTATAATGGTAATGATTATGATTTTAAAATCTTAATACGATGGTAATACTTGGATACACCAGATACAAACGCGTCAGTACTTAATGAATTTTAGATTGACCGTGATGATATCATGCTGATGAAAATCGGTATTTTATATGACCAAATTTAAGGAATAAAACTCCTAAATTCAACCTCAAGGAACCAACAGTGGCGTTCTTATTTAAAACGTTTTTTTATAAATCTGCCGAACACTGCTTACGTAGGTATATAGAACAGGTATTTTAATGCTGCATCGAAAAGTATAATTTGTAACAGAAAAACAAATTTTGTAGAGTTCCTGACACCGAAAAAGTGGATTTTTCTTGCCCTCGTATGTAGTGAACTACTTTCTCGATTACGAAGTAGTCAGTTTTGTGGGTCATTGATATCGAAAAATTGATTTTCCTTAATGTCTCAGACTGAAAATCATAGCGCCTAGGCCGTATTCAGATTTTCACTAAAATTCAGTGTAGTCTGGCTGCTGTATTTTATTGCTGTTTACTAAGCCAGGAAATAAACGCGGGTTTTTGCAGCTTGAATACTTGGCTCGTGATTTTAGAAGCAAATGTACCACCATGGTGAATCAGTCTGGTGTCACGGGCATCTCACAAAAACGAGCGGAAATTACTCACTTTTGAAAAACTGCTCTGACTTCCTCAAACGACTATAATTGCAGAGAACAGCGAATGCCCGTGTAACAAGTACAGACGTGTCCACACTGGACATCAAGGATGTATGAACACAAAGGTCGTCGCGCAGGTAATCTCTCCTACGTTAGTAGCACAGTATAAACTAGTGGTGCTACAAAACGGTACAGACTTTCTTGTTGAAGTTTCCTTATCTCTTTAGTGTGGGCGATCTTTTTGGTTTTCCCCCTACCCTCCTCTCAGATGCCATCTATTGGCGCATAAAAGGCATTTTTCTTATTTTTTCTCCAGATCCCTAATAGAATTGAAATATGACTTTCAGAATGTTATGTAACGGTAAAACCTGGTCTTATGTGTACATTTTCATTGAAAAAATTGGAACCGTGTGTAAGTAAATTTCGTTTGAGCGTATCTGAAAATATGTATTTTGAAGCTCATTTTCACTCAAAACTTTCGAATTTTTCAAGAAACTATGAATAAGAATGTATTTGCAGCAATTCTGCTCACACATGCAATAATGTGTAAGAAATGCCCTTCATGGACTTGAGAGATATTTCAAAAATACATTTCTATAATTTTTGAAAGAATATAAAAGAGGGGCGTGTATGTCATGCTTTTCAGAGCATTTAACACTATCCATACAAAAATCTCAACAAACGTGTTTTAAATTTTTTTCCCTAGAGAAAACGGCGTTTGAGCTTTTTATTTGTCCCAATGCTGTCGAAATGATTGATGGTGCGATTAAGGCGATTGTTAAATTCAAGAGATTGCTGAAAAATGGACACTGGTATGGATTTAAATATCCAGAGGTTACCGACCTATTCTATAATGGTACAATTTCTCTCGCTTTCTATTACATGAGCTGCGCGAAAAATTAAGTTGGGAAACCGGTCTGTGATTTGAAGACTGGGAGAAGCACTCCTGTTCAATTTTCCGTCTCAACACTGGCGCGCAGCTGTTAATAATATAGTTTTTATTGTAAGGTAAAATAACTCTTCGTAATAGGAGAGCATTTAATTTAATTGTAATGCTGTAAATTTCATGAGATTTGAAGAAATGAATATCATTTTATAGAGGTTTATGATAGTGGGCACGGTTTAATTGTTTATTTTGAGCGAGTTATTAATAAGAAACATTGGATTGTAATTTGTACAGCAATATAAAAAGGAATTTGAAGAGTTTGGATGATTAGGGATGTCAGTTGAGACCATCTTTTTTTGTGAAAGCTTTTTCGTCCGACTTTCGAACATCGACAAGTTTGGAGCGTCCACTCTCACCACTCCTAAACTGCATTTCAACCCTAAACTGGCCTAACTCGGGCAAAGAACTTTCTCTGGATAAAAATAGGAATCATGAGTCACTTTGTTTCATTTGTTTTCGGTTGAAGATGAAAAGGTACTAGGATAGTAGATTGTGATAATTTATTATTAGAAATATCAGATAATTTCTTGTTTATTTTTTAATACAATATTGACTGTAAATATTATACTTGGTGTTATATTTTTCAATTCGTGTGGTTTGAGGGTAAAAGTGAAGACTATGAAGAATTATATGCAAGCGTAGTGTTGCAAATAAATGCGTAAATTTCCTGGTACTTCGAAACACCTGTTGAGGAAATTGTTCATGTTCGGCTTTTCTCGAAATGGCGTAATATCAGTTAAAATGTTAAACGAGTTAGTCGAATTCAAAGAAGTGCTCTTTCAGCATTAGTGAATTTATAAAGACTTTGAGTTATCGGTTGAACGCATGATTTATAGGTTGACAAAGTAAGTAGGGTGAGAAAGTAGTATAAATGCATTAAACTACGATGGTGGGATAACGCGGAGGTCATCGTGAGTACTGCGATGCCAAGGAGCTGCTTCGTGGAGCATGCCCCCATACTGCAGGTGAAGTGACGGCAGTGCGGCTATTCGTTCTAGTGCCCCCCACAAGCGCCGCACCGGTGGACCTCCCCGCCGTGCGCCCGCCGCCCCGCGCCCCCTGGCTGGTCTAGCAGGCCACTGAATCGATCCTCTGCTCTCTCTCCTAGCGGCATTCGGCGGACAGTCGTGTTGGCCGCCACCACATCTCTTACGGAACGCAGCGAGCCGCGAGACACGAGCAGGAACCAGCAGCAGCAGCACCAGCACCGCCGCCACACCTCCACCTCATCACACCATGGCCAGCGCAGAAAGCGAAGGTAAGGCCCGGCCCTGCCCTGCCCGGGCTGCAAGGGCAGGTTGCGGGAATCGCGATGCGACGCGTCGAGTCGCGTCGCCCCGCGCCGCCGGTCGCCCTGGCGACGGCAGGCGCAGCGCCGGGGTCCCGGGCTGCGCTTCAGATGACAGGGCCCAGAGCTGCTCCAGCCACAAGCACCCTCGCCCTAGCTGTAGATGCGTTGCGAGGGGGGGGGGGAGGCGTACGCGTTGCGTGCACGCAGGCAACCGCAGCCGGCGTGCGCAAGGCGGCGCCTAGGTTTTAGAACGGCCGCCGTTGCGCCGACGTCCAATCGACTTCTCTGACGTCACAGTCCGTCTGCCGGCTGGTCGTTGCGCGTGGTTCAGCGACCTTTGGGGCCAAGTAGGACAACGGCTACAATGGTAGTTGAGCGCGTAAGGTTTTTTGAATTTTCATCGGAGGAGAAAGCTTGTTCTTTTTTTTTTTTTTTTCGGAGGAAGTGCCGCAGAAAAAAGTTTCAAAAAATGTTATCACTTATTTGTCGAATAATGACAGGTTCCAGTATTGGTCAAATAAAAAAAACAGCTCATTTACAGCTTTAAAAAGTTAAGAACAAAAGTTGAAATAATTGCCATTTCCAAATCATAAATAATATAGATGTGCCCGCTGTGAACTTGGTAATCTTAGGAAAGGAAAGGGTATTTTCTACGCAACACGTAAATTCTGACAGATCTGTAGGTTGATTTATTGATTAGTGGACTAGAGCTTTAATTGGTTACTGTTCTTCAGTGTAGTCTGGGGGCTAGCTGCAGTTCCACCATGGGTACTTTCTGTATTGATTAAAATAATGTCGATAAATCTTAAATTGTATGATGGATTGCATTCTACAAAACATTTAAAGAATTCCTGTTTTGATCAATTTTTGAATGATTCACTTAAATACCAAACCATTTGTTGTCCAGCATTCTGTTCCAGGATTCTGACATTACACACGTTAAGTTAAGAAAGTGCCAGTTATTATGTTCACCTGTTTCTTTCAGACATTGTCAAAGTGTCATCATCTTCATCATCATAGTTTCTATTAATATTCCAAGGCTCCATAGCAAGAACGAGTTACTTTATGGTTTTATTTCTTAAACCAATTTAAATTTTATTTAAAATGGATAATTTTGAGTTGTCAAATTTTTTAATTCACTATTGCATAATTTTCGAAATTCGTGGTAATTGCATTCTGCTATGGAGGAGGTGGCTGCAAAACGTCGTACGGGAAGAACCCAAACTTCCGCTTAGATATTCATTTAACAAGACCCTGCGTAGATTTTCAACCTAATCAGATGTTCAAATAATACCGAAATTGCTTTCGTGTTAATAATTAGGTCTTCAGTGTAACTGTCATAATCGAGTCGCATAATCGTAAAAGGAAAAGGAGACGTGAAAACGAACCAATTTCGTCAAATTTCCATCTATGAATTTGACTTCTCAGAACTCCTAAGGTACTCTTTCGTCGACTTTGAAAATCAGAAATCGAAGGGTTACTCACAATCGCTAAAAGCCAATAACAACGATTGTTGCAATACATTATTTTTTGGTAACCTAAAAATAGAGAATTCAGGACTTTTAAAAATTTTGAAGATTGTTAACGCTCACGTAGCACTCATTAAGAAATGGCATTTGCGGCGAGTGTCATGACGAAGGCCTAATTACTGCTATTCAGTAATACTGGTTAGTACTTAATACATTTTATAATAATAATAATAATAATAATAATAATAATAAAAATGTACTATTAATATTTAGCCGAAGCTCTTACTCTTCGTATGTGCAGTGAAGCATGCTATTCAATTTTTTTATTCATTGCGGAATGAAAGAAAAATCCTTTTTTAAAACGTCGTCCATGTAGTTTTCGTGCATGTTTTCCGTGTGCGAAACAGCTATATTTTTCATTCGAATGGCACGAGAAACGTACGGAGCTTGCGCGAAATATCCTTTGCTCACGTCGAGTTAAAAATAGTTATTTTTATATACATGCGATTTTTTTTCACGATGTAGATCGAGGCGAAAGAACAATCGAGATCGCGCAAAAAGACATAATTTTGCCATGAAAAATACACATTTTTCTCGTATAAAATACATCACATAAAAATGCTTATTACTAATCATGATTTGTTCCATTTCTACTCATCCTGGTTGAATTGAAAGCAAACCATATCTTGAACCATTGTATCTGTGATGTCGCATCTCAATGTGAAACATTGTACCATAGGAGCTCCTGTTCAACTGGTAAATCGAGGTAAATACTAAATTGAAAGTGGATAATGGCGATATTGGCACCGCACAAGAGATGTTCGAATCTGCAAACGCTGCAGGGTCTTTATATTCCCCGAAAAATCCACAGGTATTTACGAAAAAATTTCGGTTCAGAAATTGGTGTATGTCTGTGGAGTTTCATCAAAATAGGTGTTAATAGCATTATCTATTAAATATGTTAATAGATAATTACATGCAGTAGCCATTGCCAGGAGTTTAATAATAAAGAAATTAAAGTTGTTTTGCTCTTAATGTGTGCTTTACTTTCTATTTCAACCCACATACCTTGCGAAGTCTTTTTCAAACTGTTACATGACGTCACTGTGAAAATGTTTTCTGTGCGGCATCGTCACGTTCTTCACAAGACTAACATCTCGCACGCGTAGCAGAACGTCGAAACTCACATTTTTCTACGAATATAGAAAAAAGAACAGCCCTATAAGTGACACATGTGCAAGGGATTCCCGCACTTGTTACGTAACTTACACCTGATTGCACCCGCCTTTTGACTACTTCAGTTTTAGCGCACGCTGATTCCCGAATCCCAGATCTGAAATAACGACTGCGCTTTCGCTCATTTGGTGGAATTACGAAATCGTTCTTCAACGGGAAGGGTGTAAATCAGGTCTCATTATCAATTTATCTTAGGTCTTATTTATCAATCAGGTCTCGTTATCATTATCTTAGTTTATACAAAAATGTTTAGAAATTCTATCCAATATGTCGGAAATATTGAATTCTTAAGACATTTTTCCGAGGGCTAACATCTCTGAATAATTAATTGCTTGAACTTTGTTGCCGTTACAGTATTGAGACGTGTAAAGTGGAAACGCCATTCGTGTAACGAGGAAATTGATAATTCGAATATATATATATATATATATATATATATATATATATATATATATATATATATATAATGAATACCGAATAAGTCACATTTTTAACGTTCTTTTCGAATACGATTAAGTCAACCGATTTAACTTTCCACAAAATTTATATATATATATATATATATATATATATATATATATATATATATATATATATATTCAATTAAATATGTTCCTTTCCAAAATCTACGTTTAACTTAAATTGTTTTAGGGCTCTTAAAAAGCATAACCCTACTGTATATAACACGCTAAGGAAAGGTATCTCCTCTATTGCAATACGTTTGGGCAAGGTGATTTACGTTTGATATACCATTGAACTGAGCTACCATTGACTCCGAAAGCTGGGGTGTCCAACTTGCGAGGCCTTACTTTAATATGGTTGCGGGCCGTCTTTATATTACTCACGTGTGACCCTGTATTGTTCATCTCGGGAGTTTTCTCGGATGCTCCCAAAAATTGGGGTAATGGAACCGTGCGTGAAATCGGGCCGTACCAAAGCACAGTGAAACACAATGGGATATACCGGCAGAGGTGGCTCAATGCATCAACTGATGTCACTGCAGTGCCTCTGACCGGGAGATCTAGATTCGAGTCCCGACAGTGGCAAGGTTTTTGACACTAGCTCGTCAGCTAGGTCGAATTCAGTCGCTGTCTGGAGGAGAATTCTAGAGGCCGGCTGCTCTGATCAGTAGTTTTCCATGACTTCTCCTATCAACACCAAGCGAATGCCTGAGCGGTACCCTGACAAACAGGCCATGGACCGCGCGTGATCTTTCCTTCCTTTCTTGTCCTATCCTCACCATTTACACACACTTACACTGACATGCACTATATTGCGGTTTTATAGAGCCGCGTTTGAAGTAAATGAGCTGTTACGGTGATATTCAATCGGAAGGCTGAACGCCACCATTATGACATCACCATAGGGACGTGTAAAATCCCGATTGGACGGCACCGTAACAGCTGATCAAATGTCAAATGCAGCAACGTTAAAATCGCAGTATACACTACCACACATGTCTGGAGATCGGTTGGGAGCGTAGAGCTTGTTGCGACTGGATTGGTGCCCCGGTGATGGGAGATACCTGGTTGAGGGAAACCCCGCTCGCCGACGGTAGGTCGGCGCCGGATCTCGCCATCTAGCGGGGGAAGATCACCGCCACCTCCCGATGGAATAATTTTGAATTTCTAAATTTTCTAAAAAATCTTCAAATCTAAACTTAACCTATTTTTACATTAAGGGGATGTTGACCTCGACAGGGAGCGTGCGCTAGATACACTATGTTCTCGAACGACATGGATGCAAGGGACTTTCACGTTTGACTAATATCACTTCGCGGGGTACAATAAATGGCACCGCGCTCTGCCAGTTGGACAACCCTGCCCTAATGCGCTTCTGCGGGATAGACAATTTCCCCATACGGGCCCATCGAAGAGATTTAAGATGTAAATAATTTAGAGATTTCCAATTGATGGAAGGACATCTGCAGACCCACACGCAACCTGCAACACATTACCATTGGGCCGAACTAGAAAACTGTGCCCTATGCCCTTACAATCCGATTTTCGAGTTTCTGTAGGGGTATAGAATCGTGTTTCTTAGGCTTTAACTACAAAATGAGGCCTTTTGGATTTTCTAATAGCTTCTGGAGGTTAAGCTCTTTTGGGTAATCCTTTTCGTTGCTCGCTTGGTTAGAAACGCGCGGAATCTTGTAATATATGTTAATCTGAACACTAAACTTTGGTTTTCACTATCGCAAATGGCATTCCCCCTCCTCCCCCCGAATTTTGATAAATAACAAAATATTGTGTAGGGGTTAATATTCCTGTTACTGTGTAGGGGTTAATATTCCAAAAAGGGTTAATCCATTAACAAAAGATCTAGACCCGCACGATTAAATTGCAATGAATTTTTAAAAAATACATAGATTTCGAGATTCTGCATATTTTTTTTATTATCCTGGGGCATCGAAATGGTCTAAACTTATACAAATGAAGTACAAAAACCAGAAAAGATTTTCTTTGAAGATTGTGATCCAAGAAATAAACCTCGGGGCCACGAAAGCATGATTTCGAGGGACTATGCCATAGTTTTGGAATGGTCGATGGTAATATGTTGCAGGTTGTACGTGCCCCGGCTGACTTAAGTTTATAATACAATATTGTGTTTTCTCATCTTAAATCTGTTTGATAAACTTCTGTGTGGTAATTCCGTATCCACCAGTTGCACTTGTGCGGGGTCTTGTGTTAATGAAGCCTTATAAATCGTGTACAACCGCCATTTCCCTCTAGCATATTTTATCGATACTAGCCTGCAGCAGCAAAAAATGCTGCCGAACAGACCCACACAGTGCACAGTAGCATGTATACTGCTAAAGTGCAACAAATGAATACTCTCCTATAAACTAATAAATTAAATATTTTAGAAAAACCTGTCTTTATGAATATTGCAATAACACGAACATAACACGCGCACGTGCGCTTTCGCGCACGCGCACGCACACGCACACACACACACACACACACACACACACATATATATACACTATTTCATAGCCTAGTTTCTGGGTATCTTACGAAACCAAAAATACTTTTTGGGTCGTGTGTTTTAAAGAACCCTGTTGTTTCTAACCTTGGTAATATAGATTTCATTATTGTTTTTTTTTGGGGGGGGTCTAGGAAAACCATAGACACGTGCGGAGACAGTACATTTTTTAAAATAAAGTTTGCACGCATTGCAAATAAACAATCAAGATGGAAGTTGCTTTGTAATTGAATCACAATATTGCACCTTTTGAACGATGGTTATGGCACATGTGTTTGGTTTGCTGTAAATGTTTATTTCTACGCATTAAAGATATCATGCAATTTAGTATGTCTGTATTGATGTATATCAGTGAGTAACTGATTAGTGATGCATTATAAGAAAGAATTAAGAATGCTACGAAAATCTTTGCCATGATTTGGACTGCACGCATATCACACTCGCACGTTGAGTGTGTAGATCCGTTCTGTTTTTGAGCTGTATGGCATGAACCTTCTGAGCGATTATAATTTCTATATTGTACTCTTAGTTGTGGGCATAAGCAATAAAAAGTATCCCCTAAATGGAATGTTTCTATCAGAAATAAGGTGAATAATAGCAGTTATACAGTATTCTCGTTTTTGTTAATATTAAAAGCAGGTCCTTTGTGTACGTCCAAGCACAATGAAAATTATCGATGTGAAACGTGCGTTGTTTTGATGCACTGGCCATGAACGCATCACGCGAGTTTTGACTGCGTGATTCAAAATTGCAATCGATGTTGTGAAGGCTGCACGGTTCGGAAAATCTCCTTGGATATTGTTATCGATTCTTTTCGAAGTACAATGTACTAGTTGTACCTGTCCGAATAGTCCTTTAAAAATCTTACAATTTTACAAGTGAAAATGGCTTTATACCGGCACTCAATCCGACAATCTGACTTACGGGGTGGTGGCGCCCACAAGAGCTAACTCTCAATAAGTCTTAGAAGGTCCAGAAAGGTCTTATTTTATAGATTATGCCTTCAAATATTGCGTGTTTCTTGAAGGCACGAAAACTGGGCTGTATGAGTCTAGAAAGCATAGATTCAGATGGCACATAATAACGGGTTGGAGATTGGCTATTTTCGTAAAATCATAATCTGCGAAATTGTAAATGTTTCCTCTTATAACTGATTGTTGTGCTCCCTGTGGGTAATTCCCCATCCAGCAGTAGCACAATTTTTTTTTATTTATATGTATCTTCGATGGTTTGCATGAATGAATGAATGAATGAATGCCTTATTTTACGTGGCGAGACTCAGGCCATGAGTCCTGCTCTTCCGTCTGACGCAAATTTCGTTACGCTCCTTTCACCTACTAGGGGAGAAAGAAGGTATTTCTTCCATGGTATCTGACAAAAATCATAAAAAAAACCTTTATCTTCTCGTAACGTTCTTTAATAGGAGGAGGTAATCGATCTGCTTATGTTATACATCCAATAGGAGTGTAATTTATTTATATTTTATTTTATATTTATTTATCTAGCGTGATATTGGTGTTCCATATTGAGCAATTAAGAGTCCCTCAGTACACAATGTTCTGGTCTTCATGATTGACTTTGGCTGAAATGTATTATTCTTTCTTTGTAATGGTCCTCAGTGTTATTATTAATGGTCAGGAGTAGGAGCAACTTATATTGGAGTTGATGTATGAATTATAGTGACCATATAACTCAAAAAGAAGTTTGTCAGTATAATTTTTCACAATTATACTGACAATATCCATATGGTGTTATATGGTCTCTTATTCAAACATCAACTGCAATAAACGTTGTTCCTAACCTGACTGTTTGTAATGAAACTTTGAACCATCACAGAGTGTATTCTTGTCTGTGAGCTCGAAGCTTCATTGATTTCTTCATTCAGTTACGTACGATACATATTTGAAAGTTCCTAGAACGCTATTCTCTGTTTACTGACCCTTAACATCAGTTTATGAGTAAATTGTCGAACATACAACACTGGCATTGCAATGGTTTCTCAGCTCCGATATTTGCATGTGATGCCTCATATTTGTGAATAAACATTAACTCCCGAAATGCCAAACAATTAATAAATTTTTCGGAATTACTGGGTAGATAGATTCTGGATGCTGTAAGACGATTTATAATTGTAGTAATGGTGCTTATATTGTGTACGAATCATTGTAGTTTACGTGAAGTATGTTACGGGTTCAGGAGGTTCACTTTTCATGTAAAATGTTTTTCAAGGAACGCAATAATTATATTTGCCACGTTTTCGTGATGGTGTATTAATTGAGGTTCATTAGGCAAAGTGCGCTTTGTGAAAATAGAGTAAAGTGCAGAAAAGAGTATTTGAAGCACACAAACATGTAGCCAAGAATTGTAAGCGAATATATTTTAGAGCTGAGATAAAAAGTTGAACAACGAAAAATGTATCCAGAATTCACGATAACCTGTGAACTTTGATTTTTTTTTTCTTTTTTTTTTTTTTTCTTTTTCGGAACTGGAAAAGTTTCACTTTTCCCACTTTTGGCCTGTCCATGCCTCAATTTGTCTGTTGTAGCTAGATACGCCATTGAGCGACGAAACTGCATTTCCCACCAATGAATCGCCTGTGTCCAGTGCGTGTACAGTACTCTTCTGAGGCGGAAAGCGATGTTATTGTTTGGGGGAGGTCTCATTAACGAATTACGGGTGTGGTACGTGGAAGTGAAGGTGGGGCGGAGTGGGAACGGGGACGGCGTCGCGTGCACCGCTTCCAAGGCTCGTTGATCGACCATCACTGGCGTCGCCGGACCTGGCGGCGGCCGCGGCGGCGGCGGCAGCGACGGGGAGTCGCCGACGAGGGTCGGCCCTTCACGTGCACGCAACGCGGATAGCCTTACCTTAACGAAACAGTTTAAAAGTCTTTGTTTTCCTCTACAACACTCTACGGGAATAACTGGATCGTTCTGCTCCAGGGGCAGGCATTCACCAGTGGCGCCCAGAAAGGGAGGGGACAGCTGAGGCAACTTGCCCCAGGTCTCGATTTCATTGTGGCCCCAAAATTTTTTGCAATCAAATCGTATAAAAATATATTTACGTCTAATTTGAATTAGCCGCTGTAAGTTATTTCTGTTCCTTGGAGAGGTGAATTCTGTGTAGATATTGGTTGGGTAGAGGAGAAACTTATTTGAAATAAGGGGTCTCGGAGGATCTACTTCACCAGCTCCCTTGTTTTCTCTACGTACCCCTGCGTTTCACCGAAAGTTAATTATCCTCATGGCGAAGTTTGTAATTTTGTAGAGTTTTTGTAGCCGTGCCGCATTTACCGTAGACAAATCTCCTTCCGCCATTTTACCAACAAAGTTCGTGTCATGGAAACAGTTCTTCTCTTTGCCAAAAAGTCAGCCAGTTTCGCCGACGATGTTGAATTCCAATATCTAGAAACATAGTTGTGGTATTAGTGTTATATGAAACAATGATGATGAATCACCAGAATCTTTCCTAAATACGATGTAATTATTTAATAAAAATATTTGTTTTGATGTTGGATGAAAAAAATGTACATTTTTTTAGCTTACAACTGTGAAGAAACTTATTTTGAGTTTTAAACCACGCGAAAATGTTGGGAATTAGTCGAAGTCGCTCTGAAGGGAAACGGTCAGCCTTTCCTCCTCTCGTGAGTTAATCGCCCGTATATTACAGTGCTCCTGTGGCCAGAAGAAAAAAATTTATTGGAGCTACACAGTAGGAGAGGAGGATTTCCTCCCCTGAATTGCCATGTGCTGGCTTTTTCAACCAGATGAACGCGTAATACGACACACTCGGGCCATGCGAGGGTAGAGCAACAGTCGCTCCTTGTAACCTTAAGGCCACTTTACACTGTACAGTTATCGTGCAAATTAGACGTACAGCAATTGTGCTTTCCAGACTCCACGATTTCTGTATGAAAACTTTTGATCTGAATTTTTTTTAATACAGAAAACGTATAGTTTGACTCGAGCTACAGAATCGTTCACCAACGGATTTGTTTGCGGGAGAAATCGGCCGTCCTTTTCAATTTTATGGTTAACTTAGGTAATTTCTTGAGATTGTGTGTGTGTGTGTGTTAGGGTGACGGATTGGAGTTCCCGAATTTTCAAAGAAACAACTCGATGGAAATAATTGGTTTTCTAAGAACAATAAAAAAATCTCGTTTAAGATTGTAGATAACATAAATTTAATCTTATTTGTTTAAAACTGTTTTGTATCTAGGAATTCTTAACATGTGATCCAGTACCACTGGGCTTCAGTATATTCATCTGGGTTTTGGTTACAGCGAAGGCCAAATACGGTTTACCTACACCACCCCACAAGTTGTCTCGGTATTGTAATCCACTTAAGAGTGAGTAATTTAATAGACCTATGATCAGTGATCCATTTCATAGCTTCGTTTATAAACTTCTTTATGATTGGTCAAAAACCTGTAGTAAAATGAAGCTGAATCCTACCTAACGAGTTATGACTTAATTGCAGCCGTCTAATAAAATATGTATGCGATATGAGTTTTAAAAATTAGTGTCATGAACCAGCATCATCACCAGACCAGTGTATGCTCTTTCATATTTGGTGATTGTGGATTCACCGCGAAACGATTTGGCGATGTTTGTTTGCAATGTGTTAAAATAATCATCAGTTAGTGTGAACAGTGAACACACGAACATATTCACCGAACATTGACTAACATTTTATTGAAGTGGTTAGTGACAAGAATTTTATTGCATTTTTAAAAGCAGGTTTTTAATTAAATTTTGGCGGAAATGATCCAAGAAAATATTTCTTAAGTTTCCGTAGAAGTACACAAAATTGATGTCATGTCATTTCGATCATATTCAATGATGAATTGATGAATAATTGCATTTCAACGGGTTAAGACGCGTTTCTGAGTTTATTTGTAGTGTCGTGATGTGTAAAATGATATTTTTTTACTTAACCTCTGGTAGTCTCGTTAGCTTGATCACACTCGTCTCACGATTTCATAATAATTTTCTTTTGATGCTCATTTTTGGAGCGTCTTCATTTTTGTTCTTGAAGAGTAGCTTTAAGAAATTGTTGTAAATTGCATTGCTTCCTCACCGTGACATTACCTTCCATCGCCAAGTTTCAATTTTGTTTTCAAGATGTTCACTAAATCCTTTATTTTAAAACGCACGTGTTCGGGGTGGCGAAAGAGTTAGTTTCATCTTCGTCCGTGAGCGTCCAAAACAGGAGATGCTCCAGGCCAGGGCATTGAACTCAATTTCCTTTCCGGTTTTCCTAACTACATGACTTTCGTTGAAATTTCGGTCCCGGCTGTTCTTGCAAGACCGGTTCCTTTTTCTTGACTTCATGTGTTCATAAGTATCTTTTGTTCCTATTGTATTTTTCTTTTTCATCTTTCTCCTTTCGTTAGTTAAATTCTTGTAGAAGAAAGTTATCATCTCATTTAATTTAAAATAAAATCGTTTATTACAGAAAAAGTCTTTGGCTATTCATCTGAATAAATTTTTGAAACAAACCTTGCAGTTAAGAACCAGAAATGGTTTACTACAATATTTAAATATTGTTGTGATATTTGATTTGTTCGTGGGATGAATGGCCCACGAATTTTTCTACAGTAATTAAGTGACGGACAAGAATGTTTAATAAAATGATCATTTCTTTCGCCATTTATTTCAAACGCAGAACTGTCTGGATTTTTTAAAAGTTTAATATGAAACTTTGGCACTCTTTGTAGAATCAATGGTTCTAAACTATTTTTTCTTTGCATTTCATTTCCCTTAATGCATATCTTTGAATGTATGCACAAATGAATAACGAATCAATATAATTACAAAGTAATTCTTTATTTTTTTTCAATTACTGATTTAAAGCAACCAACGTAATTGAATGAATAATAAATGTCATATTGATATTCGTTATTCTAAACATCCGCAAAGAAATAATAGAAAAACGTAACTTGCTTTTGGTTGATCACTTTCAACAAACAAGCCGTCTGGTATCTTAGACATGACTGATGTAATGTCAAGATTTTTGCAGACATAGTAAACAATTTATGGATTCGTAAAATGTGAAGGTGGTATTTTACCGGTACGGGAAATCTTCTGTTACGTCGAAGAGGCGTGTTGAAAATTTAAAAATACATTTTTAGGAGACTGAGCGAAGCAACAAGGAAAGTAATGTAATGGTTAGCATCAATGTGGATTTCGGTTTTCCACTAACAGCGAGAACGCTTTGACATTCTATGATAACATTAAAATTCTATCGAGTGAATCTACCGAGTGACAGTGGGCAAATTATATCAGAATTTAACAGCTATTGGAATATTGAATATTGCTGCCAATACAGACGACGTGCATCATAATGGGCAATTTTGTTATCTCATTGAAAACGTCTCCAAACAAATTTCTCTTTGAGATGCATTAAACTTTTTTTTTCATTCGATTTTGCGTATCTTCGATACATCACCGGTGACATACGACTAGATACATGCTCTCTACTTCACTTCGAATAATATCAATGAATAGAGCCCTCATCTCTAGAACGACAAAGATATTGTTAGTTAATGCCTTATTTTACGTGACCTGACTTGGGCCATCAGGCCTGCTCTTCCGTCTGACCACGCAAATTTCGCTACGCTCCTTTCACCATCTAGCGGAGAAAGATGGTATTGTTGGGCGACGAAATATACGATTTGAATTCAGCTCAGAGGCTTCTTTTAGGCTTGATCTTTTACCTGCAGTAAATCTAGTACATGGGATAGCCGGCTTTACGTCCCCTCCGAAGGGAGGCGTACGAAGGATTTTTTCGTCCTTAAAAATCCACGGCTTCAGTCGGGTTTGACCCACAAACTTGGTACAGCAGTCCCGCAACCGGGTACCCGCAACTTGGGTACAACAGTCCGGTACGCTAACCGTTGTACCACCGAATCCGCAGACTGATGAAATTCCTAGTTTTTTTTTCCTTCGGTACAGAAATTGGAAAGCGTAATGAGTTGTAATAAAGCTTCTATAACACCCATGCATATACTTAATTATAACTCCAACAGTTGTGAGTTAACAATGTCTTTTAGAGCGGTCGTAGTTTTAATTTTTAATTCAAAGGTACTAACCTCTTCAATGCCTTTCCAGACTTTTAAAAAAATGTCAACATCTCTAACTCTTGTTCTAAATGTATCCAAATCCACATTGGTAGATGAGGATGGTCGCTTCTCAGATTCTGATGCTTGTGGATAATAGGTCTTCATGGGTAAAATTCTGTTCAGTATTTTTTAGATCTCAGTTCTAGCAAAATACGATTCCAAATTTCGTAGCGGAAAATGACATAAATTCCGTAAACGAGATTTTCAAACGGTCGTGTTCTCTAGCGATTGAAACGCGTGTACAGAATGCGGTGGACCGGTTGCATATCAGCCCTTGAGGTGTGTCGGCCGATGCGGCCGCGCCCGCCCAGTCTCCCGTGCGAACTTGCGCGAATGTTTTGACGCGCGCCTGGTATTTCCGTCTGCGTCGCGCGACGCTACGCGCCCTCCGCTGTCCCCGCCGGCGGCGCCCGCGACCCCGCCCGCGCCCCCGCCCACGCCCTCGCGCCCGCGCCCCCGCGCCCGCGCCCCCGCTCGCGCCCCCGCTCGCCTCCCCGCCGGCGCCCCCGCCTGTCAGAGCGGCGCCGTTCGATCCGGCCGGTGGCAGTCTGCTAGGACGAGCGGCGGCGCCGCCGCGCCGCGGTGAGTCAGCGTCGCGCTCGGGGCCTCGCCCTTTTCTCCACCCCCCTTTGGGGCTCTCCCCGCCGCGCGTTGCCCGTCTCTCCCCTCGCCCTTTCTCACCTTTGAACCATACCGCCCGGGGTGGGTACACAGGTACTGTGTATGCGCGTGTCTGCCTATCACAGATTCAGGGAGTTCCCATACGAAATTCGTTTCCGAGACTGCGGATGTGCGTGCATTTGCCGAAAAATTGTCCTGATCCTTCCTCTCCACACACTTCACAAACATCTTTCTTTTCAACACGGAACTGATCAATAATAGAATGTTCAAAACAGTCCTGTCATCTGATTGCTTTCTGTAAACATTAATCTGTAATGTTAAAATGTCATAGAAAGACTTTACCCTATTGCAGTTTATCATGGATCACTTCATGAAACTGACTTACATCGATCACCCCATTCCCTTATTATGACCAATGCCTAATTGTAAAAAATACCTTAAGCTGCAGCCAGACGTATCGAATCGACGAGGTTGCAGAAAGTCGTCCTGCAGCATCTGAAACCAGGAGCGTAACAGCAAGTACTCTGTTACTATGCTGTTGGTGATGTTGCACAGATCCGCTTTTCCGAGACGAACCATAGAGTTCATATCTCGGCTATTTCGAGGCCAAGTCATTAATGGACGTTCATTGAACCAACTCGACGATTCTGAGAGTGTGGCATGGTACATTGATCTGTCAAAAGTGGCTGATGACAACATAACGTAGTCGTGAACGGGTGAACTTCGTATACCTGATAGCTGTCAGGGACTATGGTCCCGGAATAATGGACCTTTTGCCTGTTCACTAATGCTGTCAGATGCCTCAGACGATTACCGGTGTGTACGCGGTCGGACATCAATGTAGTGAACCATGAAATGGTTTCATCCGACAGTCGACCTTTTTCCTATCATATGCAGAACACTGACGACTGTTTTTGTGCTCTGTTCAAGCGCTTCTGTCAGCAAGTGTAGCTAGTGGGTCTTCGATTTTGCAGTTACATCTGCAATAATGTTGGACAAACACGGCTGAGAAACGGTATTCTCACTAGTATATTGTACCTCTGATGGATTTCTCAAATTGAGGCCCTGCAGTCGCTCTGAACAAAGCGCGTCAACCTGCTCTGACTTCTGGCATCAATACGCATTGATGGATGTGCAGCGCCTCGTTTCATTCCCAAGGTTTCACTACTTTCGCTACTGTCTCAGCGACCAGAGAGCACCTAGCAAATGCACTGGTGTAAGGGCGCTGTGGCATTACAATTTCACGTTTGTGAGGTAGACAGACAGGCCACTTTTCCCATTTTGGCTATGTAGACACTACAGACGATGAATCTGTGAAGCTGTCGTAGGTATACCATATTCCCTATGCATTGCGTGAGCCATCAGAGTTGCAGGCGATAAAATTATTCTCGATTTGGGAGGTTATAATGTAATGCATCATTGGTCTATTTTTTAATGACTTACTGTTATAATTTTCTCATTTTTCTTTAGGTGTTAACTTTTTGGATTCGTTGTTTTTGAAGTTGCGGAATTGATTCCATAAGAGAGCGAATTAGACTTGTATTCATTATCTAGAAATTGAGTGATACATATATTATGAGAACAATTTTCCGGACTGGGAAAAAATAAGGGTTAGAGAAAACTTAACCTAGAAACCTTTTTTTATTCACATAAAATAGCGATTTTCATCATTCCAAAAGTCAAATTGAAGAACATTTAGGAAGTACATATTTGATAGATCCAAAAATTAACTGCTTCCCCTCGTTTAAGATTTCAAACTCCTAACCATTACCGTAATACAAATGTTCGTGAATATTATTTCGTTTGGGTAATAAAGTAACGAATGCGTAACAAGTTCGGATTTTACAGAAAAATTATTTTGTGGTTGATTTTTCGGGGTATGTCAACGGCTATGGTCATTAGTTCTGTTAGTGTAGTGAATGTTTATTCCGGGAGGAAGCGGTCCTTCACCCCCATCCCCCCGCGGTTGTGAGACCGACCTACTCGTCGGCTTGTGGAGAATTTCATCTAGGGGGGCACCATCACGGCTGATCTGTCGACACGAGGGGTATGTGTGTGTGTGATGGGAAATGAGAAGGCAAGTATTAAGAAGGGAAGATCGCGCACAGTCAGTCACAGGCTCGCTTGTTACGGTACTTCTCCGGAATACGCCTGATAGCGGCTAGAGAAATCACTGAAGACTATCGTTTCAGAGCAGTCGACTGCTTGAACCAAATAGCAGCTGAATTCGACTTAACTATAAAGCTAGTATCAAAAATTCGTACCGACGGGACTCTAACCTACGACGTCCAGGTCAGAGCCCTGCAAGAAAACGGTACTGCTAGCTCTGAGCAGCAAACTTAACCGGTTTTGTTAATGTCGGTTATGATGAAATTGGGAATGTCAATTCAAGCAAATAAAGTTTGTATTTTAAAGTCAGTTTACTTTGTTTTGTACTTTTGTTGTTTTTCTTACTCGTGTGCAGGCATTTGTCGTGATTAAATTAGACTTTTAAAAATATTGCGATCAATAAAATGTTTTTAATTTTATTTGAAATAATGTAAAAATTCATTAAAATTTATTGTTGAAATGGGTTTTAAGCTTTTTTTTGGTAAATCCAAATGTTTTTGGGAGGGGAAATTTAGTTCATCCTGACAATTTTTAATAAACGTATGTAGATATGTAATGTAAAGTCGTCTTGAAAATTGACCGGGAATTGTGGTTTTACTTGCGTGTTTTCACTATCTCATATACATAATCTACTGGTGTATAACATTAAATCTCCAAATTGCATCAATAATTTCACCATGATTCAATGTTGTCATTGGAAACCCTAAATTTTAATGATGTAATGAAATTATTTGAATTTATTATATGCATTGTAGCTTTCAACATTTTTTGTAGAGTGATCGAAGCTTTCCTGACAGTCTTAAATTTTGGGCCTGGTCATGTGCTGTCTGGGATAACGATGGCATGGGGCTGGGTGTAACAGTCCTTGTTCTTGTTCATTGCAGTGCTTTCCTCGCGTCATTTTTAATGCTTCGCTGCTGTAATCGTCATCTCATCGCCTTCACGGTCGCGTGATCGCTTTGGTAACAGTTGTCGTGGCGTGATTCTTGTCGGGAGACAGAGTGAGCCTAATACTTGCCATGAGCGACTTTTCAGGTCTGGTCAATGTCGTAATAGTTAAAGAGTCAACGCCCGGCGCGGTGGGTTTGTCGCCGTTTTGTATGTGCGAAAGTGGAGAGTTCGTTGACCTACGCCCTTCGCCAGAATCGTCTCTACCCTGGTTGCGCGTTATTAGTTTTCACCGGCACTCGGTCCGCCCTCCCGCTTGCGGGCGCGGATGTCTCCGCTGCGCTGCGCCCGGACAACTCCCCTCCGCCATGCGCTTGAATATTTCAGTGGGCGGAGCGCGAAAATGGCGCAGTGGCGGCGGGGGCGGTCCGCCTCGCCCCACTTGAACCCTCCCCCCGCTTCGCCTCACCCCCGCCTCCTGGAAGCCACCGGATGAGGGTCGCCCATTGGGGGCGGTGAGGAAAGCGAGTCTGGACAGAGCGGATTCCATGGGGATGAGGGGGAGGTGGCAGTGAGACATGGGGGAGTGGGAGCCAGGGCCATATGATGAAACCAAGATGGCGACCGCTGCTTCCGAGTATTGAGCGTATCGATTGTGCGGCGCAGGGGGAGGGCGCAGCGCCGTCGCCGGCGGGGTGGGAGGCAGGGGCGCGGGGCGCCGCGGCGCCAACCCGCCGGCTCCGACCCTTCTCCTTGTGCCGGCGGCGGCGGCAGCGTGCAGTGAGGGCGAGACCGCGCGTCATACAGTGACCAGGGTGCGCGGTGCGCGAGTCGGGCAGACGCGGCTGAGGCAAGCACGGAGTCGAGGTTGAGAACGTGGGCCGCAATTCGTCGTACAGCTAGTAGTGCTATAGGGCATCCAACATGCTGATTAACCTCGTGAAGGATTCTGTGCTCCAGTGCTTTTGCCACACCTGCCGCGCCCCTCTGCCGCCCGCAGGTAAGGGATTGCTTAGCGCGCCGGTGCTTTTCGGCTTACATGGATTAATTTTGGTCGGTGAATGGGTTCGAAACTAATAGGATTTCAGACATCCGTTGTAATTTTTTATCGACGCTTTGCTTTTAAATTGAGTAGGCGAGGGGTCTGCACGTGGTCTTAACAATTTCGTCAATTTCTAGCGCATCGCCGATCGGCGCCTGTGAAGAAGGCGAAGACAAAACCTCGCAGCAAGCAGCCGAAGAAAGTGAAGTTTATCAGTAAGTAGAGACGAACACCTCGACCGAAAGTTTAAACCCTTCGGCCCATCAGATTCGTCGCATACGATCGATACGTTACTTCTGGTAGTTTTTCTTATCTAACTTTATTTTTAATCGAGAAAAATGCGCTCTAAAACTGCTACAGTAAGATTTTTATTCCGTTAACGTGATTTCTTTTTCTTTCTTTTACGCTTGTAATTTGAAATTAGCGATGCAGTCGTCCACCTCGTTTTTACTTTATTCGCTGAATTGAGAGCAGTAGATTAGTTCTGGTTGGGTGCAGGGAAAGAGCATTAAATTGTTTTATGAGACGTGACCATCAAGGGGTTATGGGGAGGAGGCACCCTAAAAGTCCTACCTGGAGCCCGGCTGGAGACGGCGAGACGACGCCCGATACTGCGACTTTGACGCATTGCAGTTTCTTAGCGGTGCCGGCTCCCTCCCTCCCCCTCTTGCTGCAGTTGCCTCTGGTGGGTATATTCCCAGAAAGTATTATTGTTAGTTAATACGATATCCCAATTTTCTATGAGCTTGTTGCTTTTAGATTTCTGTCGAATATCATGGCAAGATTTTGTAGGTCTACTGCACAGGGTTCCATTATGAAGTGTTGCAGATAATCTAGTTCCAAACTTTTCCAAGAATAGAATTAATGCCTCAAAAACTGCGCTCTAACCCGTGAAAAAATACTGAGGATTTGGATCGTGATGACAAACCGGGTGTGCTCATCAGCCTTCGACGCTATTCGAAGCGCTTTGGAGAACAGGTAGGAGCATCTTGAGCGCCTTGGGGCGACAGCGGTCTCGCCGGAGAAGAGGGATCGAAATGGGATGGCAGGCAGAGAGGAAGTGTGGGAGGCGCCGGTCTCGGCGGTCGCAGCTCGAGTCTCGTCTGGGGGCGCGCGTGACGTCACTCCGTGGCATAGACGGGCCGGCGCCGCCCCAGAGATCGATACCTCTGTCCTGGCGCGCCCGCTGCAGCCGTCGCTGTTGCCGGCGCCGTCACCCCCCCGGCGCCGCGCCGCGCCTCGCCGCGCAACAGGGAAACCCTGGCGTCGATTTGTTCGCCCTTGCGGCGCCACCGGCCGCCGCCCTTCGCCCCCGCCCCCGCCTCTTACTCTCCCTCTTGCTCCTGGTCCGTGTTTAATATTTTTTAGTAACAAATTATCACGATCGTTTCGACTGATAGGATTGTTTTATTATTCCTCCCAATTTGTGAAAATCGCATTACAGATCGATCTCCAGTTGAGATATCTCACATCATTAAACCATACTGGATTATTAAGGCAGATTATTATTATTATTACTATTATTATTATTATTATTATTATTATTATTATTATTATTATTATTATTATTATTTTTGTTTTTGTTATTCAGTGATTTTGATTATTCAAGAGTGAGTAAACATACTTTTACAATTTATTTTACTTATTTCAAATTAATTTATACAGATATTTCATGCAAAAAAAATTTCCCAGTGAGTGTCAAGCAAATTCTGGTTCATTTCGGAAAGCATCCCAAAAATGTTTCTGTTGCATTTGATGCATTTGTCAATAAATCTCCACCAATAGTCTAGATCAAAATCATGATTTAAATATGATTATAGTGTATTTTGGACTTTTTTAACTTCAGCTCTTGCTGCAAGTTGAAAAAACGGAGATGATGATGATGATGATGATGATGATGATTAGATCTCACAAAGATGTTTAGAAATACACACAGATGATAAATGTGTTGATTATAGAACCACACTAGATTGAAACATTTTGAGTTAATCATGAGGAAGCTAAGATTGTGTCAAGAGTTATTAAAATTATTCTTATTTATTATTGTTGTTAATTATTTTTCAATTTTGTCTTAAAATTCCATACAAACATTTTTTCAAAATCAAGATTTAAATATGATTATAAATTGTATTTTGGATTTCTCTTATAACTTTAGCTCTTGTTGTAACCTGAAAAAAAAGGATGACGATGATGATGACGACGATGATGATGACGACGATGATGATGACGACGATGATGATGACGACGATGATGATGACGATGATGATGATGATGATGATGACGACGATGATGATGACGACGATGATGACGACGACGATGATGACGACGATGATGATGATGATGACGATGATGATGACGACGACGATGATGACGACGATGATGACGATGATGATGACGACGATGATGACGACGACGATGATGATGACGACGACGATGATGATGATGATGATGATTAGATCTCACAAAAGTTATTAGAAATACGCCCAGACAATAAAATGTATTTATCAGAGAACCACATTAGGTTGATACATTTTTGAGTTAATCAATAGGAAGCTAAGATTGTATCAAAGAGTTCTTAAAATTATTCGTATTTTTTATTGTTGTTAATTATTTTTCAATTTTTTCGTAAAATTCCATACATTTTTCTTGTGACTGAAAGCTCTTATTTTATAGTTTATTGTCTTACATTCAGCATATTAGGTTACAGAAGCCCAGTTGGTAAAATGCATTATTTTGAAATGACTTGAGTTTCCAAAAAAGTTCCATTATTTTTCTTAATGTACACTGAATATGGAAAAGTAATTTGCATTAATTAATTAGATTTATTTATCTACTAAACGAAGTTATCTCAAAACTTCATCTTAATATTGATTTGTTTTGCAGCTACTGAAATCAGATGTCAAGAGAAGGGAAAGAGTGGATTTGCCTATGAAGTGATTCTGGCGGATCCGGTCTGTGAAACTCCCCCTAAGCGACCTGTTTCTCCAAACAATAAAAATGTATCTGTGGAAAATATTGAGGAGAAACTCAAAGCTGCTGAAGAAAGGAGATTGGTATGATATGACTGGTGCCCTATCTTGTCTTTCTGGTTAATGGAGATATTATTGTTAATTCTTTTTTGCAGTCACTTGGGGCAAACAAAATGGCAGCATTGGCCTCTAAGATGTCGAAAATTGAGGAAGCATCAAAAAAGAAAGATGAACAAACAAATCAGTTCATTAACCAAACTAAAGAGGCCCTTGAACAGAAAATGGATGCCCATGCTGAGAAAAGGGAAGCCTACCTTAATGACTTGAAGGCTAAATTGAAAGACCACGTATGTACTGCAAAAAAATTGTATTATTTTTACAGTTGTACATTTCAATTATGTTTTTTGTGTGGTAGTTTCTGCAATGGTGTTAGCTACTTATAGTGAAATGGTAATGTGGTATCATATTTGTAAATAATATTTAATATACATGATTAGTGAAAATCTGTAATAATAGGATAATCAATTTTTCCCATTGCTGTTTTAGATTAGTGAGAAAATTATGCGTACTATTAGACAAGTTATTAAGACATTTTGATGCTTCCATTCCATTAATACTATTGCAACAATGCAACCTTTTCCTTGAAAATAATCATTTTTAGCATATTATTCAGGTGGGGGGGGGGAGAGAATTCAGAAGTCCTTTGTAATATACATCTGTTATGATACCACCAGACTGAGTTGAAATTGTCAGTTTGAATCCAGATACAACCATGAATTTTTATTTTGTCTTTGACATATTCCCCACTCCTTCACTGCCCAGTTAGTAGAATCTTTCCCAGTAGTCAGTTGCCAAAACTTGTTGATCACATCACTTGTCCCATGCCTTGCAATTAATTATTACAGGAATTTTGCTTTCAAGAACCTACAAGCAATCTTAAGGCATTGCCCCAAAACATTCTTTGTTGTATATTTTAGTGATGGACAGAAGTACTTTATTTTAATTGTTTTTATTATCTTTTTCAAATTGTTTGAAAATACAATAAGACTTAAGGTTTGGGCTACTTGATATCTTCACAAATTTTGAAATTTGAATCATCAAAGTTCAAACTATTAGAGCTTCAAAAGCATGTTCCTTTTCATATTATTGATAACTGCTACGTAATTAAATATCCTACTAACACATCTGCATTTATATAGAAAAACACCTACAAAATAAATTCTACTCTTACAAAAAGTTTTAAGAAGAAAAATGAACAAAAATATTTACCCAGGCCGGGATTCTATTTGGAGAGCTACAAGTGAGAATTGTGCTTGCTCACTGAGCCACAGTGTATGTCTCTATTGGTTATTGGGCTATAATATATTCATAATGTTCTATGATCCTACAATTTTCAATTAGAAATCAAGTGAAAACGACTAATATTTTTATAAATGAACATGTAATGATTTGAAGATCAAATATTGAAGACTACTTTGGAAGTACAAAGAAATATCTGACTTTAGTGTTAAGGAATAAGCAAAGTTTGAAATAATGAAGTTTTAATGAAAGAAGGCAACATGCAATATTATTTAAATAAATCTACTCTTATTTGTGCAAGAAAATTAAAAATTTAAAGCAGTTTTTGAGCAGATCTTGTTTATACATCGCCTTTTTTTAAATTCTCATCATTTCACTCCTGTATGACAAAATTACAAAAAAATGTACATGACCTTAAAGTTTAATTTTGAAGAATAGGTTTCTTTACGAAAAACTCTTATCGTCAATAATGTAGTTGGTGGAGGGGGTTGGAAAAAAAAAAAAGGCAAATTTTTCAAAAATTCCTAATTTCAGTGAAAATCAAACATGGTAATTTATAAACATACATGCTTTATATGAGCGTCTTTCAAGACAAATTTGGAGCCGTTGAGAAATTTTCAAAAATATACCCCTAAAAAAAAATTACAATATTCTTATCAAATTGGTACGGTCGCTACTGTGGCCAGGTCATTTAGGAAATAATAATTTTGGTTAAAGTTCTGTGTACAATTTAGGTGTTGGCCACAAGCAGACATACTAAGAAAAACCTCTCTTCATGTGTCAAGGACTTACAAATAGTGAATTTTGATTTTACTGACTAAACTAATGGTGCTTCAACAGTGTATACTTTCTCATATAATTTTTTTAACTTTTGCAGTTTTTGAAAATTTAGAGAAGTACACCAAAAATAAGACGTCTATTTTTTTTTTCTTTTTTAAAATATGCTCTCTCTGTGAAAATTTGCAGCCGTTGTTAAGGAAAACAATGGAATGCATACACTTTAAGCAGAAAGTTTGTAAAAACTGCCTGTTCCTTTCAAAAGAAATGAACATGACCTTCTTTTAATGTCTAATTTTTATAAAAATTTTAATTTAAAAAAAAAACCTATACCATCAGTACTGGACTTTTGCTTAAATTAATGAGCTTTTGATTAACAGCCAACCGGTGAATGCCCATTTGCAGTAATAAATATCATTATTAACTTAAATAACTTAGCTATTGTTAATCTGAATAACTTGGTTATTGTTTTGCAATTTTGCTGAAAAATGAACCAATACCAAATTTATTTAACATCCTTTGCTACATATGAGAAAAAAAATTAAGGAATAATGTGGTGCCATTTTTAGAAAATATTTTTTAAAAATTGTGTGGATGTCACCCAAAATTACACTGAAATTAATCGTATTTTTGAAAAATTATACTTAAACTTCTTTCAAGAACTATCTTGGAACAAAAGATTTATTAAGGTAAGACTCTTATCTTCAATATTTTAACTGTAGGAGGGCACTGGGCAAATTTTGAACATCAATTTTTGAAAATTCGGAGTTTTTAAAATTAAAATTCCCCCATTTCTTTAAAGCTCCTTTCAGCCATCGGAGGAGAAAATTTATTTACATTTGGAGCGATTTTTGAGAAATTTGTGAATGATTATCAGGCTTTATACAAAATACTCCATAATCAAAATATCTGTTCCAAACTCGCAAGGAGGCTGCGAGTTCGTTTAGATTGATCAGGGAATTTGAAGAAAATGGTTCAGTTAAGATGTTAGTATTGACAAGGGGTGATGTTATTCCATCAATCAATTTATGGTATCAATGACCTACAAAACGTGGATTCTGACTACAATGCAAGTTAGAGGAACTAATTTTCTATATAAAGGACCAAGTTTTATCCACTTTTTCATTACTGAGCCTGACAATGCGAGCATGTCTATCGAAAACTAGCAGATTTCATCCACAGCATTACAATATTTTCTCTTTACTACTCAACTACATAGTAAGGCGAGAAACTAAGAACTGATCTCTTGCGTATAGGATAAAGAAAATTGTAAATTGCAATTGCTTTGTGTGTAATTCCAATTGCCTTTGTGATCCACAAAATGTTTGTTACTGTCTGGAAAACAACCCCTTCTGTCACAAAAAAAATACATTCCTTATAGTTTAACTACAAAGAAAGAAAAGCTTCTTGTATACAGCAGAAGTTTGATAATTTTTAATATTTTAAAGAAAATGTGTATCTCGTATGTTCATTTATAGCACATGTCATGGTGGGATTTGCTAGACTGTTCTACTTAATCATTAGGGTATTTCTTTTCTTCAAGTGATGCATAATTTCAGAGAACCAAGAGTACTCAAAACAGAATAAAATAAAAGGCAGAGATTTATATAAACTTGATACAGGTTTTAGTTCTGAAATGTCGTTTGTCTTGGATACTTCCCTGCTCGGAATAGTTTCTGTTTCTATCTCTTTCTTCTTTCCTTCTGCTTCCGTCCTTTAGTCTCTTCTTTGGTTCCCTTTTTTATTTCACGTTGATTCCATTTTTCTGTCTTGATCTGCTTTTTTCTCTCTCTCTCTCTGCTGTTTTTTCTCTCTCTCTCTCTTGCTGTTTTTTCTCTCTCTCTCTTGCTGTTTTTTCTCTCTCTCTCTTGCTGTTTTTTCTCTCTCTCTCTTGCTGTTTTTTCTCTCTCTCTCTTGCTGTTTTTTCTCTCTCTCTCTTGCTGTTTTTTCTCTCTCTCTCTTGCTGTTTTTTCTCTCTCTCTCTTGCTGTTTTTTCTCTCTCTCTCTTGCTGTTTTTTCTCTCTCTCTCTTGCTGTTTTTCTCTCTCTCTCTTGCTGTTTTTTCTCTCTCTCTTGCTGTTTTTTCTCTCTCTCTCTTGCTGTTTTTTCTCTCTCTCTCTTGCTGTTTTTTCTCTCTCTCTCTTGCTGTTTTTTCTCTCTCTCTCTTGCTGTTTTTTCTCTCTCTCTCTTGCTGTTTTTTCTCTCTCTCTCTCTCTCTATCTCTATCTCTTGCTGTTTTTTTTCTCTCTCTCTCTCTCTATCTCTATCTCTTGCTGTTTTTTTCTCTCTCTCTCTCTCTCTCTCTTGCTGTTTTCTCTCTCTCTCTCGCTGTCACACACATACACACACACACACTATTTTCCCTTTCCCATTTTTATGAAGCTCTAAATCAGAATGTTTAATGCCATAATCTCCTTGTACATGGAAACTAACATGATTTGATGGCTAAGTCCTTCATGCCAGCTTTACTAATGTTTTGCAGTAAACAGCATTTCTTCTTCGTATTCTTCTTCCTTTTTAGAGAGATAGATTCAGGCTCAACTTACAAACTCATATTAATTAGATGGTTGGTTTACTGGTTGTGATGATCATTGTAGAATACACAAATATACAGTTTCACCTCTTCTCCCCATATTGTGCTATCACTCATATATGTATTTCTGTTTGGAGGGAGAACGGCAACATTTTTATTAATCTTTTGAAGTTGCCATTCTCCCTTCCGGATATATTTTTGTGTTGATCCCTTCAGGAAATGATTTGTGTTTGGATATAGAATCAACAGCAAACCCATGTAACCAAAAGTTAAACAATATCTACTTGAAACCTAAATCTGAAGAAACCATATAGTTGCCAACATTCTTCTTAGGAGGTACTGTAAAGTAGAATGTTCGCAACTAGTTGAATATTCATCTCATCTGACTTGTGGTTGGATCTGGAAATGCAATGCTTCTAATTGAAGTGTGAAAAGTGGGGGAATTTTTTTTTTTATTTGGTAAAATTGTGGGGAGTTTCAAAGAACATTTTGAAGAATCAGTGGAAGTCAGGAAAATTTTTGAGTAAATTTTAGAACAATACATCCTTCAAAACATTGGTTTTCATCATGGTTATTTATAGCATATTTTATTACACAAGTGTTACTTTTCTTGTTAAATTGGAAAGCTTAAAGTATTTTGAATCATAGTGTGTGCCACTCTTGAAATGTACAGAGAGAATTTTAGAGAAAAATGTGCCCAGTCATGCATTTACTTTTTCTTGTTAAATAATTAGGAAAGTTATCTGGGATCAATATATTAAAAAATAAATAAATAAAACAACACAAAAAGTAGGGAAATTTGTTTCAGGAAAAGTGTCCACTCTGATTTAATTAAGAATAAGAATATGTCTGTGTAATGAGGTCCACTTCAATCATTAATCTATAGAAAAGATGGTTATGATCCACTCGGTAGAGAGAATTCTTACCAGTATATTTTCAAGATCTTGTTCTTGTCTCTCAAATGAATGTTCAAGTTTGAATATAATAAACAACAACAAAAGTTAGTTACATCTAATTGAAACCTTGATTGCTAGAAAGTAAATGGTCATAAACATTTTACTCTGGAAGTGAGGGTCCAAAACGTAACATTTGGGCAGTTAATTGGATTTTGAATTAATTTGCTGACCCCAGCACAGAGGATGGGTTCTATTTAACAAAAGCTGTAGAATGTGTGGGAATCTTCTGCATGAATGGAGTTTTCTTAGTATTAATATTTGGCAAAAAACTTTAATCTTCTTGATGTGAATACTACTGAGAATTCATTTATTTTGTTCCTTATTACAAAATATGGTAAATGAAACAATGTAGAAAATAAATGTGCTTAGTGAACCCAAAAAAAACTATTTTTACAATTTTAAAACTGTCTACACTGTTGTGCTTTCTTAAAAACTAAGAAAGACAAAGGTTGGCATCAGTGCAGTTATGCTTTAAGGATGGGACACTTCCAACAAAACATTGATATTCAAAACTTAAATATCAATGTTTTTAAAACTAATCATTTTTAGTTACCCTTAATATTCACGAAGGTCATTTAATAGTGGTTGCATTTATACTTTTTTTCCCTTCTTTCTTCTTTTTATTTTTTTATTATTATTTTTTATTGAATAAGTAAAATCAAAAAGGGCCAGAACAATAACAAAAATTTTATTTGATTTGATAATTTAATAATAATAATAATAATAATAATAATAATAATAATAATAATAATAATAATAATAATAATAATAAAATAAAAAATAATATACATGATAATAATAATGGACATTTATTAACAAAACCTCGATTTGAATTATTTTTCACCCTTGCTCACTTTGGTCTGAAGAATGTTCCAAGTTCTGGATATCTCACAATTATCACTAGTTTTTTAATGATTTTTCTATCCCCCCCCTTTCCCCCCTTCTTTCTTTTTTCCTCCCTCACTCTAAAATATCAATAGTGTAAAAACATCAAACACAAAATGTCAATTTAAACAATTTAATTCAAAAATTGATGTTATATACATCGAGAACTTTATAGAAACATTGAAGTTTTGAAAACATAGACATCGGTGTCACATTCCTAGTGTGCATTGTGTGTTCTGATGATTCTTTATATATTTTTATGCATTATTGGAGCATATTTGGGGTCTAAATTTCTTTATAAATGTTGAATTACACATTTATAGTTTTGTTTTTTGTAGTTGGAGAGTGTGGAGAAGACAAGACTGACTTTGGAACAACAGACTAGTGAAGTGCGAACTGCTGTGGAAGAGAAGCTGAAGACTGCAGCTGCTCAGCGAGATGAAAATATCAAAAAGATGTTAGATAGACTTCGAGAACATGTGGGTTAATTTTTCAGTTATTTTGCATGCTATCAATGTTGTATGTGCTAAGAATATTTTGCTTCTTTAAAATGCAATGCATGAAACATATTTATCATTTCATATTGTTACTTTAAATTGTTTAAAATACGAATTTATAATGTTTTATCAATAATTTATTTGAGAATATAATTAAATGTTTTTCAGGCCTATACGTACAAAATCACACATTGCACACTTGCTGAGTGTTATTTTGACTCGCAACATATTTATTTTGAAATGCAATTTATTCAGGGCAGCAAGAAATTGTATTTTAGAATGGATGTTTACCAAAATTTAAGAAGTGAAGCTTCAATTGCACTGTGTGTTAATGCGCGCTCTTTAGCATGTATTTGAACGAATAGGCTTGTTTAGAACTTGTCATTTAATTTTTTTTTGAGCCTGTGGTAGAATGCCCTACCAGTAGGCTTCAAAATGTAAATTGCATGTGTCTGAGTGTTGAGTATTCGTGGACAGGAGGATCAGGTTCACCGCGTGCGCACCGGCATGCAAGAGAAAGTGGCTCAGCTTGAGGTGCAGATCCAGAACAAGCTTGAAAGTGCACAGAGCAGGCGTGAACAGTTGGAGCAGGAACAGCTTGAGAAGCTGCGCAACCATGTGAGTACATTGGCCCTAATTCTGCAATGGAAGTGTTTCATTAAACTGTGAGACCTGGGTAGATGACCCTTGTGTGGGTTTCTTTTAAACAAATTAAGTAAGCAAAGTATTTTGAATCTCCAGTGTAGTTAGGTCCTTGAGCAGTAGGAGTTTAGGAAGTATGTCACATATCTTGTTGTAGAAGCGACATATCTTGTTGTAGTTGATTTTTTGTTGAGGAAAATCAATATTAGGTAGAATATTGACAGTTGGGCAACTACTTGAGATTTGTTTATGGAAATAAAAGGTAGTGACATGGTGATGAACGTCTAAATTCATTAGGTCAGCTTAGCATTATGGTGCAAATTGCATTGTTGCTATAGCACTTACAACAATGCCATAATTTCTAATATTTTTAATTTTATTGTAGGCATTTCAAGTAGGTTTTTGTATTGTTGAATTTCTGTGTTTCATATTTAATTTTATTAACTACATCTACTTCATTTTTTTAATACACTTATTGCCTTCATCAGTATTTCTGCCTTTTTATTCTATTTTAATGTTGGGTACTATAAAACTGTTAATATACAATGAAAGAAGCATATTCCAAAATTCTTTAGAACAATTGCTACTATCTGAAATAAATCTATGTTTCAATTCAAAAGTTCAACTTAAGTTCAAAAAACTCTCCATTTGTCATATATTCTGGGGTAGTTGATAGGAATATAATGACTGGGACATAGCATTATGAACGTTTCTGAAATATTACATTATTATCTTTCAATTCATGTCCAAGTAGTACATGCTTGGTTTGCAGTAAATAAATTAATGAATTGTGTACATAAATTAAAATCAATGCTATATTGGATACCTTCCATCATAGTGGATTTGCTATTCATTTGTTCACTATTACTTCACCGATGGTACTGTCTGAATATTGACTCTAGTTAACATACATCCTGTGTCCTCCTAAGACTTAAACATAATTTTCCTGAAAATTCTTGGCATTTCTTCTGTGGTGTAATATATCAACAATTTTCCCTTTCTTAGTTTTCCTCCCTAGTATAAAAAAAGTTGGGTTTGTTTTCGAATACTATGGGAAACAATTATAGTAGAAATTGACGACAACAATACAAATTATGATTAACCGTCCAACACGAAGCTTGGATTGGGTGTGGTAGCATTTACATGAGGATGAAGGGAAAGGAGATATGTGCATCACAGGGTACCAGGAAGCCAGTTCTGCGTCTCTGACTCCAGATGGCATTCAATGCTAAAAGGTTAACATTGCTATTGACACGTCCCCCCGCAGACATTTTCATATCTGCTTGTGGGGGGATGGAAAAGGGAGACACCATCCCAAGTCTTGCAGAATTGCAAATTCTTTTTCTTCCTCTGGATGGCATTTGAAAGAACTTGTCCTCCGTACTAATCTAGCCTCACTATAAACAGGTTTCATTCATGATGATGGTTAAAAGCAGAATTGTTTCCTTTCAAAAGATTGCTTTTCTATTGTACTAAAGACTTCCTTAAGTGAGCAAGATAGAAGCAAGTAGTTTGAAGGTCAAAATTTTCTTTAATTTATTATTATCTTTCAGTTAAATTTTGCTTCCTTGCATTCTAATATTAGTTTGGGGAGGGAATTCTTTATTTTTATTATTATTATTATTATTATTATTATTATTATTATTATTATTATTTTAATACTCGTTTGTATTTTGTAAGTGTGTGCATATATTGTTCTGTATTTCTTAGTTGAATTAACCTGTACTGCATTGTTATTATTTACTAATGTAATATAGATTTGGATTTGCAATGAGTTTTATTTAGTGCATTTTGTTAAAGGGTAAGAATTACCTTTCTTTTCTTTTTCCTTTCATTACTGTCTTAGAATATTTCAAAGAAATTTATATTGGCTTCCTTAGAGTTGGATATCAATGACAAAAATTGAAGCATACTTATCCATGTCACTACTCCGCCATTTAAAAAGATATTAAAGATTGTTTCCTACTTCTTGAACATCAATTGATAGTGAACTTGTGGGTTAAACAAGTCAGAGTAATTTTTTAATAGTTTATCTGAACCTGGCAACTTCATATTGCTTGTTGGATCAAACTATTAAGAGTACAAGTAAATGGACTTTCTTTGGCAAATGTATTTCAACTCAGCTTATCACCTGCCTATGAAGAAATGCTTGAGACACTAGAGATCATTTCCTTGTTAAATATTGTCAGATGAAAACAGCTTTTGTCTTAAATTGAGCTTTATTGCTGGGTGTGTTCTATGATAAAATAACTCCACGTGAATAAGCACATTCTCCAAAAGTCCCTTGAGATATTGTCTAATGAAAACTGTATTAAGAAAGTCAAAATTGCTCGCTGATTGATTATTAGGAGAAAAGTGAATGAATTATTTCATGCTCACTTTTTCAATGGATTTGTCAAAAAGATCAAAGAAACTATTATCTCTTGAAAAGTACTCCTGTAAAGTATTTAGAATTGTTGGTAATGGGTAAAATAAAATTTCATTACTTCTTCGTTATTTCATCTCTTCGTAGATATGTGTGTGCTGGTGCATGAAGTCTTGATTAAGAGTGCTTTATTCTTTGTTTCTTCATTCTATTCTGCTGTCTCGCACTAGATTGAATGTAGCATGTACTGTCACATATGTAACAGAATGTGAAGCTTGCTGAAGTGAGGCACATTAATGAAGAAAATATGATGAAGATTGAAGAAAGGGTGAAAGATATTCAAGAGAGACTGGAAATGGCTGAGCAAAATCGTGAGAAGGAGATACAAAAGAAACTTGAGAACATCCGTAGACACGTATGTGTGATGGTCAAATCTTTGGTTTCATTTCTGCATGTTGTAAAATAGCTTGCATGTCCCTGTGGATGTAGTCACAAGTACATTGTCTCTCTCTGTGACTTGATTGTATGAATTAGTAAATGTTGTAAATTGCTATTTTGGAATTAGTAACTTGTATTGTAGACTGGATGTTTGAAAATATTTAAATTATGGCTCTGTCGTAAAATATTTAATAGATTTTGTGTGTATTTTATTTCAAATTGTTTATTGTATTGTTTGCATGTTTCAGGAACGTCGTGCTGAGATGGTACGACAGAATAAGGAGCGTTTGAGTAACCAATCTGAAGAGCAGCAGACTGCTTCTTCTGGCTAGTTGCCGCCAGAGTTAGCCGCTGCCCAGCCCCCTCTTCCCCCAAGCCAAGAAAGCTTCATCTCGTTCGTTGAGCCGCTTTTTAATGAGGAAATTCAATCAAGGAAACTTTACAAATCACACCCCCTATACATTGTAATGTAGTCTTGTCGTTCTCTCAATGTTTTCAGACTTGCCTTCTTTTTCTTGTAGAGTGATTGTTGGAAGTCTTCAAGTAGGCAGTGTAATTCAATACTGTATACAGGCGGCTTCATGTTTCATGATACTAATGGATTCTGAGAAAGACTATATACTTGCTTTTCTTGTTCAGAATTGCTATAAGCGGCACCATGAGCGAATACAGTCGTGGAGAAGACGGTGGAAGCAAAATTGCTGGTCCTGCGGATATAAGATTCACTGCCTTTCAACCTTCTAGAATGTTGTGTATCGAAACGGGGCCACTCCGAAGCATCCAAAGATTGAGCAATTTTGTGATTTGGTACTGTTTTGGTATTGTAAATGTTGATAATATGTCCTGCTTTTGGTATTGAAATGTACAGTACTGCATATAAGGCCCCCAGTATTCTTTTCAGAGGCCTATGTTCGCTAATCATGTGTGTAATTGATACAGTACTTGCTGGATTTCAAAGTGTAAGTCGATACTGTTCTGCTTGAGGCATTGAGAGTTTGTAACCTTCAGCCACAAAATCTGAAAAAAAGTTGTGTGTTATGTGATTAAACTTACATCTAAAGCACAAGCCAGCTTCTGTGATGGTTTACGCAAACCAAAACTATTTAATCTTTAGCTAGTTCATTGGCGGGTTTTGTCAGAGTAGCAATGCAGCAAAAAACGCCATGCTTTTTGTTGAAAAAGCATACCAGTGTAGTGTTTCACATTTGTTTTGCATTTTTTGCCAGTTGTGGAATGGTTAAAGCCGATTTTATTTTTCGAAAGAGAACACCATCACTACCACACATCTGCCAAAGATTTGTAGATGCACAGACACCACAGCTGTTTTAAGTGCCATTATGATTGAGGGGAGCTTCCATCTCGTAGCTAGAGCAGTCAGACTTGAATCAGTCTTCTGTTAGTGTGAAATGGAGGAGATAGACTGATGGTTTCACTTTCACATCTTTCTAACCATTCCATCCTCCTCACATAACATTAGTCACCATTTGACCAACTCACCGATCATGTTACCAATTTTCTAGTTGCCTTGATATCCTGTCCCTTTCCGGATACTGAGAGGGAGATCATTCTTGAAGTGTCTGTTTCTTGAGTGACTTTTTAAAAGGTCTATTTTTGCATACTGTTTTGTAATTTTGCCTGTTTTGAATTATGTTCAAGTTTTCGGTTATTGGTGATTTGTGCTTAGTCTAGAGTGATTAACAGCCTGAGCCATAGAAATTGTAGATTTAGTAAACCTTAAAATAAAAATAAAAAAAATTATTGCTATCATTGTGGCATTAATTTACCCGTTTCCCGTGCCCTCATACCTTTTCCATGAAATTCATTCACGATGACTCCGAAAAGAAAACTAATTTTGATTGAAAATGACATCCTGAAAGTAGAATTTGCCAGGTACAAAGGAAGAGAACGCTAGTTGAGAAGTTAAGATATACCGGACACCGGACACATTCCAACATACAGAAAATATTGTCAATTGGTTGATAAGAGAAACATTAGTTAGTTTGGTGATAATGCAAGCCAAATTCCGCACATCATAATCACTTAATAAGTTTGTAAACAAATTTAGTGAACATAATTTTACGCTTGCATATGAACTGTAGTTGTTGCTATTGACGTCAGACACCTGGACCAATCGGGTTCCTCCATACTAGTCAGCTGGCTACAGTAGAGAAGGGTAATGGCCGCACTTCAGTGGTTGTGTATAATATTGTTCGTGACCTTTCGACCAATAGTGGCCTAATACTTGTTATTTGTTATTTTTGAGAGACACGACGTGGAACTATAACACGACAGTATGTTACTGAAATATTCACAATCTGAGAAGAGGTCCAAAATCAACGGGAACTCGAGGCAACAACGAAGCACCGGTAAGCAGTCACTCGAGCTCGAGTTCTAAGATGGCGTCGCATTGGAATTCTCTTTTGCGTCGCTTTGACAAAATCGTTGAATAGTGATAGCGTGACAGCTTACGTTAGTATGCCGTTGGTGCTAGTCTGTAAAGCATCATTACGTTGCAAATTTTGGAGAAATGTTACGTTGCATACAATCTCGACGCGTTTGCGTGTAAAAGAATGTCGGTGATGTAATGAATCACCACAATTGTGTTTCATATTGAATTTAAAAACAAATCCTCCCAAATTATATGATGCAGTGTGCTCAGAGACTTGTACAGGGTCACAGTCAGATTTATATACTTATAGCCAGTAAAGGACACATTATCAGATGCAGTTGTAATGTAAATATTAGATTTATGTTAACGAATAAACTCTTTATATAATCGAATCGGAGGCTTCTAAAATGATGCGGTAAATATATAGAATTATGGATAATTTTAAATGGTTGTGGCTTTAATTGCTTGTTAAGCGAGGCTTATAAAGAACAAAAACTGCTTTGTTTCGGAAAAGGTGAACATTGCTGGCTTAGTAACTTTTACCTCCACAATAATGTGTTATTAGAAATGTAACGAAATGGTTCAATAATATAATATTTTTGTTAGTAAACTAAATACTATTGTTCAACTTCTACTCATTTGTGTGTTGTAATAGTAGGAAGACACATCGCTGGAGTCGAGCATTTTCTAGGAATCCAAGTGCTATTTATTGGTAATTTTATAATATAGAAAAAGTAACAGTATTCTTAAGTTCACAATGTTTTTGTTTGTTGGAAATGCCAAAGGTACAATCGAAGAATGTGTGTGTGTGTGGTTTTTGTTTTTTTGTAGTTACGAAAAAGCAGGTTTGAGATTTTATTTCATTTCATAATACTATTTTAATAGATTTACATTTAAAATTAAAAAAAAAAAAATACTTTTCAAGCAAATACAAACTTGTTTAACTTGCATTAAAATAATTATCTTTATAACATATGGTTTTGCTCTGTTCATATCACTGTTTATATCATGAGTAAATGAAAGACAGATATTAGTCAGGAGAGTTAGATTTGGGCTAAAACAGATTCACTGATACCTATGAATAAAATAAATATGTAGTAATGTGATGTTAATTTAACCAAATGATTGAAATATGTTCATAAAGGCTGAGAAATCTTACTTCAGTTTGCAAGGTATTAAGAAAATTTTATTTGGTATTTTTGACATAATTCTTATTTATTAAGAAGAATCTGTTCATCATTTAGTTGATTATCATCACTGAGAATAAGGAGAAATATTTTCTAGGAATCTGTTTTTTCTTCTAGTGGGAAAACACCCACACACAAAAGATAAGACACACTGGTAAGTTGACTTCAGTGAGTGAAAACAATTTTGGTCTGAAACTTCAATGATGGAATGATTAAAATGTCATCTATACAAAGACTACGTTGTAAATTGAAGTGTCATATTGCCTCTTTGTTTGTAAAATACTGAAAAATTTTGGTGAAGTTGCTTGTAAGTAGTACCATGGAATGAAATTATTTTTAACAGCATTTTTCATGTGTATGGGAATAAATGGCTTGCTAAGGTATTATGAATATTATATATTTATAGTAACATATGTTGAGTTCAGAGAGATTATTAAAAAAAAATGAAAGGTGGATAAGATTGTTTTGGTCTTGTAAAATTAAATTTTGCTACAGTTGTAGCATATATCAAAAAACTTTCCTGTAGTTGCACCTGAAAGAGGGAGAGATCTTCAGGTTTTTCTTCTTTACAAATGTCGAGCATTTCAAGAACATTTATTTTAAATTAATTATTAGGTACAGTGATTAACAAAATAATGTAGAGTGCCTTCCATTGTATGAAACTTTAAATGTAATTTGCTCTTGTATACAGATGAGACTGATTTTATTTAAGGAAAACAAAATCAATACACAGAAAATGCAAGTTACTTTCAGAAAAAGAATCTCTTTTGCATCCTAAATTATTAGAGACATTGATGATTCTTGCAAACCTAGACAAAGCAGTTCTCTGAAGCTTATGCATTTTCATTGAAATGTAGATTGAGACCTTCCAGAAGACATCCTAATGCAAATGGGGTTGGTTTTTTTTCTTCACAAATGGAAAAATGATCGTTGTATTATCAATAAAACAATAGGATTTGTGTAAAATTTTGAAGTCACTGATGAATAATTGTACAAATTTGTTTTTACAGTTTTTGAAAACCCTTGGATCGCTTTTGTGCTATTATTGGTCAATGAATAAATTTGAAATAAAATAAATGTGTATTTTTAAACTCTTCTGACAAAGGAATGAATTAATGAAGAAAAAAAACAATATTGTGAGAAAGAAGCCAATCATAGAATTGAATAATAATTTTGTAAATTTGTATAAACTGGTAGACGATTTTATTCACAAACCAGTTCTTTTAAATCTTTAGTGCAGAAACTTACTTAAAAATAATCTGTTAATTGCAGTAATTTTTGTAGTTCTCTTAGCCGTTCAAAAACTTTTGAGCAAAAAGCTTAAGGGGAATTGTGGTTTGAAGTGTAAATTCATTTTCCAATCTGTGTATTCTGATAGTAATAATAGTATTGTGACCAGGTGATGCTGTGTAGTCAGAGCAGAATGAAGTGGAAATTAAATACCTGGGAAGTGTTGGGAAAACCATAATTGTATAAACATTTCATTTTTTAATAAATTATTACATAACTTAAGATTCAGTGCACATTATTCCAAAGTTTGATTTTGTGAAAAGAACACTGGAAAGAGAAAATGGAAGAAAAATGAGGGAAAAATTAGAAGATGCTGTAGAAAAAAAAAATAGATTGAATGAAGCTACTTATTTTCTGCCCTTGTGATAACTAGTAGCGTATCCTAATGAAGTTGATATTGTCATGGAAAGTATTGATATTCAAGATGCCCAAATTGCTTAAGTGAAAGTAAAGTTCCTGCCCTCCCACGATCTTCTTCATAGCAAAAGAATTAATGTAAATATTTAATGAAGAGCAGGCCTAATGGCCTGAGCTTCGCCATTAATGAAGACATTTTATTATTATTATTAATATTATTATTATTATTACTTCAGTATTTATGGAATGTCCATTCAGTCAATACAAAGTTTTTTGGCCTGAATGGTGTTTTCTTATTTTGGTTTAATAATTCTTACAATATTTTAATGACTAATCGAATTTGTTTAAGTATTTTTATTTTTTAAGTAACTTTTCTTTCTCTGGCTCCATAACTCTCCACTCATTTACAACTAATATCTACATACTTGCTGTTTTGGTAGGTTCTTCTGTAGATCATGGAAGTTATATCACGAGTTTAAAATAATTTTATTTAAATGCACAAATATAAGTACAGACCATTTTTGTTACAATAAAATTTATCCCCATATAAACCAGACAGTACATAGCTTTTAAGACATTCAATGATTCAATTCTCTTAGTTTGTCTTACAATAAATGCAATATGCAATTTATTGAATCAAGATTCAGTTTGATTTGTCAATACTGAGTAGTTTGGAAGATAAAGGCATTTTTGTTTCACAGCATTCTGGATAGCATATGTTTGCGACTTGAATTGTGAGCATTACTTCAGGTTTATGTCACTCAGTCAGCTTGCAAAACTGAGGGCCTAAAGTCTTTCAAGTGCATGCAAGATTTGATGATTTACTAGTAAATTTTTCTTTTCAAGATTTACCTAGTAATTTAATTTGCAAATATGAAGATATTTTCAATATGATTTTCAAAAAAAATACTTGTGGTGTGGTTACTATTTACAGCCAAGTTAATGATCTTGAATATTTTACCTTCGAAATGAGTGGTATGAATAATCAAAAATAAATTGCTAATAAATTAACATAAGAGAAGAAAATGCAAAATAGCATTGAAAGCAAGTTGTCAAATAAATCAAAAGACATTTACAACAAAAATAATGGAACACTTGAGTGTTGGATATGTGGTTAAAAAAAGTTATGCATTATAAACAAGACTTTTTGGGTATTTTGATGATTTGATGGAATAATTTTCTCCAAATTCTGTATGGGCTCATTATTCAGTGTTGAATTTATTTGGTAACCAGACATTTCCTGAGCATTTATCACAATCATTTATTAGACATTGATAATGGTGCGCACCCTAGAAGCCAGTGATACAACATTAAAAAAATGAAGGAAAAGAAGCTTTTACTAATTTTCTGTACCAATGAAAGTGATTCAGTAAGTCATTTGTCTGCGGTATAAATATTAACTATAAGTTCAAATAAAAATACATTTTATATTTTTAAATCAAAAATTCTTTGTAAGAAAGAATCAAGTGAGCTGGTCACAAATACCCCCATCCTCCACCTCCGAGATCCTGTGTGCGCCTTTGACATTGTATTTATTCATGTTTGCTCGTTGAGCCGCCCAACTTTACGTAGTTTCATACCGGGGTATACTACACCCCAAAGCGGGCACCTGCCTTGTGGCTTATTCTCACCCCCTTCGGTAGCACTAGTGCTCCGTCAGGCTGGCATCCGGAGATGCCACCACGCAGCTTTCTAGGTTGGTAGCGGAGTAGACTTTTAGCGCCACGGATGCCAGAGACACGCTCGTAAGTAATAGTGACAGTATTGAAGAAATATTTTTTTCTGGATGAAAATTGTTTTGGTAAAGTAGATCTTGAAATAACGTCAGTGGAAATCTCTTCATTTTCAAAAATTGCAAATGTTCAACTTTGGTTTTAAAGCATCGGGAATTGATTTTTTTTAAATCGAGAGGGTGATGGTGTACGGGTATCGTGTCCCAGAACCATCTGAAATCGAATCTCAGGAAAAATACTGGCTAGACACACTTTTCCGGTTCATTTAGTATTATAAATAAAGAAATAGTTACAAATACTACGAGAAAGTAAGTATTATCGCTTTTTTTTCTGAGGTCCAAAAATTGGTATGTATACATTACAGCTAATATACGAGTATATTAGAGAGCCATGAAGCGGCTAGAGGTTCCTTTTGCAAAACTTTTTTTCTGAAATAACGAATGTTTTAGCTAAAGGGGAAAATATTTTTTTTAAATAGTTTTTATTATCCTTGTTCGACAATATGTATTTCAAGGGTTTTTATGTTACATAGTATATACAATCATCTTTTAATTACATTTCAACATACATGTACAATGTTTGAAGTCAATAATATTGGAAACTAATAACTAAGGATACCCAGGAAGGATCCTTCAGAAAAATGCATACAATATTTGGATTAAAAACATAAATATTGAATTAAGAAATGTTTGACCTGCTTTACAGCTAGTTAAGGAGGATGTAGTAGGTCTTTAGAATATCTTGATTTGATTCGTGGAAAAAAGATTGATTTACCTAGGAAGAGATGTACAGATTGAAATTGATAAAGAAATGTCTTGATCAGAGGGTTGTTCTAAGTAGAGATTCTTTGAAATTACAGAAATGGTTGGTATATTGCCCCCCTGGTAAGAAAAAATACTCGAGGGAAGATTTCTAGGTTTGAGCAATTCCAATAACTCATGATTTATGAAGGATACGTGTAACGTTTTGGCCGAAGCAGAATCGCTAAAAACAGTACAGAAAATGTATCTGTAGGCAGATTTTATTTTGTTTTTGGTCTTAGTAGTTTGCTCAAACAAAATATTAAGTTATTTATGATACAAGTGGTAAAAGTTAATTTTATTTTGTGAGCAGGAAATGTTGCGACAGTAGGCCGAGTGGCGCAATACTACGCGCAAAATAAAATCACCTTTTACCACGTGTCATACACCACTTTTTAGGAAGCCATACTAACTTTTTTTTTAATTCAAGCATACAAATCACAATGATACTTTAAGATCAGTAGTTGCTGATGCGATCAGACGAAAGTATTCTCTTTTAGCACGCTTTGTGCGCCCTGAAAGTAACCTCTTGATTAGGGGCTGTCTAGACATTACATCATTTTATTTTCACTGTGTCCATGGTAAATCCTAACGCCCATGCGTGTCTTACACTCTACGTAGGTGCCCGCGTGGATTCACGGACATTTACGGCTCTCGCGTCGCTGGTTCCAGAAGAGTGATGGATTCGTAATTTTCACGTAAGAACAAAGTTCAGATGTAGGATATTCGTATGCAATATCTTAAAGCAATACTCGATAGGTTATATCGAACTCGAAAACGTGCACATCTGAAGTAGATTCTGTAACTTAATTAACGAACAGTAGTGAACATACAACTATACATGTGAAACCCCTTCAAGTCAAACTTTTCAAGAGGTGCACAATTTAGAGGCGTTCACGACTGAGATGCTCACGAATGTACCATACTATTTCATCTGAATCCAGTGAATAATGAAAAAAAAAGTAGAAGTTACTGTGGGCGAGTAGAACAAACATACAATTTTTTTTCCTATGCTGTTTTGTTTTCCGATCATGTTGATAGGCCGAATGTGCAGTGGAACAGCGCCTCGAAGAATGTAGTAAATGTTCTCGGAATGTCTAAAATGTTTTTCAGGGACACTTGCTAGTTAACAGTTGAGAATGTCTACCGTTACTGGAGTAAGAAAAGGAATTAAGACATCCCTCGATCGATTTATCTCTGGAGAGGTCATTGCTAATTCGGTGAATCACGGCGAAATGCAATCTATCAAATTATTTATTTTATTATGACACCTAAAAGGCGTCCTATATATATCCTTTTACTCGCGTCTGATTCTAATTTCTGGGCTCATGGGAAGTGGATCTGAAGGCGATTGACTTTGCTGATTTTACATCCTGCGCTCTTGTTTCCACAGCTTTTGCTCCTGTGATATGACATGCCCCTAAGGTTGGCCGACAAAAATTTGCTTTTTATGCAATGATTGTGAGGTAATGCACAACGGTTGGATGGGTTGCGTCTCAATCTTTGTTAAAATGTTTTCTAATCTTAAAAGAAAATATCATGGTGTTCGGTTTTCATAAGGTTTGTTCATTGGTTATTGGATAATCGACAACATCGAACTTAAGAGGATTGTATTACTTGAGTACATTGCATTTAGATTGACACAAATATTTGAAGCCCCAAGTTTGCAATGGCTCTGAACATTGAGAGCAATTTGCTTTTTATGAGAATTTAAATAATGCATATTACTAGTATCCTGCATGTGATTAAGCGGAATATAGAACAGGGGTGTCCAACTTGCAAGGGCCACAACTTAAACCTTTAATGTGATTGCGGACCATATTTTCATTACTCGGGCGATCCACACGTGACTTCCCCGTATTGTTGATCATTTTGCCCAGCTACTCTGAAACGGACGGTGTGTGTGTGTGTGTGTGTGTGAGTGTGTGTGTGTGTGTGTGTGTGTGTGTGTGTGTGTGTGAGAGAGAGAGAGAGAGAGAGAGAGAGAGAGAGAGAGAGAGAGAGAGAGAGAGAGAGAGAGAGAGTGAGTGTGTAGGGGGACGGATTCATGTGTGATATCAGTCCGTACCATGCACAATGCAGTGAAACACATTGGGATGATTTTGAATTTCTGAATATTCTAGAAAAATAATTCTTTAAAACTAAACTTAACCTATTTTTACATTAAAGGGATGTTGGCTGGGAGCAGCGTGCGTGCGCTAGGCACATAATATTTTCGCCCGACATGGATGAAAGGGACTTTCACTTTTTACTATAACCTGTCGCGGGCCACAATAAATGGCACCGCGGGTCGCCTCTTGGACCATCCTAATATAGAATTGGAGAATTACTAAAAAAAATCGGCGGTATTCAAAGTTGGTTTATGAATAGATATTGCATCCATTCAGTTGATTAGATGGTCGAAATATTTTTAACATGGGGAATTAGTGTCCTTCGGGTTAGGCAGCGATCGGCTTTGTTGCTGGCCTTTAGATATTCAGAATGTAATATTTGGTAATTGTTTCTATTCAATCAATTTTAGTGAAAATCCTGTGAACGGTTTACACGTTAGTGTCCATGGACAGCTGAGAACTATGCTTTCGGCATCAAAGACCCATAAAACACGGATTCCGACAACACTACGTATTCGAGGAAAATAGGTATTTACCCTATTTTGTATTAGGGGCCCACGTAACTAGGTCTGTCGAAAAATGGCACTTTTTCCCCCGCATTATTATAATAGATATAATTCGTGAGTAGAATAGGAGAAAGTAAAATTTGAAAGATACTGATGTCAAAGTAAAAAAAAAGTGCAATTTTTTAAATTTATTTTACGTCAAAAAACAGTTAAAACTATGTATGGCGTGATATGGGGAGAAGTGAATTTTGTGCACCTATTTTCTTAAAACAAACATTCAGCAGTGTGTTATTGATTTTTTTTTTTTGGAATTGAAGAGCTACGATTTAGTTCTAGCTATTTTAATTAACTTTTGATATCGTATAAGCTGAGGGTCGCTTGAAAATGTTTGTTAGTCGATCTCAGTGGCTAGTGGATGAAGGATCCCTTGCGTAGAGATCCGGGAACACTTTCGGTAAATACGAATGTTGTTTGTCGGTTATGTCGGAAAAATACTAGCTCGGTGTCCTCATAAATAGAATGACCCCTTGGTGCGCATTCGTTACTTCGGTTTACCGCGAGGCATGTCATTTACACATGCTTGACTGGTGTTAGAGGATTGCTGCTTAATCACTTTAATGACATTAGTTTAAAAGCAACAGTTGGTAGACAACAACGCCAACTTAGAACACAATCATTTGTAGAATTACAATTATTATATTAAATGCAAATTTCTTTTGTTTTCAACTATTTTACTTATGACTATGGTTGTTACATACTTAGCTTCAATATACCCTTGTTGCGAAATTAACATTCAAAGTACTCATCGTCATTCAACATTAATGTGTACTTGGATTGAATTAATTCCAAACAATGAAACTGTCTCTTTCACACAGAACTGTGTTGACAATACGTTTTCTATGAGTTTGTTTTATTTGTACTGAATGACATGATACTTATGTTACATGTTTCCTTCTTTATGTTAATTTTTGAATTTGTTAGGAAAATGTGACGAAGACTCATTATCATCTGCTGCATTCACACGGTCGAAACTGCAAAGGTGTACAACTGCTTGTAGTGTAGAAGATGACCCGCAGGTCGCAGCAGAATCTAGATGATTGTAGGAGTGACTGTTTATATTTTGTATCACCAGATGGCCTTAATTTCTCGAGTCAGGATTGCCAGCCACAGAGGAGTAACCTCGGACATTGCACGTATAATTTTTGGCATGTTAATGTGAAATTAAATTATCTATTGATACAAGATTAATTTCGAAGTTTTGTGATAACGATGTCGACGAAAAGTGGCTTTTACTAAACTGTTGGCAACAATTCCTTTATAGTGACTGTTCATTCTAACCTATATTAGCGCTAGACAGAGACCATACGTATATTTTTAATTTAAGAGTATTTCCAGAATTAAAACCTAGCAGTATAGTTTGAGTTTTTGTGTGTTCGATATTTTCATTAATGTGATTTATTGCATTAATGATTGTTGTAACTGAAACATCATTGTGGCTCATGACAAGGTAAGAGCATGTAGACACAGGACTGTCTGGCATCGACACCATTGCTTATTTATATGAATTCGATGGATAAATTAGTGTGCGATTAAGAAGTGTTACGGTCGGGATTTATTTATTACTTCCGGGATTCCTCTTGTTATTTGTAGAATTATAAACTACTTTGAATATAATTTGGAGTTCGTTCTGCTTGTAACATTTTTTATTTCAAGTGTAAAACTGAAAACTTGGCATAACTGTTGAGTAGTTTGTTTGAGACGTATGTTCCAACGTTTAAGAGTATAATATTTATTTTGGAATGAATGCAGAAATAATTGTTGGTTAATGATTACAATATTGTAGAGCGAAGAAAAAGAAATGAAAAACGGTAGCTTTCCTTTTTGATCAAGTGCATGTGACCTTGGTGAGGAGTCGCAGGTGTTTGGGAAACTTGATAATTGACCGATAGTCTTAATAGTCTCTGTCGAAACTGGCCGTTTACCATAGATGTAATTTAAGTCGCCGCGTAAAAATTAGTGAGGATGTCACATTCTCTCCGAAAAAGTTCTCTGCGGAGACAATGGACTTCCTGGATTTATATTTTTTAGTATTTGACTAGAGAAATGTATAACAACGCAGGTGACGAAATATATGACATGCCATGCCCCCTGTCCCCTGCCAGTGCGATAAGCAAAGGGAGCAGGCGGTTCTGTTTACTCTCATGGGTCCACAAAACACCGATAACCTCAATGTTCAACGACTTCGTCAGACCTATCTATGTGTCACTTTACATTGTGGACAGAACGCCCGTCGAATGTGTAGATCAAGAATTACTTTGAACCAAACGTTTAGGATGATTACAAATAGAATAGGCCGGAGGGAGTGGTTTTTGCTGGAAACCTGTTAATCTTGTTCGATTGATTGATTGATTTATTAATGTTTCCGGGCGCGTCAACTGCTATGGTCATTAGTCCCGTTAGTGTAGTGCATGTTTTTTCTCGGGAGATGGCGGTGATCTTCCCCCGCTGGATGGCGAGATCCGGCGCCGACCTACCGTCGGCTAGTGGGGTTTCCCCCTAACCAGGACTCTCCCACCAACGGGGCACCGCCCCAGCCGGGACAAGCTCTAAGCTCCCGACCGGTCTCCCGAAATATGTGGTAGTGTAGTGCATGTTAGTGTAAGTGTGTGTGTAAGGGGAGAGGATAGGACAAGGAAGATGAAGGACAGATCGCGCGCGGTCCGTGGCCCGTTTGGTAGGGTACTGCTCCGGCATTCGCCTGGTGTTGATCGGAGAAACCACGGAAAACTACCGATCAGAGCAGCCGGCCGCTAGAATTCTCCTCCAGACAGCAGCTGAATTCGACTTAGCTGAAAAGCTAGTGTCGAAAATTCTGCCGCCGTCAGAACCTAGGACCTTCCGGTTAGAGGCGCTGCAGTGACATCAGTTGATGCACTGAGCTACCGCTACCGGTAATCTTGTTCGAAAATAACTAATGAAATATGGATATGAAATACTCGAACACGAGTGAATGAGCAATTAGATTGATCATTTCGTGTTTCCGGGCGCGTCAACGACTATGGATTCAGTCCCGTAAGTGTAATTCACGTTTAATCTCGGGAGGTGGCGGTGTTCTTCCCCTGCTGGATAGCGATATCCGGCGCCGACCTACACGTCGGCTTGCGGACTTTTCCCTCATCCAGGTATCTTCCCCCGCGGAGGACCGCCCCATCCGGAACGAGCTGAGCAATTGGGGATGTGTAAAGTGACCGGAGCTGATGCTGTAGGCGCATGTATTGATTCCGTTATGTAGCGGTCCGGTGCAGCATGGTTTCCGGGAACGAGTTGTGCAGCAACGGGCGGATGATGCGCGAGAGGCTGTGGCAGCGGTCCCCGGCACATTGAGCTGTATTGGGAGCGCGACCCCATCGATCGGGATTTGACCCCTGACCCAGTTACTATCTCGAGCGCGCCGCGGCTAGATCCTCGGCGCCGGGCGCTGGCCGCGAGGCGGCGCTGGTGCTGGACGTTGGAGCTGCGCTTTCCTAGACGGCCGATCGGCCGGCCGCGTGGTCAGCGGAGCCTCCCGCTTTCACCGGCGCTAATGCCCTGGCAATTAGAAGGCGTCGTCGACGACGACGTCGTCGTCTCTGCCCCCAACGGGCAACATGTTTTCGAGGCCAGGCAGCGTTTGCCGCACGGTTGCTTGCGCAGCCACGAGCGCGACAATAATTCAGCTTAGCTATTGCATGGAAATGGGGAAGTGGAATAAAGGTGCGTTGAAAATTGGGAAGAAGAATTGAGTAGGGTAAGAACGCGAAAATACATTTTATTTATTTTTTGGAAAGAAGAGAGGAAACATGTCGTAAGCTGGCTTCATTAACGGTTGTCTGAGTTTCTGAATCTCCGCGTCTGAGGTACCGAAACATTTTCGTATTTTGAATTTCGCTGGAAATATCGTCCACTAATCAAAACATCTTTAAATTTGGACTAGAATGACGTACTGAGTCTTTCATAGATGTTCAGATGTTGACAGGATATTCCCTGGTATTTGACGCTGCATTGATGTATAAAATGAGTGTATGGTACAACAGAGTAATACGAGTAATTGTCACTGAACATTAGACTGTCACAAGTAAGCGTGAAACATTACACTAATTTAGGAGAGTGTTACTTGATGCCAGCAAGAATGAAATTCTCTTCATTCTGTTGTTTTCGCTTCGCTTCGCACTTTCACTCGTGAAAAATAGTCGTCTAATAGTGTCATCTCTGGTTTCATTAACTACTGGGTTGCACTTCAGACCCATATCAGACGGCACTCGACGATGCTACTGTTTGTTAAAATTCTGTCGTGAGATATGTCCTCGAAAAATATGACGCTGAAAAATGAACCGAAGCGAGACGATCATGTGTATAATACATTATGAATTTGCACAGGAAGACCGGACATTTATGGCAAGAGAAGTTGCCTTGCGTGCATGATGTGGCTATGTATTTGTGTTTTAGTCTCAGTAACAGCTAATTGCAGTGGATATTTTGCAGGCTTATTGATACATTCTTTTTTGACTTTTATTATGAAAGTGTAAGCGTGGGCCTTCAGAAGATTGGTGGAATCCTACGCGATATGTTAGACATTACTTTTAAAGGGGAGAATTTGAAGTATTAATTTAAGTGAAATGCACCTGGGTGAAGAATGTAGTTGAGAAGCAAAAATTATTGTATTGTAAGTATGATCTGTTGTCTTGGGGCCTAGCAGAAACCAAACTCCTCGAAAGCAAGGCGGCCGCTAATCTTTTGTGGTATACGATGGCCTCAAGGTTCGTGGAGACGTAGAATCTCGATGAAGATAAGAAACGTATTGAAAATAAATAAAGGTGAATTCAGTCATGTGCGTACTATAGATGCCAAATTACCTTGCTATCACAAGATAATACAAGTATTTGGAGGTCGCAATTAAATATTACGCGAAAAATATAGTATGAAATAAAAAATAAGTAATGGTATTCTCAAGTTGTGTTACGAAACAGGGTTATAGTATTACGGAATAAGGTAATACTTCTAGAATGTGGCGTTGCTGACAAACTGAGATGAGTAATATGTCCTTGAGTGTGATCTGCTTACGAAATACATGTTTATTGGTTTACTATATAAAATTGTAGCATAACAATAGCTTAGCCAAAGCTGATGTTCAGCTAATGCTTCTAAATAAAAAAGGAACATGAAACGCCAAAATTTAAATTCTCCTTAATCCAATCTACAGTATTTTGCTACCATATGTTTCCGTCTGACACGTGTATTTCACGTGCCAAAACCGAACGCATTGGTGATTTGCCAAATTGCACCGCACGTGACACGTAGCCTTAGAGAGATAACACGGTAACCTTGTTTTTAGTCCCTGGACCACAAAGGCTTTGCGCATGAGTATTCATGACGGAGTACTTCGCGCGTTTCTTCAGCGTTCGGTGCCTGTCTGGCGACGTTTCGCGTCGGTCCACACCATACGCGACGCGTACCGTAGTAATCGAAAACCAGGCTCCACCACTATGGCGCTGGAATTTATTCCACGAACGCGCGAATTGATGAGAAAGATACATCGTGACGTCAGCTCGCCGCGGTGTTTCCCCCCAAACGAGTTCGCTAGCTTCCAGCGGCTTCCGCTGCCGTGTTTATGGCCGCGGGCTGCCTTCACTTGCCGTCGCCGCTCCTGCTGCGCTCTGGGTGACCTTGCTCCGGTCGTCGGGGCCTGACGACCCGCCGCCTTCTGGACACGCAGCTGACCATCACGCGGCCGCTTCTGTGGCTGACGGTCAAGCGGGCCAGGGATGCGAGGAAGCTGAACGCAGTGAGGATCGCATCATAACATTCTGAATGCATCAGGTTGCATGAAGGGCATTTTAGAAACTCCTTAGTTTATTAAAATTGACCAAAATGGCGAGCGGAGACTCGGATTATAAACATTTGTAAATTACGTTACACTGCGTAATGGTAAAGTTAAAACGAATAACGAATTATCTGCAATAACCAAAGTTTAGCTTGCCGGTTTATTTACATTGTTTACGAAACAGTCCCTGTAATAATGCCTACTGTTTTACGATCTTCTGTAAAATGGATATTACGAGGTGGAGATAGAAATTCGGAGGCGGGGTGAACAGAAATGTTTTGTTTTTCAAGTGGTTCGATTGAGACTGGGCGGATCGCCTGGATGGCGACATCAGCACGAATTGCATAACAGTGGGACGACTTGATGCGACGGCGTCATCCGCGCCGCGTCCCGCCCACCGGAGAGCGCGAGCGCGCTAGCAAGCCGCAGCCTGCGCCTCGCTTCGCCGCGCCGGTCGCGATTGTCCCGCGTATCGATTGATCGGGAGAGCGGGTAAACAAGACGCGTGTCGCCATGACGACGGCCGCGTGGACGGCGGCGGCTGCCGGCGGTGCCGCCTGCATTTGCCTCGCCTTGCTGACGTGAAGCGCGTGCGCGCGCGCCCGCCCGCCGCGTCGGAGGCTGAAACGTCGACGGTGGCAGCGGTGGCGGCGGCTGACACCTGTGGCGCCCTTTCTCGTGTTTGGCGCGCGCGATCCGCCCACGCGACCCGGGCCTCGTGTTCTGCGCGTGAATGAATCGGTCCGGGAAGGCGGCTGTGCTGCTTTCGAGCTGGCTCGCTCTCGTACGCGCGCGCCGCTGCCGCTGCGGTTGAGCGCGCGCGCTCTATCACTCGCGGCGTTTGCTTAGTTAGAGCTTCACTAAGCCGCCCCCCCCCCCTCCATCTGCCTCGCGGGATCGGCGGCGCTCGTGGGTTGCCATGCTTCGTTGTAACTGTCGAGCCGTCTCCTGTTGCGGCGCCTGCTGCCCGTGCGAGTGAGTAGCGAAATGAATCGCAGCTTCTGTTAATCGCGCGTCGTGAAATGTACGGCGTTGGCGTTTGCTCTCTGTGCTTGTGTTTTCTTCGTCCGCGTGCGTGGCCTTGCCGGCGCCTGTTAGCTGGTCACTAATTTCGCCTCCCATTGGAGCCTCGGCGCGATTGCGCTATCTGACGTGGAATGTCCAAGGCCAAAGTGTGTTTTCCCGTCGCGCGGCCGATCGATGTGCGTGGCGCTTTAGTTCCTACTCCCTTCGTTGGCGCCGGCCGCAGCTTAGCTCCGTTGCTTTTTCAGTCTCCGTGTCTGTGTGTGTCTACTTACCCCTACCACGCTCTGGCTGCTTACATATTTCTTTCTTGCTGCATTTCCTCCAACCTTTCCTCGTTCTCTTCTCTTTCTGTGCTAGCATGTGGGCCTGAGCTTGCCATTCTATTATTACATCTCTTCTCGTACCGTCTCCTCGCTTCTGCTTGGTAGACAGCTGCTTCGTGCGGTCGCGTGCCAGCCGCGATGCACGAGTGGCATTCCAATGCCACCATTGTTTTTGATGGATTTCTGTCCCAAAATAATTCAATTATTGAGTTGTATTTAGATGGGATGGATTCAATTATTAATATCTTGTATTAGTTTCTCGATCAGTTTGCACTTATTTTCAAATTAGGTGGATTTTTCTCTAACTTGTAATGTCACGGTAAATATTCTGCCCTGTGATATGCATTCATTACTTTGACCATAGTGTTCCAGAGGTACTATCTTTACGTCACCCAGTACTACTTGTAATGTCAGAGACTTCACTAATAATTTCAGATTTTGTCGGGCCACTCCCTTGACAGGACAGTACTTCGGAGAATTTCTTTTGTAATAATTCACAAATTGCTTTGATGAAAGTTGTCATGCATTGTGACCCTCAAAGAAATTTGATTTCTGGTGGAAACTCTCAATACCTTTATTAACCAACTCAGGTAATGGTTGCTGATTGCGTTTCAATTAGGGGAGCTTCATGTTTTGATTTTTGAAGAATTGGAAGAAATAAGAATGTTCCGCATACGATTACGAAGCCCAATTGTAAATAGCTTTCGTCGTACTTACGGTTCAGCTGTGGTTTTCTTCAGATGTAAAAGGACTGTTACGAGTCATTTAATGTTTCTTCAGTATTAAAACAAAATAAAAAAATCACAACATTAAAAAGATATCACTTAGGTAGTACTGAATTACTTGGTTCAAAATTCACTTACTGCCGACGCCACCGGGTATGAAGAACATGTAAATAGTATCTATCATAAAGTATTTATTTAATTGTACACAGCAGTTCCAAAAGTACGAAATTGTGCAAGTAAAAGGTACTACTAATTTAATATCGTCCTCCAGTACGCCAACATGTAGATCGAGCGATGGATTCTTAGTTTTTTCTGTTGTGTAATTTTTTCGGCTCATTTATCGCCTCTTTCATCATTAGTGCAATTAACGGTATAATTTAGGTATCTTTTTTAATATTTGGGGGTTTCGGATGTCTAGACATAAAATTAATGATCTAATTTTACTGAAAGTCTGTGGTAATAAACGTATAGCAGTATGCCCTAACACGCACGTTGAAATGTGCGTTTTCAAGTCATTTCATTCAGGAACCTATATTCTTGAATTGCCGTGAATCAATGAAAATGTATTTATGGGAGCTCGGATTACATTGAAAAGGTTTGTTTGTTTACTTTTCATAGAATTCGGATCTGAGGAGTGAAGGGTTTTGCTTTGCAGCTAGTCAAATCAAGCCATTCCGCTCGTCTTCTGTCATTTGAAGTAACTAGTGCTGTTGAAACTACCTCGTGCATAGATGGGACAAGATTTTCCATGAAATAAGTACACGTAATTCCACTTGCATAGAAAAACAGAACTGTTATCTCCCCAGTTTTTTAATGGTTGGTAATGATGTAGAAGGAGGGAGGTTTACGTAGCAATCTGGATAATCTTCCAGATTCTTTTTAACATATTCTAATCTATTGACGGCAAAGTCTGCCCGATATTATCGAAGGTAGAACAAATTTTAATTTCACTAGAGAACTATAAGTGAATCGTTGATTTATAAGTGTTGGAAAATACAGCTTTAAGAGTGTTTCTTTAGAAAGTTACATCTCTTTGGTATCGTTCACTTCATATATCAAGAAAATATATCTCTTGGCGTCTGATAACCTTTTATAATAGACTGAAAAAAAAAACGTTACGGTAATGTTTGTTTGAGTTAAACCGGATCTGAAATCAGGGCGAAGAACCGGATCCAGAAGAAAGTTGGGTGAACCAGAACGAAAACCAAATGAGAAAAAATACGGTTCATTGCCCCGTTTCCAGTATTCCGACGCAGGAGGTTTCGTTTTTTCCTGGCGGAAGCCGCGAGTAAGTCGACACGCACGTAAGGAACGGCCCCTTCTTTTCGTGGGAGGGGTTGCCAGCGACGTCGCGACGCCACACCGCGCGGCGCCCCCGTCCGCCCGCTCTCCCTGGCGCCTCCGACGCCGACGCCGACACCGCTCGCCGCCGCGTGGACCCGCGGCGCCTCTCGCTTCGCCCGAGGCGTCGCCGCCAACGCTATGAATTAAACATGTCAACGGAGGTAGCAGCGACAGTGCGGGCATGCGGCGCGGCACGTGGCGCCCTCGCTTCCCGGGCCGTGGAAAATTCCGTGCGCCTCCGCCGCCGCCACCGTCACCAGGCGCGCGCGCGCCCGCTCTCCACAAATATTGTAACTGACCGCGTCCGGAAACTCGGGGCACCCGCACGAATTAGCCCGCGCCGTGCCGCCTATGCCCCTCGCCTGTAGCATCATCGCTCTCCGCTGCGATCGCCCACCCGCGCTCGCGGGACCTCACCCCCCTCCCTCCCTGCACAAGGACGGGTAAGGCAATAGCCTGAGATCAGGAACCTCTACTTGAAAGGAAAGGGAGAAAAGGAGAAGGAGAAAATGAAAGGTGATTTGATGTGAAGCATTCAATGTGTACGTAAAGATCGACAACGGCGTTAATTGAATACATATTTGCTTTTGTAGCTCTGTAAATAGACGTTCAGATCATTAATAAAAAACCAATTATTTTTGAAAAATTATACTGAAGTATTTTTCACTGCATGTTTGTTTGTCTAAGCAAATGTTTCTGGCTGTAGGCGTACCGAATTTGATTGAAGTTCAACCCTGTTTCTTTCCGTCATTGCTGTCCTTTTCATTCGATATCTTCATAAGGCTGCGATTTGCTTTTCGTTGTATTATTAGCTCCCAATAAGATTGGCGTTCCACCCGAAGATTAACTGTTCTTCAGAATTGGACGTGAAGATTGATTGTTTGGACTTTTTCAAGGGTTAAGGAAAATGTAAAGTAACGATCAGAGAAAAGAAATTATTGCAAAGGAATTTTGTTTGTATGTTCATTAAAGAGAAGACTATTGCTATCCTGTGACTTATGGTTGGGCGTCGTGATTAGTCAAGAAAATTACTCGTAGATATTTCGATGTGTTTAACTTGTTCAGATAAGAGAAAGGAGAGTGTCAGCAGTAGTGATAAAGAAGAAATGGAGTTCTTCTCGAAGAGGACTGACAATGGGATGCTATGTTAATGGAAGAAGAATGTGAAAGGCCTTCCGAAGTTTCAATTTTTTGTGGCAACATCAACTTCCATGAAACTTAGCTTGTAGGCATTGGATAGCATCTACAGGTTTCAATTCGACGTGTCGAATAACATTCCTGAAGCAACTTAAACGTCTTTCCTGATATTTGAAACTTCATTCTTGTCGTTCACAGCCTGCGTCATGAAAGAGGCAAAAACTCCAGAAATGGATTCCGTTTACATATTCGTTTTGCATATTTTGTAAAGAATCTGACAACAGGTAAAAAGAATTAGGGTCAGTAATGACCGGTTCTGAGTTGAAGCTTCCGCATATAATGTGGAGTATTTACGTACCCTCCAGTACATTTCTTTACCGGAATTCAAGCGATACGCGCTGTTTACATTGTTTTAACCGACTGCGAAAGGAGGAGGTTGTATAGTGTGTTTATGCATTTTAAAAAATATTTGTTCAGCCATAACTTGCGCACATTTTTCCCGATTTAGATGATTTTCCTTTGCTTTAAAGGATACACTTTCCTGGTGGTAACAGGGCCACTATGTAATTAGAAATTTACACTGAATATGTTTTAAAAAGTTTCTACACTTAAGTTATGGTTATTTCATACTACAATAAAGATTATAATCTTCCAATTGTCAACTATTACCAATTTATTATTAACTTTTCAACGGTGCAAGTAATGACATTAATATTAATAATGCCGTTTTATTAGAATTCCGAATTCATACTGTTTCATTTCATTACATTTGATAAAAATCTTAATTATCTAAGAGTTCGCATAATGGGAAGTAATAAGGTATTGACGGCAGTTATCACAGTAATTTATTAGTCATGAAAAGGAACGAATTATTTATACAGTGTAGAATGGAAGTAATTTTATTAATACACCCACTACGCATCCGCCTCGTTCCCCTCCTTTCCCCTCATTTCACCACCGCCTCGCCCTCTTTGACCACACCTACCTTGCCGTGCCTCTCCGGCCCCATCCGGCAGCGCGCCGTCAGCTGCCCCTGTTCGTTCCGCTGTAACGCAAACCCTTAATACGCAAATGCGGGGCGGGCTGCTGAATGCAACACATTTTGTGAAGAAAATGGGCAACTAGTTGAATCGAAGCCCTGTAATTTTGACACTCGACCACTCAAAAGTATTAGAGCCAAATTAGAATGCAATAGCTCCAAGAGGTTCAAAAGTTTTTGTGGTATATACACATACGTATACATACTTTACTTTTATATAAAAAAGTAGAATTCCCTCTGTTTTCGTTCCTTGTTCATGAGATGTGTTACATAATGACTTTTTGTTTTGTTTTCGGCACTGTCTCCTCTTAAAGTGAAATCGCCGTTAATTCTTCTATAAATACATTGCGGAACGTTTCGAGTGCATTGTCTACGTGCTTTAAAGATGCGTCTTACTGCCATGTGCAAGGCCTATAGATTTGATTCAACTTTATCCGTGCGAACGACCCTGCACCTAAACAGCGCAAGGGCTTTTTTCCTTCCAAAAACTGGATATTTTTCGATGTAACCGATTTTATTTTAGGTCTCGTGAATCGATCTTTTTAATTTTTGAGTTCCGGAATATGCGAATGAGATATTTTGAAGCTGTTCTAAGAAATAGAAATTCCCTTCAAATATCCATTTCAAATTCGCAGGATCTCAAGGTGTGCCGATCACAAAATATTCATTTTCGAGAAAATCCAATTAGGTTCTTTCCAGACTGACAGATTTGGGGGGGGGGGCTTTTTAAGGAATTTGAGACTCCCAAAATGTGTATTTCCGTGAAATTTCGTCACCGTTTTATTGCAGTCTTGCATCTTTCTCTATACTACAAATATACTCCGTACATACCAGCACATGAAGTTTGTGCTTTTTATATTTCGAAGTCTGTTTGAAATTTTAAAAAAAATCTTAAAATAAACTATTTCCAAATGATCACCTTCAGTAACCCCAAAAATATACACATTTTCGGAATAGTGTGTCGGGTTTAAATTGTAGAATTTTAAGCGTTCCATGTTGCTTGCGCTGATAAACCTTTACAAATATACTTTTTACATGACGATGCTCTCTTTCATTCAAAGTATCTTAGTAACTACGTTGACCAATTCTTTGACTTCCACGCTCATAACCCATTGGACTTCTTACTGCGGAACGTGTGAAATCATGGGTACATTCCACTGCTCTAAATAAGAAAACAAATCTCATACAGAGAATTGTGCAAGACTGGACTGTGACTGAGCAGCAGGTGTGTATTTCAACGACAAGTTCTAGCACGCAATCAGGCTGTGGGTAAGAAGGTAACGAAAATACGAAGATACAAAGAAATTTATTAACTTAAGACTTCAGAGACTTTCAGGTCGACTTATATTCTGGTACAGTTTAAAAACCTATTTCTTTCTAAATATACCACTCAATCGTTCCAAAAAAGTGTTTTTCTGTGAACGATACCAAATATGTTAGATTACAAATTCCTGTTCAGAATTTGGACATTTATGAGAAAATTAAGAAAGTTTTTTTTTTATTAAAGTGTCTTTCTTCACTCTAGTTGAAATTCATCTAAACGAATGACACATACATTGGGAGCTACATTCACCTGATTTGTTGAAATTAATTCGGCCTCAAAATTCTGTATGTAAGATGACTTCCAGGCCGAGATCCAAGAAAGTGGCGCCAACTGGGTCACGAATTTGTAACAAAACAACACTGTGTGAGAGAGAGAGAAGATGTAAATATTTATATTAGCACCTTTGTTTCGGTTCACTTTTAATCTATAAGCCCCAATCTGTACTTTTTTGTAAACGTATTTTTAATGTTTCCTAATGTTGAGTAGTACTTGGTGAATTTTAGTAAATATACTACTTGTACGATTTGAGCGCTTTGATGTATATGTTGTAAGAAAAAAATTATCAGGTTTATTTCATTTTCAGTAATTGCTGCTATTTTTCGCAGTTGTGTAGCAGTTTCCTTGAAATCCGCTTATCCTCAAATTCCTCTTCAGTTACCAAGCTTGTTTATTTACAGCATTGATAAAGTGTGATTAAATAATATTTGTACATATTAAATAATATGTTTTGTTGATATGATGCTAGAATCTGCGCCTTTTCCGAAGTATGTTTGCCCAGAATCTTATTTGAGTCTTTGACGGCGTGTTGGATCTGAATTAATTCCATTATTTTTACTTTTTCGCTACGAAGTAAAGAGAAAGTTGTTTAATGGTGCGCGAAAAATGGCGAATTTTCGGCAGAGAAACTCTTATTGCGGGGTCTTGATAACGAAAAAGTGGATAAATCGTGTTGCTAAATTTACACAAAATAACACGTGGTGTAGCCAGAATCCATGTTTTGTGGGTCCTTGATAGCGAAAAATCGATTGACGGCAAAATGTCTATCCGTCCGTCCGGCTGGCTGGCTGTTTGTTTACGAACAACGCTAGCGGCTAAACCGTTCAGCCGATTTTCTCCAAAATTTATATTCCCCAATCGATCTGACTAATATCGCGGCCCCTTGAATTTCAACCCGATGTTTTCATTTTGGGGGTACTGTACATGAAGCCCCTGGGACAATTTACAAATTAAAAAAATACTTCATCGGTTTTGATTAAATTTTGTTCTTGGATAGTGTAAAGGATGTTTAAAAGAATGGTGCAGATCTCATGTTAGTTGGAAACCCTAATTTTTTGAAAGTTCAAAATTTTTTTCGGCGTCTGCCTACAACTACAATTATGAATATAGAGCTTTTTTCTTTATGAAATCTGTTCCTTAAAAATTGATTTTGAAATAAGATCATGTACAGTTTTTGAAATTTTGAGTTCTTTTCGGTAATTTTGCGTGAGTGTACGGGTGAGGAAGTACGTGCTGTTTTAGCACCACTAGTTTACTTTTGAAAGGCTTATAATACTAATCAGTTTTGTATTGCCGAGAAAAACAGCAACATTTTCTTTATTTTGTCCTTTCTCGGGACCAAAAAATGACTGTGCGTGAGCCATGTTTGCCTTTAGTCTTTGTGGCACTTTTCAATTGATTTCGAGTTCCCATTGCCCCATTAACATTTAGATAGGTTATATCTAGGAGTTTCGAACGTTTTTTATTTCATATGTGCAATTAGCATCGCTGGAAATTCGGGCCAAGGTACACAGTAGAAGCGGATATTGTTTTGTGACCTATTATTTGAGCTCATTCCCGCATCAGTGAGGCCCATCAAGCCGTTTGACTGCAGAATGACGAAAGCATCGTATATATAAAAATATACAAATTTGTAGCAATCGTGTTGATTGCTACAAATGAGGAGTGGCATCATTAAATTCCTCGATCGATTCTGTCACTACTGCCAATGTTTGTGGAAGAAATAGTATGCCTCGTGACTTACATAATGCTAGTACAAGTGCTCACACCTTACTATTGTAATTCGTAACAAAAACGTCTCTGTTGCGCCAATGGTATCGATAGGCGAGCATGGCTGCATGGTTTTAGAGCAGGGGCGAATCCAGCCGATCATTTCGGGAGGGGGGGCTTCGTAGATTTTTGTTAAATAATAAGCATATTTGTTATAATATTGTGTGTGATTTTCGTACTGTGGATATACTATACAACATTATTGTTTAAATAATTATAAATTCGAACAAATATTTTAATCAATTTTTCCAAATAAAGAAAGCTAAGCGAAAACTCAAGGCCTTTTGAGGGGGGGAGCATGCCTTCCCCCTGGATCTGCCTGTGTTTTGGAGACGGGTCCGTACAGGAACAAATCAGGGACTCTTTTATCTTTTGACTTCGCATCGATATTGACATAAGTCCCTTCTCTTCTCACGTGTTACATAATTTACGAACTGCTCTTCACGTCAAAGTCACACTGTAATCCAAGATCTCGGTTGAGTGCTACCTTCGATAACAAAGGCAGCCTTCCTTCGCTAAAGGCTATCTCCAGCGATCTTGCCAATCGCGGCAGGCACGCCCGGGTTGATGAAGCGCGATCCTGCAACTGCTTCGCCGCCTTCTCCGTTCCCCAGCCTCCCGCGACACGCCATGTAGCTTTTTTTTTTTTTTTATTACGCGCGGGCGGCTTCTTCCAAGTCCGCCCCGGTAGGAGCGCCTCGTAGCTGTAGCGACGCAGCTGTGCGGGTTCGGGCGCGCGCGGGCCTATTATCCGCGTCGGCAGCTCCAGGCGGAAGAGCCGAGCCGAGCGGAGCGGGGCTGGCGCGAGGCGGCGCAAGGCGGCGCGGCGGGTCAGCGGCGCCGCGGCGCTGCCGTTGCGAAATCTCGAGGCCCCAATTTGGACGGCGCCGCTGGCACGTGGCGCTGGTGGACTAATCCCTGCGGGGTCGCGCAGGGTCACTGCAGGTTATCTGTGCGGGTGGAGGTCCTCTGCCGCCACTGATTTTCCTGCACGGCTTTTTGGTCTTTTCATGGGCGTTGACTGTATGCGTCATTCCTCTCGATACTTTTCGTGAAACGCAGGATTTGTGTTGTATTATTGTGTTAACACAATGTTGTATTGCGAGGACTTTAAAATATGAGCAACTTTTGTTTATCATTCCTTCATCGCGGCAGTACGTCAGACCGACGTTTCGCGAATTAGAACATCAATGACTTTTACAAGTGATTGCGTACATTGTTACCTTCGTCGCTACGACAGAAGTCGAAGCTAGTGTAATTATTTATTACTAGCTTTGTGTGACAGTATACATAAGTTTAAAGATGCTTAGGCGTGCACAGTCTAAAACAAGAAGGGAGCCAAATACATTTCTGGGCCCCCTTTCCATTAAACTACTTTAATTAAAAATAACATATTGTAGTTGTAAATAAACTAATTAATAAATCAAATATACTGAAAAGACAATTTAATGATTTAATTAATAAATACTATTGATATGATTTGAAAACAGAGAAATGAGTCTCCTCTCTATGATTGAACAATTTACCGTACTACCAGATGATTTGGAGAACATTTTCCGAAAATGTCGCGTAGCAATTCCTCAAATTTGTCAAATAAGGAGAAATTCAGAGATTTAATATGTTTATGGAAATAAAATGTTTTATGACATAAGGCTACGGGGACCCCCTTTCAAAAGTTTCAGGAGGGCATGCCCCCCTCCGCCTCCCCCCACCTTCGCTGTGCCCACGCCTAAGTAAAGAGGCATTCTTAGATTTTTACCCACGTTTGAGGTTCGACGAAGCGTAAGCGGACATTTGATAGCGGTTGTCGGTGCGTTCGACCTTGTGGCAGCCTTAAAAACCATTTACGCGTAGCGCAGCAGTAGATGAACAGCACATCTCGCGCCCACCGGACAGTGTGGCTTCCGTCGCTCTTTTTGCGCGGAAGTGACAGTGAGCGCGCGGAAGTGTGTGTCCCGGAAACAAAATCTTAGTAACATGTTTCAAAACACGTATTCTCCTACGTGAGTCAGCTCAGCTCATGATTCGTAGGTGTCCGACATGTGATGCTGATGGCTCACGTCTTTATTCACGTTTCGGAAAGTTAGCAATCTAGGAAGCAGTATGATGCGAATGCAGTACTGAATTTTATTGGCGTTTCGAATTACGTTTTAGCCTCAAACTAGATATGTCATGGAAGTTATGACAGATACTACGTTATAAACGTTCCTTCTTATGCGTTTGGACGTAAACAATAGTTTGAAACAGAAACACTTGTGTAATACTGACGGTTTCGAAGGTGAAAATATAGGTATTGGTTTGCTGAGTATTAAAGTAAAGAAAATAAAAAATTGAAGAATTTAAGAAATTCAAACGCAGCTTCATTTGCTTTTGAGATATGGCTTGAAAATTTATGATGAAAATAATCGTTATGTAGCTCCTGTCAATTTTATTTATTAGGCTTTGAGGCTCTTCAACTGCTGATGCCATTGAGACCCATGAGTTACCTAATGAGTAGATTATAGCTGTGATGGTAATGGGAGTGAGGATAGAAAATTGGAGGGAATGGGAGGCAAGGGAAACGTGAGAACCACGAGAAAACCTGTCATGAGCTCGTCTTGTCCAGCCCAAATTCCACATTGGTTGGCCGGGATTCGCAGCGGGGCTCAGCGATAGGGGCGTCTGCCCTTGCAATTACGTCACGAGCCCTACGTAATTTTACGGGCAGTTCAATTGGCGCGAATCACAAATTAATATTGTTTTCGAATCAGCTATAACATGTGTCTGAGCTGTAATATGCAACAAATAGATACTACTATTCGATGTTCACTGTTGTAAGGATTTCATTTCAATTTCGCATGGGTGTGGAGCGTGCTCAGATGTTTCCTTTCCTTTCTCGTTTTCACTATTTTCTTGTTTTTCCTGTTCATTTTTTTTTTCTTTGTATCCTGTGCAAATTCTTTCCTTTTTTCCATTCATTTCTTTCCGTGTGTCGTATTTTCTGCCCCAGGGATTCCCTTCTTTCCGGTGTCGTACACACTGCGGTCTTCGCGCCGCCACTGGTCGTGTTGTCCGCAGCGATCCCCTTCCCCCGCACTCCAGAGCTGTAGGTGCCCGTCAACACGAGATTACAGCCGCCGCCGCGGGCCGGGCCGGGCCGGCGCTCAAAATAGGGAAAGAGAAAGCTCGGGAGCGCGCGCGCGCGGGAGCGTCGGACAGAGCTCCGTTTCTTGAAAATAGCTTCATCGAGCGACGTTGACGCAGGTTTATCGACTTCAGTCAGCCGTCTTTTCACATGCACGCGGATCACGTTCAGAGCGACGATCGCCACGCGCCGGGTGCCACCCAGTGAGTAGACCGAGCGGGCCGTGGTGTCTTCGCGTCGCGTGCTCACTGCACCGCGGCCAGCAGGCAGCGAAGGTCGTGAAGCGGGCCTTGAACTTTCGTGGCGGGACGGTCGGTCGCACTTGCTCTGGTTCTAACTGTTGACCCTTTTGCGATTGTTGCAGGCAACATGAAACTACTCGCGGGGAGTACTACGCTAAACGCGCGTTTGCCGCGGAAGACTGTCAAAGGGTTCGCTGCTAAGCGGCCGTCTTCGCACCTGCGACCGCTGCCTGGTGAGTACCTATGCTTAGTGCTATTTGTGTGCTAGTTTACTCGTTGGTTCATATTGCAATAATTCCCTCCCAAAAGAACTATAGATTACCATTCATGTTGTTATAAAAAAGCCATTTGCCTAATGCTGTTTTCAGGAAGTTGTGTTCAGAATATTGTGATAGTTGTTTGTAAGAGATTGTGTTAGTTTCTTTAAATAGTATTTTACACAGTGTCTTAAGATTGAGTTCTGCATGTTGCTAGCCCTTGGGAGATAGTAAAAGTTCTTACACGATAAGTACTTCAGAGGACATTTTGACGATTTTCGAGCAATTTGTCTTTAAAACTGAGTTTTATTCTACCATTGTTAAACTCTCATATAGAAATATAATTTTATTATGTACAATTTTTGGTAGATAAAAAGTTTTAGAATATATTGAGCCAAGAGAACTGATTAAATGATACGTAAACGCCAAACAGACTTCCTATAAGAATAATAATGTCGGTTATGTCAAAATAGGTTTACCTTTGATCATCTTTTTCGTTCAGATTTGCAGAATATAGCTTGCATTCTCTTCTACATCACAGAAGGAATATTTCATGAGAGTACCTTCGCTGGTTCCCCCACAGCTTATCCATTAACTTCATTGTGATGCTCTATCGAAATGTGGAATTGGGAAACGCCAATTGTTTTTCCTCTTTAGGTCTCATTTGTTTGGCCTAAGTTGGTTTTATTTTCTAGACCGAAAAAAGGTCTTGTCGTGAAGTTGATAAAACGGTAATGTGGAAGGAGCTACACAAAAGATTCTTTTGAAACAATGATGTCTCTGTCTTTGTGTGTGCTAGAGAAAAAGGTCAGGAGATATACCCTTGGGAACATTTCTTTTCGCTGTGTTTCAGCTAGATCTCTCCAATTCCGCACCCTCTTCAAGTTTGAATAGTTACGGGTCACTGACATCTAGTCACATCCATTTCATGGAATTAGCCAAAGAATCGTAAAGCTATCTCATAAAAATTCGAACTACGCTTGACACGTAACTTGTAATAGTGTAATATACTTGCCCTAAATCAGATGTGTAATTGATATTTTTGAATTGAGAGTGTTCAGTTAAATAATCGAGGGTTTCATAGAAGAGATGCGATTGTAATGTCCGAGTATCAGATTAATTTATCGTATCTACACGATAGCGCTGAAACTTGTGGAGATGGTATCTATACCGTTCGCCGAATTCCCGCAGAGAAGCCCAGTGAGCGGCGGCCTTGTTGCAAACTTGGGAAGCCCTCGCGAATCATAGATTTCCGAGAAAATGTGCCTCATGCAACTGCCACCCTGGTTCGCATTGGGGCTCTGATCGGAAGATCCTTTTTGTGAAAGCCGCAGTGCCATGTACAAAAACCAGATAGCCTTGAGAGCGGCGTGTTTTCTTCTTGTAAAGGCCGCGCCTGGAGAGAAGAAACACGACTGCAAAGTGGATCCCCCCCCCCCCCGTTTGTTTTTTTAGCTCCGTAAATGCGTGAAAAATTAAGTATTGTATTAAAGACTACGGGAGGGTGGGGGTTTGGAGACGGAGTGCAGTAGAACGCGTGATGAGTAATAAAGGCGTGGCGAATCCCCGCTGTGAGGAAATCGTTCGAAATCCGTTCTTCTTTCGCCCGCCCGTAAATATTCCTCCTAGCCGTACAAACACACCGCCCCCTCGCGAAGGCTGTTAATGTTGAAAGCTGTTTCCACTGTTCCAACCCCCAGTGAGCGGGCGAGAGGAGCATCGTACACCCATCGACGCCTCCGACAACTCCAACGACTCCGGCCTGGGCTTCGACCAGCACCTGGACGTAACCGGCACCGTGCACGCCGTGCTGCGGCTCTCGGATCGAGAGGTGAGAACAGCGGTATCTTGAGCCCAATACGCGACTGCAGGAGAGCAGTGTTTTTTGAAGCTTGTTGAGAAAACGTGCGCAGTGTTTAAATTTCTGGATTCAGTATTATGGAAGCTTCAGGAAAGACTGGGAAGTGCAAAACCAAAATCATAAAGCCGTTGGCAAAATAATTGTATTAATTGGATATTTTGAACAAATTATTCAATATATCTTCCTAAGAGTGTTTTACGGAAATTGAGAGCAGGAGTTGTGTTTCACATGTTCTGGAATAATTGTGTAAAATTTAAAATGTCTTACCTGGCTTACGTAATTTTTGTTCTACGGGAGATAAAAATGCTTAATTTTGGAAAAATACTTCACATAACAGCTTTTTTACTATGTGATGTGAAAATGGAATGGTAGTTCTGAATTCTGTTAATATGAAAGATGTTTCTTATTATATTATTCCTAATGTTTTAAACTGTTTACAAGGACCATTCTCTTGCTTTGTAATTTCTCAAAAAGAAAGCACTATTCCGTGCTAATGGTAATCCTAAATTATTAAAACCAAATAATTTAAAATGCTATCAGAAAAACTGACTTTCAATTTTTTAAACTTCATTAAGTGGAGTTCTTGTGGAACTTTTCCTTTTTTGTTTTAATTCCTGGGTTCCCTACAATTTTTTTATTATTATTATTATTATTATTATTATTATTATTATTATTATTATTATTTTACCGATAAACAATTTGATCTGTATCATGAGAATATCGAAAATACTAACTGATACTGCTAAAGAGCCATAATAAAATAAATTTATCAAGAATCACGATTAAGTAACTTGCCAACTAGAAATCTTCATTAATTAAAAATGCAAATAATGGCAGTGACAATTTTGAGTTGTATTTGTGATTTTAAATGTATTACATATCTTTTCTCTTTATTGTAGCCTATTTGGGATAATGGTCATTCTGAAGCAAAACGTAAGAAACTGGACATTAAGTTGGAATCAGATGATGCCAATGATAACTTCAGTTTTTCTCATGCAATGAGCAAATCACATAAAGCTACTTCACAACCTGGAGGGTGAGTATTATGATCATAACATTGTGTGTAAAGTATTTTGAGTTTCGTTAATGCAAAATTGGAGAGAAAAAATATTCATTAAATTGTTATTCTTGAAGTGCTAGGTTTAGGAAGAACCAAACGGGTCTTATACCATATGTTGTGCAAAATGTTCATTGTTATATTTTTCTCATTCAGATTTATTGCACTTATTGTGCCATTTTGATCGTAAGTGTTGAACTTTAGCTGATGATTTAATTAGATTATTACTTGATTTATAGATATTAAAAGCCTTTGCTGAAACTTGTTTTGTTTTCATTTAAAAACCAGTTGCTTAGTATTTTTTAATGGAACTTGATTTGGTAAGGGGGTTGGTAATTACAGCATTAAAATGTTACTGTAATTTAAAGGTTTCTGTGTTTTGATAACCATCTTTCTTTGTAATTGTAATCTTGTTTTTAAGTTCATAAAATTATATGCTTTCTTTTAACTTAATGCATAAAGAAAGAATTAATTTAATTTGAATGTAAACCAGAAACATTTGAAGAATGGTCATTGTTTTAGCCTGGAATGCCTAATGCCATCGCGAGGCAGTGCTGGTGCCTCAGGAATGCAGCGACCGCTGGGAGGAACCAACAGCAATGGCAATGCAGGGGCTGGTGGAGGAGCTGGTGGTGCACAACGAGGTTCACTGGGCCGGTTGCCACCTCGACCTGTCAGTGTTTCAGCAAGAAGACCTCCAGGACCTGTATCTCTGTCCTCACCATTAATGGGACAAAGTCGTGATGGTAGGGTGCAGCTCCAGATTGCTTCCCAGCCAGAACAACAGCATCGAGCCCGATATCAAACAGAAGGCAGTAGGGGTGCTGTAAAAGATCGTAGCGGGAATGGTTTTCCTGTCGTGAAGGTACCTTAAACCTTTTGCAATTCGTAATTCAAAACACTTGACTTTCCTACTAGTTTTGGGTCCTTTCATGTGTAATTACTGACTCTCTCTAAAAAATAATATGTGAGAAGCAAATGGTTTCACTTTATTTCTACTTTAATTCGTGGTAGTAGTAGTAGTAGTAGTAGTAGTAGTAGTAGTGTGTTTCCAATTAGGCATTAAGGAAATATTCCTCCATTGTGTTAATCACTACAAAAATACATAATATGTATAAAACTTCTTTCAGCTAATTGGGTACAACAAGCCTGCGACACTACAAGTTTTTATTGGTACTGATATGGGCCGTGTGGCTCCTCACATGTTTTATCAAGCATGCAAAGTCAGTGGTAAGAACTCCACTCCATGTGTGGAAAAGAAAATTGATGGAACAATTGTCATTGAAGTGGATTTTGATCCAGCAAAAGATATGACTATAACGTGAGTTATTAAATTCATTTGTTTGTTTGATGTTCTTCAAAACTTCAGCAATTTTTCATTAAGCTGTTTTTGTTTTTAGCTGTGATTGTGTGGGCATTTTGAAAGAGCGGAATGTAGATGTTGAACACAGATTTCCTGATCAGTCTGGAACTCGTAACAAAAAGAAATCTACCCGGTGTCGAATGGTTTTTAGGACTACTATCACCCATCCGGATGGATCATCAGAGATCCTCCAGACATCATCTCAGCCTATTGTTTGCAGTGAGTGGCGATGCAATTGCTTTAATACGTGATACATTGAACACAAGATATTTTGTTTTATTTTGATGCATCCATTTTTACTCAACAGCTCAGCCTCCTGGTGTACCTGAAATTTGCAAGAAGTCACTTTCAACTGCTTCATGTACTGGTGGTATGGAATTGTTCATTTTAGGGAAGAACTTTCTTAAGGATACTCGTGTTGTATTTCAACAAAGTGATATTGAACCACCATGGGAAGAAACTGTGCAGCCTGATAAAGAATTTCTCCAGCAAGTGAGTGATATTGATGTCGTCTATTTTAATTTCATTATTATTATTATTATTTTTATTATTATTATTATTATTATTATTATTATTATTATTATTATTATTATTTATTATTTATTTATTTTTAATACAAAATTGCATTATTTTCATTCATTTGATTTAATTTCTGTTGTTTATTTTCAGACACACTTGGTTTGTATTGTGCCAGCTTATCAGCGGTGTGACATTCTTGAACCAGTTACTGTGCGGTTATTAGTCACATCAAGTGGTAAGACAAGTGAACCTCACTCATTCACTTACATGCCAGCCCCGAATCCAGTACTCCAACCTGCAGGTAGGCAGACCTAGCACAGGGATGCAGCCCAGCGAGAGGGCACTTCTTGAACGGCCAGCCCACACCTTTGAGTGGAAGCTAGGCAGGATGGTAGAGAATTGATAGACCATGATTCAAGGTCTTGTGAAGTCTCAGTTTTTTCATTTGGTATGTAGTTTGTGCTTTAGCAACTGTGTCCCAATTTTTTTGAAGAAAATCCTAAAATGTCTTACCTGATTGTTAGTAACCAAAGAAATGAGACATCTTTTTTTTTTTTTTCCATTTTCTGCAATTTATTTTTGGCATGAATTGCTTTGCGTTAGCCTGCCTTTATCCAATGTGACATTAATCAGATTTGGAGAACTTGCTGATCATTTCTCACATTTTCATGCCAGGCCACTACACAAATTTTATATAAAACTAACATTTAAAATAATTGGTAGTATGATTGTCTTTTGTTTCATTATTTTCATTAAAATTATAATTTTTAAAATCTTCCTTTTGAATTATATTTTGCCAAAATTCCTATTCCACTTGTTTTGGAATTTTTCTCATTGACAATATAAGAAATAAATAGATTTGTGTCAATGTGGCATTGTGCCATTAATTCTAATTCAAAAGATCTCAAATACTTTTATCCTTTTTTAGATACTAGTGTGTTCAGCTAAGCACTCAAAACAAGGAGGTTGGACCTTATTAACTACATATTAAAATGTATTTTGGCAAACTTTCCTTCTTTCATTCTTTTAATATCCTTGCATTACTATTTTGAATTTGCCAGACTAATGCTTACATTAGGCTTGTGCCTGTATATTTGTTGGTGCATCCTGTGTAGCTTTCTCTTTATCTGGGTTAATCATGGCTATAATCAATTTGTCTGAATGTTTAGAGATGTCCTCAAGCAAGACACCATATGTCTATATACTATTGTAATTTTTATGGTGTTGAAGCAGTGCTTGAGACACTCTTATTGTCAATAAAATTTTTACTTATTACTTGAATCCATGAATAGCCATGTGGACTAGTCGTTCTTAATTTTATAATTAGAAATGAAGCATGCTCTTGTATGCTTCTGAACTATTATATTTAAAACTTCCAGTTTATTTTCTAAATTTTGTGGATTCAATTTTGGTTATTGGTACATTATTAATTGTACTTTAATTAATCTTGAGTCAACAAGATATTGAAATAGAAATAGCTCAAGTTAATAAATTACATTGTTAAAATGATTCATTATTGTATGAAAATGGCTACCATTAAATATTAGTTCAGTTTTTGGTTTCTTACTCATTCTTGTAATGTAACTGGAAGTTTTTAACATACTTATAGAAAAGCAGAGCAATAACAGTTATTACCTAATTTTGATAATTGATGAGAACAAAGCATTTTTGATTTCAATGACTGGAAAATATGCATTTTATATTGTTTTTGCATATTCAAGGTTATTACTATTGTTGCTTTGCTTAATCTTCATATTTTCACAATGAGGGGCAAATGCACATGATTCTATGTTGTATGTTTGGGCTGTCTGTGAGAACAGAAGACATTGTATGCCAGGGGGAGCATGGATGGTTGAGTGGCTTGCATGTGTCATTTGCCTCATTTCAGTTTAATTGGTCATCAAGAGCAAGGTTTCGTGGACTTAAACTTCAAAATTTTGGTGATTCTTGAAATGTAAAATTTTGACTGACTTAATAAGTAGCTTTTCTGTATCTGGGAAGCTTTATGAAATTTTATGTATTGCTATGGAATTCTTGCTCTGTCTGAATCAGTGTGGCGTAAGATTTCTTTATAATTTTAATGTAACTTGCTTTTCTTGGATTTTGCTCTATTAAAGTAAAATTATCTTTTACATTTGTATTCAATTACTATTTGCTGATTTTCAACATAAAGTAAGCATTAATGAAGTAGAATTCTTTGAAACAATATCCATAATGTTCTATGCTGATGGTTTGAAAATAATGTAATAGCTTGAGACTTGCATCTGAGAACTACTTTTTAATCTTACGTCAGAACTGAACAGGATAACTATTATGTTTACTGTTTAACTTGACTTTTCTATGCGTTTGCTTGTTCCCCCCACAGCAGAATTTCAGGGCAGAATTTCAGCTGTTTGGAGTTGGCGCATCTTGTCAGGGCGCCAGGGGGTGCACCCGGGCTGCGCTCGCTAATAATTCAGGTTCTGTCATCACGGTGACTACTATCCTACACTCCACTTACGCAACACCACACCATTTGCTACACATTCTATTGTCTCGGTACTCTTTATTGGCAATGACCAATTTATCACAACTTGTTGGTAACATTTATGCCCAAGAGCGACATCTTGCACAAAGTTACACAATTTTTTATTTGTGGCCATAGAACTCTTGACACTCATAACCATGTCATTTAATTATAAATAGTTTTGGTGTGTACTGTAATGATCACTTTGAATATTTTATTTCATTTCATTTCATTTTATTTTATTTTTAATTATTTTTGCCAAGGATTCACTTTCTGATGTGTCTTGTCACTCGTTTACTTAACGCTGTGTACAGAGCAGTTTTGAAGACGTACTCTACCCAAAGTAGGTTAATAATTTTTCTTCTTTTGGCCATGCCCATATGCACATGTAGGAGGACCCCTCTCGGGGATAGTATTGTAAGTGAAGGCTTTGTCCTGACCGTACATGTTGCTGTACAAAATGGCCACTTCATTTTGTGTAAGTAAGCCTGACTTTTTTCTCAGACTTGATTGTCTTGGTAGATGTTAAGTTGTGTATGATGTGGCAAGGTTTCTTTGGACACATCATAATTATGGACTCTAATGCTTTGCCTTCAGATCTGAGCACAAAGTATCTGCCATACAATTATTTAAAGTTTAATACAAAACTTTGAACATTTTATGGGAAGGACAAACTTGTCTCAGATCAGAAGTCAACACTGCCTTTTAACACATGCAAGAATCTTAGTTTTATGTCTTTTTTAAAATAGTCACACTCAGTTCAACATTTTATAGTTTGTAATATTAGAATATCTGGTTTAGGTATGGTTGTTGTGGTTAAAAAATATGTGCAGTGTAGTATTAGAGTGCTATTAAGAGGCAAACGGTATTGATTTTTAATTTTTTGATACTCTCATGACTGCATTTGAATGTCAGTTTTCTCAGTTTCATGTTGTAAGAGATTTCATTGTCATTGAAGCAATTCTTTAAATTTGGCCTTCTTATATATTTGCATTAGTTCAGTGGTTTTAATGTTGCTATGTTATAGATATTTACATTTGTTGAGCAGTAAAAAGGAAAGTTGTGTAATTATGAAGCATGAATTAAGGAAGCAGAGAATTAAGGTTGCACAAAGAAATTAATTTATTTGAATGAAAATAAAAGTAAGAATAGTTTTAGATTATTCCAGTTACACATCAATATTTTACTATTTTTCATAAGAGATATTGCGTTTATAACAAAAAACAGGTGTGGTTTTTGACTTTGTCACTGCTCTGCTTAGTTTAACTGAATCTCACAAAGTATTACCATTTGCAAGTGAGTGCTGAGATATTTAGTCTTAAAAGCCTTTTGAAAGAACTGTAAAGTGATAAACATATCATAGTAATATTTTACAAACTAAAAAAGTGAATCAGATTGCCATAAAAGAGAACATTGTTTGAAATAAAAAGAAAGAAAAAAAAATAGAAAGGAAAAATATCATCCTTTTGTTCTGCATTGGTCTTGATGTGAACATCTGCTTCTGATTCCTTCCAGCTGCTGAAGAAGAAAGAAGACAGATGCCAGGAGCATTGATTCAGTTTGTAAAGTTTTACAGGTTTCTCTGGTGGAGCTGGATGCTGAATCTAATCCCCCCTATGCTAGATCCTCAGTGCTTGGTTTGCATTGTGTATGTTGTGTGATTGTGGGAATACATCAGGTAGCATGCAGCAAACCTGTAAAGAATGATTGTATCTGGCAGCAGTTCAGACATATGCCTGAATATGATGCTTATATGAAGATTTGTTTAAATTTTACCTTACTTAAATTTGAAACATTAGTTTTTTACTGTGCAAATTGGCATATTCAAGTTTTCAACAAACAAGCAAATGTTTAAATTATTTGAGATATGAAACGTCTATAGCAGGTTTCTTGTGATACCATTCTCAAATTATTGCTTTTAATACAGTTCATTGTCAATAAATAATTTTAAATAAAAATTAACAAATTTTCAAAAAGGTACACTTAGCTACTTGCATTCATGTATCTTTTGTTTATCATTCCCTGCTAGACTTACACATTCTGTCAATTGTGTGCTTACACTTCCTTTTTCACTAATTGTTTAACTGTCCTTGTTTTTGTGTAACATAAACCATACTTATGAAACAGGATTGGCAAAAGATTTGAACAATTCTATAAAGGCTTTCCTGAAAAGCAGCATTTTAAATATTGTGATTATATGTTCACAAGTAATCCTAAAACTTACTTTTGTATTTATATTGGAATTCAAAATTTGTATCGAAACAAAATTAGGAATGAAATGAAATTTTCATTTAAAAATTGATACTTATTGTACTTACTTTTAATACTTATTTTACTGAAAATGCATTTGAAAGAAAATAAATGAGTTGTTACTTTGTACGGCATGAATATTATTGAAAATAGTTGAAAAAGAGTATGTTTAGAAAATATATGCTGGTCTGTTAAATGTCAATGAAAGTGTCAAATGTACAAAGAGAAGAAGAAAAGGGAAAAAAGAGTATACCTTCTAGGGAAACAATAATCCAAAGGGGGGGAAAAAGGAAAAAAATTAAAACAGAAAAATAAGTTTTTTGGGAAATGCTGGACTAATGTATGATGAATGAATGCGAGAGAGCATGTGAGTGTTATTTTGTGTTTGCATTTGCTCGATGTGAGAAATTGAGGCACAGGTAGTGAGGATCGTGCCACCTAAGCCAAATTTAAGTTTAAAATTCTAGTTTAAAAGACTTGTCTTAAAAGATAAGACCTGCACTATTGTAGTTTTCCCTCATTCTTCATTATCATGATTACCTACATACTTTTGATTGCTTATTATTGTTTACTGCAATACACTTTTACTTTGTTATGAATTTGGCTTGAGTGGCTGCTACCTTTTCTAGCCCCCATTTTATTTCAGGATGCTCTGGCGAATTTCTCATTTTGATCCTTATTTCAACACATATTTCACTGTGAATGTTGCTTGTCTGCAGTGGGCACATCAGACATCCCTCAGACGTGCTTAAACTTGGTTTCATCTGGGGTCCCTCATGGTACGTTTGATACTCCTTGATTGGAAGAAATGCAGTTAAACACCCTTGGTTGTTGATTCTTACAATTAATAAATATTTGCAGGATGTGTTGACCTGAATCGAGTGTTCAACAAACCACCTCTAGGTCCACCATCTGGGCTGATTCTACCTGGAACACCAACCAAGCCATCACCTACCATGTTACCTGGATTGCCAAATCAGTTTTTGCCTGTTGATCCTCCTCCTGGTGAGTATAAGAAATCCCCTATGTATAATTTGTTCTCAAGTCTTTATTAATTTTGGTTATTTAGTACATGTTAAAGGAAGTTTCACATTCTTAGATATTATAATTAAAGAATTTGGGAAAAAATTGCAAAGATGTAATGCATAAATGAAAAATTAAAATGAATTTCCTAATTTAAAACATTCAAAATGAAACCCATCTGAAATATTGTGAAGGCAAACAAACGATTTATGTAGCGTTGAGGAAAAAAACTTTTTCTTTTAGGCCTCAAAAAATTTTGAAGTTCAGCTCTATAAAAAATGTACTTGAGAAAAAAACTTTTCTTCTTCTTTCTCTTCTTTTTCTTCTTCATTTTTCTTGTACACTAGTAAATGAGAAATGTGTAGATGAGTAATTTTGGGTTAAAAAATCAAACAAGATAAGACACCAACATGATTGTCTAATGTTAACATTGAGTAATTCTTTCCTGTTCTGGCCTGAGGAGAGTAGATTCCTATAGGAAATGTGTCATTTTTCAATTTTGTCACACAACTTCAAAGTTCTGAGTTTCTTGTTCTTGAAGTCTTCCATTCTTACAAAATAGGTGGACACCAATTGGAAAAATTTGATCAAATTAAAAACTGGGGAATTTTTGATTCAAAAATGAAATTTGTTATTCATGCTGTCCATATTGTTAATAAATCCAACCAGATGATCGGTTCTGTGAGGACAACAGTTGAATGTAAAAACTTAATATCTCTTAAAATACTTTGTTACTTTGGTAAGGCTAATTTTAATTTATACTTCTCAAGTGTGGCCTCCATGTTATATGTTCCATAACAATTAACTAGTAAGTACAGCACAAGTACCTACATTTTATAGCTTGGAAAGTCGAAGTACCACATCTGTTTTTAACCTGTGATTATACATAAACATCACGAATAGTTAATATAAGCTCACTTGAGTCATATAGGCTACTTCAAGATCTGACTTTCCTTTTCAAATTTTGTGTCTATGCAATTGATTGTATTGAGTTATTTTCAAAGATATCAAAAATACCCACACACGTCAACTAAGAGGAAATCATTATACCTTTTTGGTTCCTACAGGTTGAACAAACATTTGATATAATGCCCCAATGTAGAGAATTTGCAAACTTGTAAATAAATTTATAGTAGACACCAAAATCCCTTTTGTAATGGAGCAAAATAATGTAAAATTGATTAAAAAATTGTCTGTTAATTGACTTTCAGTGATTCGTGGTTGAGGCTCATCAATGTATTTTTGTATCATCATTGTAATTTTTGTATTATGAATTAATTTGGTGATTGCCAAAGATTGAATGAATAATTAATTAAATAAATAAATTATTATTATTATACAATGTATCTTGCCTCAAATAATATGAAAAGTATGTGCTTTCGTTGCACCTTTGTTTTATTATTTTATGAGAGAACAATGCTACAGTAAATGTAAAAGTTCTTGAATTATAATAATGGAAGAATAAAATAATTACATAATACAAGAATAAATGAAAATTGTACCTCTGTAACTAAAATCTTGGTGTTTTGTAAAGACTACTTAAATTCCATCATATAGTTTTCAAATATTTTTGTACAATTGTTTGATTTTTGTGAGTTTTTAATCCGTGGCATGTATTATTTTTTCAGCTCGTGTGAAAAAAGATGTCCATCCGATCAGACTCTGGACATCAATGCCTCTTGTAGGAGATCCTGTAAAGGCAGAAGGCTTGAAAGCCAGAGATAATGAACAGAGCAAAATTCATGGTCTCAAGATGATGCCTCCTCCTCCTCCACTTTTGCCAATTGCACGAGGATCATCTTCAAATGTTCTCATTATCCCTGACATGGAACCTGATTTAAAGACTGAAGTTCTGGATGAATCTAGCCAAGAATCTGTACAACTGTCTCCTGAAGAATTGAAAGGGATTGATTTGCGCATGAAACCTGCGGCTTCTGTGGGGCCTATTGCTACTGTTAGCGACTTGCTTAGTACTCAGTCCCCTTCTCTGGCTACTTTCCGTCGATTTGTATCTAATCCTAGTGATGCTCCTCTCCCAACACAAAGTGGACAGAGTGTTGAAAAATATTTATCTCACATTGAGAATCCAGTAGCTCCCAAAGCTGGAGATAGTGGTGGTGGAGGAACTGGGGGTGGAAGTAATAGTGGTGGTGGAAGTGCTGGTGCTTCTGCGACAATAGCTGCAACAGCAGTTGCTGTACCATCTACTGCTCCAGCTGCAAGTCCATCAGACTCAGCTGCACAAGAATTAGCAATGAACAAAATGTGTAATGCTGATACTACTATTAACTCTCAGTTTAATAATCCCATAATGTTCGGTCCTTCTCAAGCAACAAACAGTGGCCTTCTAGCCCCTAGCTTACCATCAGCAGTGTCAGAAACTCAGAAAATGTCTTTTGGTAATGATATAACCTTGCCAACTATATATAGCTCTGCTTCTACTGTGGTAGAGAAAGAACAGAAACCTCAATTAGTAGAGCAAGCTACTCTTCAAGACACAATGGCATCTAGATTGCTTGCAGTTGGCCTGAACACAGTGGTTCCTGCAACTCAAACAAAGTCCAAGTATCAAGAAAATCCCCTCCCTAGTTTGTGCTCTGCTCAATCTCTTCCTTCTGCTCTCCTGCCAACAGTAACAAATGCTACTCTGCCTGATTTTTCAGCCTCAGTTCCCAGTAGTACTGAAACATCTTCATTAAATGTTCCTACTCTCCTTGGCTCTATTGCTAATTCTTCTACTATTATGGAAACAGGTACTTCGCTTATCTTTAATAATACACAACAGCAAGGTCATAAAAGTCTTCTTTCTTCTGCGGAAATGTCTCAAAAGCCAGATGAACAATTAATTGACTCCAACAAAATCAGTAATCATTCCTCATCTTCATCACCATCATCAACGACAGTTGGAGTTATAGGATCTTCACATAACATGCTGTCATCAACTGGAACTTCCCCAGACAATGCAACTCTGAACATTTCAGCTCAATCTAGTACAATTGCAGAAAACTTACTTGCTGCCACTCAGGCAGAATCAGCTATAATGAATGGAACATCAGATACCAGACTTGATGCTTTAGTTTCATCAGCTATTGAGAGTCGTATTTTGGAAGCCAACTGTCAAAATCAGACAGCTGAAAAGTTAGATGTATTTTCATCAACACAAAGTATAATACGTGCTGTAACTACAGATAATACAGTTTTAGGTGCACAGACACAGGTACCACTGAGTGACTCCCTTGGCACAACCCAGAATACATCATCATCATCATCTCCAATTCAAGTTCAAGAAATTACTCTGAATTCAACATTAACTGTACCTTCTGTGAATGCGTTTCCATTGAATACATTATCTCCTGCCCAAACTACAGCCCAAATTACCCAAGAAAACATAATCCTTAACAACACTTTAACAAGTGCTTTCAGTACACACCTTCTAAACACAGATTCCAATGCCAAAGCAACGGATATTACACTGAGTCCTGTACGTGAATCAAGCTTGACCTTGGAGCCTGTTGCTTCTGCTGAAGCTTCTCATATTGTTTTAAGTAATCCAGCTTGTGCACCTCCTATTGCAATGAAAAGCATCATCATGAGTTCTGCCAATCCTAGTGTTGAAAATAGCCTATTGAATTCTGGTACTCTCCAGAGCCCCCAAATATCAGGAAAGAACATAGTTAATTCTTCAACCATTGGAAGTAGTAATATTTCTAATGTCAGCCACACATCCCCAGTAGCAATGAAAACAATGATGCTAGCAGATAAAGCAACAGTGATGACAACTGCTATGGATGTAAAAGATATTCTTGCACCAACTACTGCAAAGGAAGAGATCACACTTGCTGCAGGAACTGCTCACTGTACATCACCTATTGCTATGAAGAAAATTATTTTGGAATCAGCATCTGTAGTGAGCAATGTTCTTCCTGACCAAGCACTAGGAGTTAAATCTATACTGAATTCTCAGTCATCAGACAATCTCTTAGCATCAACTGTACCTCATGTTACATTGTCTTCAGATAAATTAGATGCGTTAGTAGAATCAACTATGAGCAAACATGTTCTTACATCACCAGTACAAACCACAACTAGTGGTATGAGTATTGATGGAACTGCTGTCTGTTCTTCAACTAATTCATTGCCACTCACCACCCAATCTTTAGCTAATATTTTGGGTTCAAACATGCCTTCAAACTTACCAAATAGTACTTCTTTGCCTGGTACAAGTTCGACATTGTTGCCTGAATCTGCAACAAGAGAATTGCATAATTCAACAGGTGTCAGTCCCATAGAAAATTCCAATGTTGCCCTTACCTCTCCTCAAACATTACAAAGTGGATCACCAGGAATCCTTTCTTCACAATCGCCATCAGTATCAGGGACATCATTAATGACAATGTTTTCCAGTGAAAATGAATCGTCAACAAAAAGTCAAACTTTGGAATCTGTTCCCTCAGTGACTACTACTTGCTCGTCTCTTTTGAATCACCATCTTGGAATGTTTGGACCACAGCCTAATGTTCATACATTATTGAGCTCAAACCAGAACAGTACTGATACCCAAACATTAAGTCATACAATTCCCTTCACTTCTACAAATTCAAACACTTCAGGACTAATGAGCACTACACCTTGTACGGTTTCAAAATTGAGGGAAGTATCTTCTACAACAGTGCAAGAAGGGCAGGCGCAAGCCAGACTGCTGAATGAGGCTTTCATGGTTTTGGCAAATGGTGATAACAGAAAAAGTCAAATGGATGTGATAGTTACGCAAGATAACAAAGTGAATAAGGAAGTTGTAACAAGTGCAGAATGTAAAATTGCAGAAGCCAGCAGTGTTCAGTCATGTAGTTCAGCAGTCACAAAACTTGATGTTCAAGCTGTACATATGCAGCAACAGCAACAAAAAATAATGGCTCAACAGCAGAATTTGCCTAATCAAGAGAAACAAGGAGAAAAAACACTTATTGTTACAAATGCTGCTCTATCTGTCCCTGTTACTGACATTTCATCTGTCAGACAAACAACAAAGGATTCAGTTACTGGGGTTGCAGCCCCTACTCCCAAAAAACTGGAAGAAGGTATGGTGCCTCAAGAGCTAACTCAGATGTCAGAAAGTGACTTGTTGAGTTACATTAACCCCAGTTGCTTTGATCAAGGTGAGAATTTTTGGAATTACTAAATATTGTTATAAATGTTATATTTTTTAATTATAAGTTGTTGTTTTTCTTTCTTTCTTGGTCTAGTATAACTGGATAGAAGAAGCTGTTTGGACTCCCCCAGTTTCCAGTATTACTGCTGATTGATGTCTGAAAATGTCTCCTCTGCGAGGAAACGTGATATAGTTAGCTTTCTTTTGTTTATTCAAGATATTACCATGCGTAGATGTTAAAAAAGCAGTTTGTACTTACTGCATATTTATATTGTAATACAGTGTATATATGTATGTTTCTCATTTTTTTAATGTATGGTTCATCATGTAAATGTTCTGTTAATTTTGCTATTTTTGCTTTGTTTTTTCTCATAGATATATTTGTGTAAATGTATATATACATATTTTTGTGTGTGAAAAGAACGATGTATGTAAATTGTTAACTGAAGTACCTAATTTACTGCTAAGCAAGTACATAATGTGTGTATGGAATTTGTACAGTTGTGGTATGTTAATGTGATACAGTGAATGCAGTTATTCTTGATAACTATTTTTATTTTATTGAAGTACAGCTTTGTTCATGTATGAACTTTTTATGTTTAAAAGATTTGGTAATACTCCTAAGTTCATTACTTTTATGGGCAGATGTGAACTGAAAGCTACCCTTTACGCTTTCCTGTGGTTGATTAAACAGAGATATGAACTGAAAAATATGATTTATTACACTCGCTCTTTGCTTTTCAGAATTACATTTTTAGATTTTAAAACTTTATAGAGCACCTGATTTGTGAATGTAGGAACTTGCTTCTAAGAAGCTGGCAAAAATGTGTTCTACTGTGTAACAGTGTAGCTCATCAAGATCATTAGCTTCCAAATACTAATATTGTGTAGCTTACAAGTGTAGTTTTGTTAAGTGAGGTGCATGAACTGCAGTGTCTATAAGCCCCAACAGCCCTGTTCTTTATTATAATGAACAAGTCATATGGCCATTTAGTCAGAAAGACTGATACAGAATCTGTTAATTAATAACTAAGTTAAAATTGTAAGAGTCAATATTTGTAGTTGATTAATACATAAATTATCCAATAATTCAGTTGTCATATTGCCTCCGAATCTGAAGAAAAATTAAATTATTGACATTTTGTTATTTTAGAACCTTTAACAAGTTGAGTTATTCATAATGATTGATGTGTTGTTAATGTAAAATTTGCTTCAGTGATTCGTAGTAACAATTGATGACTGATTTCGTTACGACTGATTACTAATTACAGAATAAAAATAATTCCAACCATATATTGTACACTGAAATCAAAATAATGTATATTTTGAATACTTTTCTGAGGTGAAAATTACATATTGCTTCAATTTAATACGAGTTTTTGGTCACTTCTACACTTGTAGAAGGTATTTCTTTTGTTGCGTTATTTGAAATTATGAAATTTGAACGTATATCCAAACTTGCACAGTTCAGGGTTTAAAAGTTTTTGTTTACCTCCTTCTTTGGTTTTCCTTTCTTCCTTTTTTTCTCAAATTTTGTATCTGCTTTAAACTCTTGTCATTTTTCTGTAATGGTCTAGATTTGTAAATCTTTCCAAAATTTTGTGTGTAATGAATGAAAATTGATTTTTGCCCCACAGTTGTCTTTTGGTAACTCTGCCACAAGTTACTTATTTTCTATAATGTTAATGAACCCTTCTCTTGTGCAGGTGTGCGATTGTTTTAAATTGCATTGTTTTCTGTTAAATGGAAAAATTGGAAATGTAACCATAACATTGTCAGTTTTATTGCTTGGAACAACACTTATCTTCCAAATTAGAAACCCCCTCAGAAAATTTACTTTTGTTATAATAACAAATATATTAACAAAATTGGTTGTGATTAAGATGAAAAGCTATTGAATTCTATAAGCTTATTAGTGCTTATCTCATGTTTTAAGAATACTTTATCTAGAGTTCTTGTTTGAGTAGATTCAATGTTAATTTGTGTAATGTATGTATGAGGAGAGACAAATCTCATGGGCTTCATATCATGTGTCATTTGTGTGCAAAAGTATTAATATCCAGTTGGTCCTGAACAATGGCAGATTTTCTGAAGTAATGAACAACTAATTTAAGGTAAATATCCGCATGTATGAATAATACCTTTTCTGTGGTACGCCAAGATTTCATATCTGCCTAACTTCATTAAATTCTATAAGATGGCCAGATGCGAGTACTTCAGGTTTATATATCTGCCACATTTTGAATACTGTCAGGATGACGTGTTCAGAATGCTGAAATTTTTCCCATTGGGAAGTTTAACTTTTGCCTTTCGTTCAATGAAAGGTCAACTTGCCTGCGTTCGCCAATGGTATCGCATTGTGTGTTTTATTGTTCAGGTGCATATGTATCTTGCATAAAACATGAATTTGTAAGACAGTGTAAAAAATAAAATATAAACTTTATGTTTGTGTTATCTCTTCATATTTTGTTTTGTAAATCTCATGTCTTTTTGCATGTAAATTTGGTATACTTTTTTGGAAATGGTTAAAAAATGACATAGTATTTTTATAAGCTTAAGAAATGTTGTCCAGAAGAATGCCACTGTCGGGCAGTATCTTTATTAAATATCTTGTAACCATACATAAGATGTTTTATGTATGTCTTTAAGCAGAAATGTGCCATTTGCTTGTATGTTCAGACTAGATCTTGTAGATTCATCTTGAAGGTGCAGAAAGGAATACTATTGCACCCATCCTAGTTCTCAAAATGTTTTCCAATGCTTTTGAACTACAGTGAAACCACTTTAAGTCAACTAGGTGATTAATATCTTAAAACCAGTTCTTGAGAGGTGCTCTTAAAGGGAACGTCACACTATTGAATTTACTCACTGCCGCTGCTGCAACTGCTACAATAGGTATAACACATCTGGTTTCAAATGAAAGCTTTATTGTATACTTTGATCAACTGTATATATAAATAAGATTATAAAAAAATATTACAGGGTACTTTAAGAGTTGTCCTTCAGGTAATGAGTTATTGACCTAAGGTGGTCTTCTGTTTATCATAAACTAGAGATATTATTTTGCTTCTGTGAAATTATCTTCCCAATTTAAAAAGCGAAAGTTGCTCTGTAAGTCCTGGGAGGTCTTTCCTTTGGAGTTATCATGAAATCTCGGGCCCAATCTCTGTTGTTTACCTGAGACTCCGGAAACGGTTTGGCTCAGTAGTACGCGAACTGGGGATTTATTATTTCAGTACAAGGTTTCACTGAAATATCCTATTTCCATTGTATCACAAGTTATTGTTCACTAGATTGAAATTGTCTAACTGATCTAATGGTAGAGGCAGCTTTGACATTAAAGATTGTGAGAAATGTTTTAATATACACTTTGATAGATGAGTCTAGAATGATCATTTCTATGAAGATTTTACTAGAATGATTGGTTTGGAATAGTATACCTATAGCGGCGCTCCAACCCCTACTTTTTTGCATTAATTCTAAATTTGCAATTTTTGAAAGTCCAGAGAGTTCAACGAAAATGAGACTCGCGCCATTATTTTAAGCGTCCCGTTTAAAAAATTGCACTTTTGCAATTTGCGACAAATCAAGGAGTGAAACGAACGTGAGACCTGCATCGTTCTCTTAAGTGACCTTTACGCTATCCGTGGCCAAAGTTAAATTTTAAAAAAATTGAGCAATTTTTGAGAAAATTTTGAAAATATCTTTGAGGCTTCGTGTAAAGTACTCTCAAAAATCAAACTCGTAATGCCTAGAGTTAGTTCGAATCGATCAGGGAATATCAATTTTGAGGAAAATCGGCTGAGCGGTTTAGGCGCTAGCGTTGATCGCAGATGAACGTTTTCAACGTGTTAAAAGAAGTTGATCGGAGAAAAAAGGATAAATACCGATCAGAGCAACTGGCCGCTAGAAATCTGCAGAAGGCAGCTGAACTCGACCTAGCAATCTAGCTAATGTCGAAAATACTACCACCGTTGGGACTCAAATCATAGGACCTTCCGGTCAGGGACTCTGCAATCATGCAATGACATCAATTGATGGCCTGAACCACCTAAACCGGCCCAGTTTCGAAAAATTGTGCATGGCCTTATTTTTAGATGTCCTTAGAGAACAGATTTTATTAAGGGAAAACAATCTCTATATCTTCAATATTGTAGTTGTAGGAAGACACCAAAAAAATTAACTTTTGCAATCTTCGAAAACTTAGGGATTTCATCGAAAATGAGATCTGAACCACTCTTTGTGTCCTTTGCGCTAACCGAGGAAAAAGCAAAAATGTTTGGAGCCATTTTTGAGAAAAGGTTGAAAATATTATTGAGGCTTCAGTAAAGTACCCTCAAAATTCTAATTAGTGCTACTAGTAGCACTAGTTTGAATTTTGATGGTGCAGACTTTCTCGAACTCCTCAGTTTTCTATTCCTTTAATCTGAGCTAGTTTTCCGGCCTTGCGCATTCTCTTGCCAGCTGCCATCTACCTTCGCCCAAAGGGTTTTTTTTTCTTTCTTTCCCAAATGGTACAACCGAAATAGGTGCGTCAGCACACCAGAATGAAATATATCATGATTTATTGCTAATTAATTGCCACAATTTGGAATTAATTGCCACGTATTTTCGGGGCGAAAACGCGTGTGAGCTGCCTTGACGCGAAGCCAGCACACAGTTAAATTCGAGTCTTAGCTCGGCGGAAACCCTCAAATGATTTATTGCTCATTAATTACCACAATTCGGAATTAATTGCCACGCATTTTGATAAACGTTGGCGTGTATTAAATAAATATTGTTAAGAACTTAATCATATTTATTCAACCATGCCAAATATTCAAATCCGAAAATAGAGAGAACCAACGGGCACAATGAAATAAAACCAAGAACATAATTTAACAGACATTTGATACTAATTTATTACTCTAAACAGAAATGAATTGCTCTTTCCATTTATGATATAAATAGTGATGTGAAATTATGATATTATAGAAAAGTAAAATCTCGTCCTATATGGAAATTTTCGTTGAAAAATTTGGAGTCCTTCTTAAGAAAATATCGTCTAAGCGTTTCTGTAAATACGAAATTTGAAGCTCTTGTTCATTGAAAACTTACACGTTTTGAAGAAACTTCTTGGAAATCATTTGAAGCACTTCAACTTACAAATGCAATAATGTATACAAATCGCTGGAAATGTACACATTACTGGCGTGAGAGATATTAAAAAAAGGATAATTAAAAAAACAATAGCAAAGTGGCTTTTGTGTCGTCTTTTACAGTGTATTTAGCACTAACTGTACGAAAAGTTGAAGAAAAAATTTGGAACCGCTTTTAAGAAAATGGCGTTTCCACGTTTCTGAAAATGCAGAATATTGAACTCATTTTCACAAAGAACATTTCTGTTTTCGTGGAACTTTATGAGACATCTTTTGAAGCACATGCACTCATAAATGCAGTAATGTGAAAAAATCTCCGCTAATATAAACATTAATGACGTGAGAGACAAGTTCAAAAATACATTTGTGTAATTTTTTAAAAACAAAACAAAAATAGCGTAAAATTGTGTTTATGTCATCTCATAGAGTACATTTAGTACCACCCTTAAAAGTTAAAAGAAAAAATTGGTCTGTTTCTGAGATATTCTTGTTTTTGTAATTTTTACTTTCTCGCTACCACGGTAGAGAGAAAGTTACGTAATGCTGCGCGAAAAACGGCGATTTTTCGGCAGAATAATTTATTACAGGACCCTTGTGTCGAAAAAGTGGGTAAATCCAGATGCTAAATTTAGAAAAAAATCCTCGTGACGCGTGGTGTAGCCAGAATCCATGTTTTGTGGGTCCTTGATACCAAAAAGTCGATTGACGTCAAAAAGATTGTCCGTCCGTCTGTGAACAACGCTAATGGCCAAACAGTTCATCCGATTTTCTCCAAAATTGATATTCCCCAATTGATCTGGCTGATGTCGCGGCCCCTTGAATTTGATATCGAAATTTTAATTTTGGAGAGTACTTTACATGAAGGCCCTGGGACATGTTCAAAATTTGCCCTGGGACATGTCAAAAAAATGGCTCCAACGTTCTTGATTGACCTTTGTTATTTGATAGTGAGAAGGACGTTTAAGAGAATGTATTTGATAGTGAGAAGGACGTTTAAGAGAATGGCGCAGGACTCATGTTCGTTGAAAACCTTGCTTTTTCGAAAATTGAAATAATTCAAAATTTGTTCGACGTCTTTCTACAACTACATTTCTGAAGATACGTTTTTTTCTTAAGGAAATCTGTTCATCAAAAACATCTAAAAATAATCACATGTTCAATTTTTCAAAAACGAATATTTTTTGCGAAATGTTTCAAACAGACATTTTTATTTTATTTTAACCAGTTTTCTTAAACGGCTCAATTTTTTTTATTAAATTGGGACATTAGATAACATAAAGGACGCGTAAGAGAATGGTGTAGGCCAGATATTTGTTGAAATGCCTGATTTTCGAAAATAATAATAATAATAATAATAATAATAATAATAATAATAATAATGATAATGATAATAATAATAATAATAATGATAATGATAATAATAATAATAAAAGCAATTTCGGCCTCTTCCTACAACTACAATAGTGAAGATACATTTTTTCTTAATGAAATGCGTTTATTAAAAACAGATCTTCAAATAAGTTCATGATGCATTTTCAGAAAATATGAATATCTTTTGTGCAATTTAGCGACAAACAATTGCCCGTTCAAGTCGTCAGGATTTATCTTGTCAAAAACGAAATCAGAATTTATGGTTTTATCGAGATCTCGGAAAGTTTTGAACCCGTCTTCAGTAGTCTTGAAAACTGGTGACCATAATTAAAGAACAAATACCAGCAAACTTTTGGGTTTAACATTCGACCATAAGCATTCGTGGAAATTACACATTTCTACCCTCAAAGCTGATTGCTCTGTTAGACTCAACATAATCAAAATGTTATCTTCACACAAGTGGGGATCAGACGCTACTTCTTTAATCAATTGTTATAAGTCGTTGATACAACCAAAGTTAGATTATGGAGTAGTAGCTTACAGTTAAGCCAGCAACCACTTACTAAAAACTTTGGACCCTATAATCAACTCTGCATGCCGCCTAAGTTTGGGTTCCTTCAGGAACAGCCTATGTACTAGCCTACTAGTTGAAGCGGGACTCCTTTCTTTAGACCTCAGTAGAAAGTTCCTGTGCTTAAAATTTGCTTACTCGACTCATTGTTGTCCCCCTAATCCCACACTTAATTATATCTGTAACCTCTCCAAGTACCTCCACTATGCAAATCATCCTAACTATCCTAAACCGCTAAGTATTAGACTAGTACCGAGATGAACTTGGCATTGAGTCTCATGATATCATGAAGAGGAAACTCAACCCTCTTCCCCCTTGGGAACATTTCTCTTTGTCAATCGATACGGAAGCTACCAAATTTACAAGTCCTGATACCCCAAAACCTTTCTTTAAGCAACTTATCTTGGAGTTCCAGCACAAATTTGCTAATCATAGCCAATTTTTCACGGATGGATCCAAGCAACAATCAAGATCTAGTGGAGCTGTTATTTCCGTTATCCCACCCCTTACGAATCTTTATCGCCTCCCGGATTTCTATTCCATATTCTCATGTGAAGCTTGGGCTATTATCAAAGCTATTGATATTAGCATCCTAAGACCATGTAACCCAGATATTGTTACTTTTTCTGACTCATTAGCAGTTCTATCTTCCATTCGAAACCGACATTCTTTAAATCCACTGGTCCAAGAAATCCAAGAAAAGCTTTATCACTCCTTCCTTAAAGGATATCGCGTTACAATAGCTTGGCTTCCTTCTCATATAGACAATTATAAGAAAAAATTATAGACAAAGAAAATTATAGACATCCAGGGCAATGAAGAAGCGGATGCAGCTGCGAAGGCAGCAATCTCTCTCCCCGAAATTGATACTGAAGCTGGTGGCACACTCCCCGACTTTAAAAACTACCTCTTACTTGCAGTTAAGAAGCTTTGGGACCGGAACTGGAAAATTTGTCCTTCCAAATTACAAACAGTTAGGAAGAATATCGAGGAATCTCCCATCACTTCCATTAGACTTAGCAGAAGACATCAAGTGGTTATAACCAGACTCCGTATAGGACATTTTAAACTCAGTCACAGCCACCTAATTAAAAAGGCTGCTCCTCATCCTTGCCCAAATTGCGGACACCCAGTTTCCACGAAGCATATTATAGTTGATTGCCACGTGATGGCGACTGTGAGAACAAACCTTAACATCGATGATAATCTCTACTGTATATTAAATTCTTATCCCGGTCAAAAGAAAATTATAGAACTCCTCACCAAATCTAATATGCTAAATAGTATTTACAAATAGTATTTGTTTCTTACATTCTACCTTTTGTTATTACACTGTGTTTGCACATTAATCTTTTAGAAATTATTAAAAACCTGTTTGAACTATATGAAATTAAAAATTGCTAGCTTTCAGGGAATCAGATTGGAATGCAACAATACAACGCCTCCTCTATTGAAGGAGGCAGTGAACAATAACATTTCGCGACGCGAATCGGCATCAGAATTTCTGTGAATTACGTCTCATTGTTGGGACATGATGTAACTGTTTGAAAAGCATATATAATTGTCAAATTTGTGTTGATATTTGCTTGAAAATTTTTAGTTTTTCACCAAACCTATTTGTTATGAGTTTTCCAAAAATTGATGACTGAAATATGTTAATTTGGAAATTGTGGTATAAATAGTGTTACATAACTGTTACTAAAGGCGAAAAAGTACGTGCTGTTTTAGCACATCTAGTTAAAAATTGCACATATTTAAAGCAATATTGAGCGAAAGCTACTAAAATTTTCAAAAAATGTACATGACCGTAAAAAGGAACTAATTATGGAGCACACATTTTATTTGAAGGAAAAATGTCTACAATTTTGTAGTTGTAGAAAGACGCCGTAAAAATTCAAACTTTTGCAATTTCGAAAATTTAAAGTTAACAGTGAAAATCAGGCATGTGCCTTCTTTAAAAGTGAATTTTGCTCTATTCTTTCAAAAAATTTAAAGAAACAATTTAAAGCCATTTTTGAGAAAAATTTGAAAATGTCTCAGGGGCTTCATGTCAAGTACCCCTTAAATTTAAACAATGTTTTTCAAAATTGCTGAGCTTCGAATCGAGCCAAATTGTCTGGGGAATATCCTTTGTGAAGAAAATTCTATAAATAGTTTAGTCGCTATTGTTCGCAGATGGACGGACGAAAGTATTGAATAAAAACAACCAACCAACCAAATAAAAACTAAATAAATACAAAATTGGAATCAGGCAGCATTACATAAGTTTCTCTATACTACGTACCATGGTGGAAATTTTATTTCCACCATGCTACGTACATTCCTCCGTATACGAGGAAGTAAAATCCGTTTCCAACTCGCAGAGCTTCGAGTTCGTTCACATCGATCGAGGAATATCAATTTATATACATAGTAAATTACAGTATATTATACTATTATATTATAGTAAATTACAGTATATATACATAGTACTTCCTCTGACATACGGTGTAGCCAGAATCCATGGTTTGTGGATCATTGATACCGAAAATTCGATTGATGGCCAGGGTTGGGAAGTATTTAAATACTTGTATTTGAAATACGTATTTTAAATACATTTTGTATTTGAATAACTGTATTTTTGAGTTCTTTAGACATGTATTTTTGAGATGTATTTTAATGTATAAAATACGTGCATTTAAAAAAGGAAATACTTCAAATACCGATGATGATTACAAGGATAGTTTCTTTTTTGTTTGATTCTGCTAGTGAGGGAACCTCATTGAAACAAAAATAAAAGCTCCTTTCAGCTGTTGAATTTGAATTCTGTTCATTTTTAAATTATAAATGTAAACCATTAAAAATGCTGAACAATTTTCCGGCAAAAAATGTGTTTGTTCCTTGTAAATGGAGTCCGGAGAGTCCCTTTTTGCCTGTTTTATTTCTTTGAATGTACTTTTAGGCAACGTACCCCATTATCAATGTTTACCTCAGAAATGGCTTTTGCAAGGGTTTTATATTGCGTATAAATGCGTTAGGAGCCGATAAGTGCCTTTATTGAATTTTCCGCATTTTAAATATTTTTTGTTCATTATATTTTGTTTTCTAGAAACATTTTTTTGAAAAATCACTGGTGGGTAATTTTTTACCAAACAAGTATCAACCGCGCAAAATCTGCCAGGGCGTCCTCCGATCGAGAACCTCTATATGCCTTGTGCTCTCTATATGTGTGTTCTTGCCTGTAACGCATCGAGCAGGGACACCCAAGGAGGTTATAATATATGGAGGTGGCATGGCCGCCATTTCCCACAATCATGTTCCAAATTTGATATAAGAAAGTAATTAAGTTTTTCAATATGAAAGGAGCCTGAAAATTGAAAAATTCTGAAAGGAAATAGTAACAAAGTACCAGAGCAAATCCAATAATAAGTTTTAATTCAAATTGCCTTGAACAGAAGCGTTCAGGCTTTAATAATGAAACAGGTGAAATTCATAGACAATAATAAAATTATAAATCTATTCAAATTTAATTTTCCTGGAGCCAAATCAATTTAAAGATATTTTAAAACAAATACTTTTCAAATCCAAATTCAATATATTGTTTGAAAAAAAAATTAATATAACATATCTTACAGATCTAAGGAACAGGCAATTCAAAGAAGGAACATCTTTAATTTTATTGTTTATATTTTATCTTGAAATTATTGTATTTACTGCATTTTGAGAATTTGAAGTATTTTAAATACGTATGTATTCACCTATTCAAAACCTATGTATTTTGAATGTATTTTGAGCATGTAGTTACTTATTTACGAAGTATTTTGGCGAAGTATTTAAATACTAAATGTAAAGTATTTTACCAACCCTATTGATGGCAAAATGTTTGTCTGCCCGTCCGTCAGTGTTCACCTTGCGCCTAAACCATTCAGACAAATTTCTCCAAAATTGTTATTCCCGACCCCTTAGATTTGAAACCGATATTTAAATTTTGGGGAGCACTTTACATGAAGCCCCTGGGACACTTTCAAGACTTTCAATTCAAATAGGTCCAAATTTTTTGATTACTTTTGTTGTCGGATAGCGTAAAGGACGCGTAAGAGAATGGTGATGGTAATATACGCGCACGGTTTCTTCAGCGCCGGAATACATACCCTACTCCATTGCCAGCATTAGTTGAATTGAGAATAAATGATGAACGAACGTTGTAGACAAAATCTGATAACCAGAAATGTTCCCTCCCGTGCAATAGCAACTATTTTGCATCGAAAAACGAACTACAAATATGATATAAAATTCCTTATCAGAAAATAACCAAACTCCACTCCTCTGGCAACTAGCGACGCGAGGGCTCAAAAAAACGTGCGCGAATAATATCATGTTCATTGAAATTCCTGATGCTTTCGAAAATTGCATAAGTGCAATTTTTTGGGAGACTACAATTTTGAAGAAGAAGAAGAAGAAGAAGAAGAAGAAGAAAAGGAAGAAGAAGACGAAGAAGAAGAAGAGGAGGAGGAGTCATTTGTGAGAAAATTTTGAAAATGATGTTGAGCCATCATGTGAAGTACTCCTAACAATCAAAATATCCAATTGAAATTCAAGGGTCCTCGTTATCAGACAGATCAATCGAAGAATATCAATTTTGGTGAAAATCTTGCGGGTGGTTTAGCCGCTAGCATTGTTCACAGACGTTTTCCAATATTCCTTACCGTAATCCAGTTTTGCGGTATCAAGGACCCACCAAACGTGGATTCTGATTACGTAAGGTGTTAGAGGAAGTAATTTACTTCATACAGGAACTTTATCGCATTTTTCGTTTCCAGGGCCCGGCATTAAATTTTCCTGTAGGATAATCGCTGTTTCCCCGCAGCATGGCCATAGAGTAAAGAATTATTCCTCTTTATAGCATGACTGTACATTCTCTATACTTCTCTACAAGCAGTTGGCGAGGAAGGAATAAATGCACAGTATTACAAAACACACCAACCTTTCTACCAACACGAATCATCAATCATCGTATATGTGTCGCTCGCTCTGATCCTTCTGTGCTTCTGGTTGGGTTAGTGACCCACGAGAGAGCATGAATACCACTGTTATACTTCACTTAAACCCAAAAGTTTCATTAAGTTTGCAAGATGAAAAGAGAAGGAGACCCGATCATCCAATCGAGAGCTGCAATACCACAAGTTGAAGTCATAACGAAGCTCACGATTGGATCCCTCTCCCATACCAGCTCGTGACATTAAAGGGACACTATTTTAATCGGAGTATACAATATTATCCTCGTGTGTCGTGCCGTCTACACGAGGCCGCGCCGACAGCGCTGTGACACCTACGAGGTACAGCTGATTGCAATTTAGTCCGCCTGCCGGCGAGGCAGCAGCTGATGATTGTTGATGGTTTTGTTGTGGGAGTCGGCGGGACACGTAAGACCTGCTGGCAGTATGTAGAACGTAATACATGTAGTTAGTCAGTTATGTTTTGAATCCAAAAGAAGCGGCGTATCTATTTAGTAGTATACCGTTTATCATTTTGAAGCCATCAGTTTATGTTGTCACATATATAGCTATATTTTATGTGTTTATTACAATATTGAACCTCTGTATTTTTTATTTTAGGTAGTCACAGTTGAAGTGCACCTTAAAACAGGACGAATATGACACAATGGGACTTAATGTTTCATATCTCACGAAATTCATTGTTGCAGTTTTGGCCCTAATTTTCTATTGTGAATTTATTATCTATTATGTAGTGCTTCTTCAGGTTTGTTTAGTTACTTGGAATCATTAATAATTTTAATGAAAATAATTCTGATAATTTATGTTTGTTTTGGTTTTCTTCAGTGTTTATGGCCTCAACTGGATACAAACAAGGAAGATAGAACAATACCTATTGGTTCAGATCCTCATTCTGTGCGAGCTCTTTTATTAGCTGATACACATTTACTTGGTTCTCGGAATGGACACTGGTTTGATAAATTAAGAAGGTAATTAGCATTATTCTCTGAGCTAGCAAACTATCACAGATCTTAGCAGTAGCTAAAGCACAAAATGCTACAGTACTATTATTATTATTGCAGAGAGTGGCAGATGTACCGAGCATTTCAGACAGCAATGGTAATTCACAAACCTGATGTGGTGTTTGTTTTAGGTGAGAGAGAAATTGATGTGCATATCCAGACTTTATGAGCTTGTCCATCTATTTGATGTTAATATTAATAGTGATCAAAGATTGATGTTTAAAATTTCTTTTCCATTTTTCTGTTTAAAGGAGATCTTTTTGATGAAGGCTTGTGGTCCAGTGAACAAGAATTCAATTATTATGTTAATCGTTTTAATGATTTATTTGAAGTTCCTGTGGGAACACAAATATTTGTAGCAGTAGGAAATCATGACATTGGATTTCATTATGGGTAAGTAATATTTCCCTCTTTCAGGATTTTGACGGGTAAGTAATATTTATCTCCCCAGGAAAACTACATTTATCTGGAGATGTGACATAAGAATCATTTCAAGACATGGATTAATGCAGCGGAGTGCACATAAGAAAGTAATTTACAAAAGTTGAGGAGAATGGGAAATCTTTAGTAATTCAAAGTGAATGTGAGGCAGCATTACACTGCATTACATAGGAGTATGGAGGTGTTAATTCAGTGTTATGTAATCTTGATATTTGTTTTATATTTTTCAATATTTGCAGAATTAATTATTTTTATTTAATCTTATATTAAAGTAACACAATATAAGAACAGTGAGAAATTCTTACTTTAATGAGTAAGGGCTAAATGTTTATCCTGTGGAATGTGAAATCTTTTGTGGTTTATAATTTTGTCAGTTGTGTAAAATAATTTGTAATATTTTCTGCACAGTACTGTGTAATGTTAATTTTTCTATTCAGTTTTATTAAAGTGATAAATTGGGAAGCCCCACTGGATGTTCAAGTGATGGTTTTCTGAAGTATTTGGCTGTTTATTGACACACAGCATTAGTGCAGCTGAGAAAAGTGCAGTACCTATCTTCTTTGCTCATTTAATAAACTCTAATTATATTTAATATGCAAAAGAGTTTTAAACCAATAAATTTTTGCATTTTACTGTTTGTAAAACACTATGTTTAGTAAACTGAATATTGATAAATTGTTCTAAACTGTTAATGAATCAAGGAATTATAAAGTATTGGATTGGGAACATTTATTGTGAGTCAGAACGGTTTTGTCGTGAGGTATAACTTTGTGTAATTCTAGCAGCACTGAATTAACTAGATTAATATAATAGTACCATCTGTTTTGGGGATGCAACTTTAGCACTCTTGATGTTTAGTAAGTTAGGAGTTTTTTTTATTCACAAGCTTGGTTTTGAGGCTGCTGAAGTGAAAAAGTGAAAATAAATAAATAAATAAAATGGAATTATTATGTAACATGATAATATTTTTTTTCTTTTAATTTTAGCATTAGTCCATATTTACAAGAACGGTTTGCTGCTGCATTTGGTGCACCTTCAGTGAAATTTGTAACTATCAAAGGAAACCATTTTGTCTTAATAAATAGTATGGCTCTGGAAGGAGATGGGTGTTTTTTATGTCGACCTGCAGACCTGCAACTCCAGAAAATATCACGTAAGTTCATTTCTTCTACACTGTTTGTGATGTATGCTTAAGATGTGTTGTGACATTCAACAATTGGTAGCTTTGATATTTTTGATCTCATAGTCATAGGATTGTGAAAATGGTCGCCTTGATGATGTAACAGTTCGTGGATTCAAACATGATCGAATCCATGGTTTTTTAAGGGCAAAAACATCCTTCATACACCTTTCCTTGGAAGAGAAGTAAAGCTAGCTGTCCCTTGTATAATTAACTGCATGTAAAATATCCTCGAGTCTAATTGAAGCCTCTAAGGTAAATTCAAATTTACTGATACGTTGTCCGAGTGAAAGGGGGAGAAATTTGCTAGGTCAGGTGGAAGAGCAAGCCTGATGGCTTGGGCCTTGCCTTGTAAAATAAGGCATCTCTGAAATTGAAATAGGATCTTCAAGCAACAATATACAAGTGTTGCCTGAATTAGCTCAAAACTTAATGACAAGAAATTGTTAAAATTTGGTCAGACCAATTTTTATAGAGAACTAGCGTAACTCAGCAGATGTTGTACTGCTCTCTGTCCCTCTTCCTCTCTTTCTGCCTGTGCCCCCCCCCCCCTCTCATACCCGTCCGGTCCTCCTCAGCCATGCCCTTTGTCACACGGCAACACCCAACAACAATGAAACCCAGGTGGAGCTCAATTTTAATGGAAATTGAATAAAAATGAGGTGCCATCATGTGGAGTTACAGTAAAATGAACAGCATAAAAACCATTTTCATGTTTTTTCACGGAGATGTGCCAACTTTCATGGAGATCGGTCCAGGTGTAAGATTTTAGTTTGATCCAAATGACAAAAAAACGTTGTATGAAGACCTTTGAAAACTGAATTTATAAGGAAATTGTAATGGATAAAGATGTTAACATATAGAACAATAAAATATTCATACTAATTATGATTAATTTATTGATTTAATTAGTTGTGATTAACATAAATGTAATATTATTTCTAACTTCAAAAAGTGAAAACTTGATGAACTTTTCAGATTTGAATGAAGAATTCTAACAATTTTTTTGTTACATATTACGGGATACGTACATTACAATGAACTTTTGTTGAGAAAGAAATTTTTCAGAAAGAAATTGCGAATTCTATTCAAACATTCAGCAACAGGAATGATTTATTACTAAATTCTTTGATCCCTTAGTTTTCCTTTTGACTTACAAGGCCATGGATTAATGTATAGAAAATTATGATGAAAGAAAGAAAAACCAATACCACTAAAATAGTAACATCGCTGCAAGAAATTAGGAATTCTTTCTCCTAGCAATGACTTCAGACACCATGACTCATCAATGAATCAAGAGTGGCTGAGTATCTTATGCTTTAGTCTAGATTTCATACATTTGTCCTGCCTCAAGAAATATTGAGCATTTGCCTATCCAAAATCTCTGCAGAAATAAATCAAATGAAAGAGGTGATGAAGAAGGGATGATTAGCTTAAGTTAATTTGAAGAAAGGAATTGGCAAAATGTTTCGGAGCAAAGAATCATGTGTGATGAAGGTTTCCATGTTCTGAGTTACTCCTGGAATTAGTTACAGAAAAAACTGAATATAATGAATTGAATCAACTGACCTCTTCTTAGTGAATTTGTTTTGTCCAGATATGTTAGCTAAGATTATTTAATTAATGTGATTAATTACAAATTACATCGTTAGACATTTGCAAACAATAGAACTTTTATGTAGTTACAGCTGTTATTATTTCTTCTCAATAAAATATGACTAGCTTTATTATTATATATGTGTTTCACTAGGATTATTAGGCTGATTATGTACAATTTTTTCTTGAGAAAGCTCTATTCTGTCATTTCTTGACTTTACTGCTACTTTGAATTGCATTTTTGTTGTACTGTTTCAACTCAGAATAGTTTTGTGTGAGATGTTCTTCTTTGTACATACTATTCTTATGAATGTTTATGAATGTTTCAGGAAGACTGAAATGTAGTAGAGGTGTTGGAAGATGTGAAAACGGCATGGAGTTATCACAATACAGTCAACCCATTCTTCTACAGGTATTCCATCTATGAACTATGCTAGTGACTAAACCATTAATAGAATTTTCACCTAAATTGATATTCCCTAAACAATATGACTGATGTTTTGACCCCTTGAATTTGAAACCAATATTTTTATTTTGGGAGCTACTTTACATGAGGCCTCAACGAGATTTTCAAGTTTCTCAAAAATGTCGCCCAAATTTTGTCTTTAAATGTTTTCCTTGGATAAAGTAAAGAATGTTTACAAAATGATGCAGGTCTGATTTATGTTGAATTCTCTGAACTTTGGAAAATTGAAAAAATTTTCGTCATCTTCCTACAACTACCAAATTGATAAGAAAATTTTTCTTCATGAAATACATTCTTCAAAATTTGATCTTTACATAAGACTATGCATAATTTTTTGAAAATACAGTAAATCTGTCTAAACAGGAACATGTACAAGCTGGAAATCTGCCTTAAATTCCTGTGAATTGAATGCAATTGGCAGAGAGATGTGAGATGTTCTTAATGAAATGATGCATCTGCAAACTTGTTTTAAATTCTCCATCCATGTGGTATGCGATTTGGTCATGACAGTCAGACATTGAAGGACAGAGGGTTCAGCAATCAGCGTAGAATTCGACCTTGGGATCGCTTGTCTCTCAAGGCGTAGGCCTTAATGGAATTCCCACCTGACTCTGAGCATGGAGTACAAGCATGGCTTGTGTTCATATGTCTCACTGCCCTGCGTTGAAATTTATAACCCCTTGACCAGATACGCATTGCTCTAGGCCAAATGGGGGTATCAGAAAGTTATAGTAGTGGGTTGTGATGCATTGTGTCTTGAAAGAGTTAGCTAGCAGTCCGAATATAGCCAGTAAGGTGTATATTTTTCACTTAAGAAGCTGTCAATGAACAGTGTTTAATATTCATTTATAGGTGATTTCTTCCACAAATTCGTTATATGTTAATGCAATTTAATAATTATAATAAAGTCCGGTAATTTACTACTTTCAGAGCAGAAATGTCAATATCACAAGTGTCATAATATGAATAACTTGGTATAGAACGGAAATCTCCCTAAACTGGAATCTTTTTTGTGCCCCGATTGATTCTGGCTTAGACAGATTTTACTGTATTAGTGGTTTTTGTGTAATTTTTCATAAAGAAAAAGGCAGCGTTAAAAATATGCCATTCTCAAAAGTGGCATCTAATTTTTTTCTTGGATAGTGCAAAGTATGCTTTAAAAAAAATTGCGCAAGTGTGATTTTTGTTGAACTGTTGGTATTTATGAAAATTTTAAATGTTACAAATAATGCAAGGTTTGTACTGTTGTAGTGCCACTAGTTTTCTTTTGATATTCTTCTTTGTATTTTCTTAAAATATATAATACTTTCATAAAGGGCATAAAAATTTCTAATGCAATTAATCTTTTGGTTTATGTAGCATTTTCCTATGTATCGTGAGTCTGATGCTGATTGTCATGAACCTGATGAAGCACCAGAGGATGAAAAGACTCAGAAATTCCGTGAGAGATGGGAGTGTCTTTCTAAAGAATCTTCAGAAAGGGTATGTTACAAATATTGGTGACAAAAACAATCAAATTATAAAAGAAGAAAATAGAAGGAAAGATGTTCATACAATTTACGTGAAAAAAAACAAAACAACAACAACAAAAAACTGTCAGTGGATTTTTTTCTATTTGTGCTTTGTCACATGAACTTAACTTTCCAAATATCATCTTCCTATTCTTTCTTCTATTAAAACCAAAACTCTCTCCATTTCAAATGTATTTTATTTGTGCATTGACTTTTTAAATATTTTTTAATGTAAATAATCATTTAAAATATATATATATATATATGTGTATATTGTGTGTGATGTGTATGTATATATGTATGTGAATATGAATATAATTCAAATAAGTTAATTATGTTTTGACTCATACAAGCATGATGAAACTACTTCTTAGGAGAACATATGAAAATGTATTATTTAATTGGATTATGTAATATAAACTCAATTCATTTAAGATTTCTTTATTTTCAGTTGCATGAAATGCTGCAGCCACGTCTCATAGTAACAGGTCATACCCATCACGGTTGCCATCTTGTTCAGAAGGGTGTACATGAGTACACTCTACCATCTTTCAGTTGGAGAAATAAAGATAATCCTAGTTTTATGTTGGTATGTAAATTTTATTATAAGATTAATTTTGTTTGGAGGAAATCAATTATTTTGATTGTTGTTTTCAGGCTGTATTCACCCCAAACAATTATGCAGTGTCCAAGTGTTATATGCCTCAAGAGTCTACTGTCATTTTCTTATATATTGTAGGAAGCTTATTAATTCTATTTTGGATCATTCTCACGTACAGAAGATTGTGTAGGAGAACTCGATGGTTCAAAAGTAACTGAAATTTGTGTCTATCAAAACAAAATGTGCTTGAAGAATGAAGATGTTCTGCTGTTGATGTAACAGTTCAGAAAGCTCCCTGTGATCATTGTATATGTAGAGTACTTTGTGTCTGGTAAATGTTTTATGCTGTGTATAAACATATGTGATGACATTGTTTTATGTTGTTTTGTATTAAGTGAAATGTAGAAAATCTTTATTTATATTGTTTCTTTTTTAAAATGTATTTTTAAAACAGTTGTTGTAGATATTAGATTGAGGAATTTGTGTTTTGAGTGTGAATGTTTGTACCTTCTTTACATATTAGTAAAGATTCCCTGTGGTCCACCAAGTTGTACATTTATTCAAAATTGTTTATATTTTTCATGTTCTAACCTTCCAAAAACACGCATGCTAAAAAGATAGATAGTAATAATACAATTAATCTGTTCCAGCTGAATCTTGAACAAGCCAGAAACTTGCCTTAATGAGAGAATTTCTCTGGCCCTAGAAGTTAAATGACATTTTACACAACCTAAAATGGAACATGTTCGACATAGAAATGACATTTTTTTTTCACTGCAAGAGAAAAAACTTTTTTCAAGTGGAATCGCTGTGATTGTAATGCAATTGGCAGTGTGGCGAAACACTGTTGATGGACTGTATATCCAAGTCATATTAATTTCCCTGTCTCTGTGACAAGTGATTTCATCATAGCAGTTGAACAACTGAGGAGGTAGGGTTATGCTGTACAATATTGAAAACTATCATGAAGGGAATACTTGTTTCTCCACATGTTCGGAAATTGCCCTCTTTAGGCTCTTTGAGTGTGGTCTTTGGGGATGGGTCTTTTCGTGCACCTCTGCACTGCCTTGATAAACTTTACCGTTTGTTCAGGGTCATGCTAGGGTATCAAAAAATCACAGTAAATTAGGTGTGGTGTACTTGGCATTGAAAGTCAGTGAGCAGAAGCAGTCTGACTGTAGTCACTAATCCTCGATGAGAAATAGTATTAAGGTACAAAATTTTATGAGGTGGTTACACGGAAGTTGGAAAGGAGCACAGAAGACTATCTCTAGATGAAAAAGTCAAGTTTATAGAAACAAGTTAAGCTCAAAATTGGTCAGTGAAATCGCTGAAGAGTTATCCAAAAGTGAGAAAAATACAAGTTAAGTCACTTGAAAGACAGGTCAAAATATTTAACTAATTAGGCTATGACCAAGCTTTGGGAATCTTGAATGCTAGATTTCAATTTAGCTGAGTTTGCTAAAGCACTACGCTGGTATGCTCCTGGCCAGGATGTATTCATGACTTGCATTGGTTCAAATCTTCTAATCCCTCTTGGTCTCTTGGAGTGTTGCATTAGCACTTTCAACTTTAAATTAAAAAATCTCAGAACTGGTAAAAGGGATTGCTAATATAAAAATATTTGAATAGAGATGTTCACATTTGGAAGTTGACATTACAGCAACACTTTCCAATATTTCCAACTTTTCAAAGTATATGTGATTTTGTAAATAATTTATGCTCTGAGATGTTTTATAACAAAATGTGGTCAGTGCCATGAGGCCACTGGCAGCCTCAGCTGGGAGCCCTCCAAGAGGTCATGAGACACCCAGTGTACTCAGCACATCTCAAAATTTTAACAGCTGTATTTTGTAAACAGAAGAAATTTTTTGTATTTTAAGTCTGAAGTGACAGCATCTTATTACCTCTCCGGCAGAAAAATAAAACAAATCTGATCTGAAGCCTGCAGGACTGCATGTTTGCCCACTAAAATCATCAGTGTATTTCAAATAACTTGTATTGTTCATAGAATACCTACTGTATTGCAGTTGCCAAACTGCAATACAGTAGGTATTCACAATACTTGCTGAGCCAATCCAATGTACCTCGTATGAGTGGCACTTAATGTGTTAAATAGCATTTCTTAGTGGTATGTGACAACAGAGAGATGAATTTCACTTTTCATTGATGTGGTAATTAGGACAAGAGATTCTTCTAAACATAACATACTTGTGATAATTAAAAGGGCTTTACATATGTTATAAAAAACTTTCAGTGCTAATAAAGGGTTTGGAGTACAGAGTATCAAACATTCAATGGCACACCTGTGGGAGAGGGTGGGGAGCTATATCTCCACCACACCAAAGCCAATAACACAAGTGTACAACTTACAATTCATTAATTTAAAAAGAAAAATGAGTACATGTTAGTTATTTAAAGTTTTTGCTGACACTATTTAAGTTGATGTTGTAAATTAAATTTTTCACATTATTGTTAATATATTATTAGAAACTATATTTTAAAATTACTAAATTACTTGTATTCCATTTTGACCCACTAAAGATGTCTTATATGAAGGTTCAGTTGTTTTTAAATCTGCTGTCAAAAATAAAGTGAGGCAGTTGTAACAATTCTCTCTGAATAAACGTTAAAGTCACTTTGATTTATACTTTTGTTTTTTTAATCTTTTTTTCGCGTTGAAAAATTAAATTACAATAGGAACAGTATACCTTCAATAATACAGTAACAAACATTATCTAATATCTCACTTACATATGGTGTAAATTAATAAATAAAAGTTTTTTAGGACTACTTCGAAAATCACCACAAATTCCAAACTTTTTATAAGACAATATCAACTGGGAAGGACATTACTCCTATAGCCGTCCTTCCAGAAGAAAATTCTTGTTGCACCACGGAAATTACTGAATAGGACGTTTTAGAGCAGCATTCTTGAGAAGCCAGATAATTTCTGAATGTGAATGAATCAGAAAGAAAGAAAAACAACTCGTACGAGATGGCGCACATGGATGATCAAAATCCTTTGGTACCTTTTAATGATTTATATTTCTCGTGTTGGTATTATGGTTCATCGTTCATTGTTGTTCGTGTAGGTCGTAGTAGGTCAGTCCTATTCCCTTTATAATAAAGTCCCTTAAAAGAGTGGGAGTTATTATAAAACAGCGTGAGCGTCGGAGCGACAAGAGAGGGGCGAACCAGGGCGCGAAAACGAGGGCTGGAAGGTGGATCCGTCGCGGACCAATTGGTGCTAAAATGCTTTGGCTATAAAATTAATTTCTCTTTCTTTTCTCTAATTAATTTATATTTGTATCATACATTCTTCCGTTCGCGTTGTTGAGAACCGACTCCTTCACGGTGAACGAAATGTTTCGTTTCAAAAGAACCGTTCCACCGTCAACTTCCGATTTATCCACGTTTAGTCAGCATTTGTCACGGTGTAAGAAATTACCTTGGCCTTACCGAAATTACTGTGGCTTTTGTATTTGTGAGTAAGGAAGATAATTCTTTCTTCTAGAACATTGGCGAATTGAATTTAATTTTCCCACCTTCAAATGAATGTCATGACGTTTTTGTGACAACGAAACTTGAAAGACAGTTGACAGGTGGGTTTCTGCGTGATGCAAGATCTTTCCATCATGGATGTGAGCGAACCATGAATGAGTGAAACAATCGCTTGACTTCGTGTAAAACTGCACAACTTACGGAAGAATCCGAAGAGGGACTGTTACCAGGACGTGCAAGAAACAGTGTTAATAGAGAGCGCAGGAAAAAAGTGTGTTAATAAAACTGCAAATACAATTCAGTAAAATGTTAGAACCTGCACAAGTTGAGTTCTCCATACTTGAAGGTAGGAAATGTTGACAAATTTACAAATACTCGTATTATTGGTGAAAATTAATCAAATACCAGTATACGTGCAAGTTTTCTTGAGCCCCGGACTCCCGACTCTCATTCCTTTACCAAACTATGAGAAAAAGATAGCAACGAGCGTTGTTGACGAAATCTGGCAACCAAGTTGTTCGCTCCCAAATAATAGAAACTATTTTCCATCAAAAACGAACGACAGATTTGATATAACTGTCCGGCTATCGAAATAAACAAATTTCCCACATTTCCCATAGCTAGCGAAATGAGGGTTCAAGAAAACGTGCGCCGATAATATTTGGAAATTAATTTATAGTACGACACTTATTTCTGAATTAGAAAATTATTGTACACTAGCTGAAGTATCCGGTGTTTCTCGAATATCACAATCTTCTATAGGACAGGAAAAGGAAGTGTTCTGTTTATAATGTATTTCCACTCTATCCTCTCCTCCACCCCATCTCGATCGGGTTTTTGTCCAGTTTCCCTGATCCATTGAGCAAATGCTGAGATGGCCCCTTAATTTACTTCTGGACGTAAATGTAGCTTCACTATGCGCATGTTTTGTTGAACTTTCCTTTTGATTGCAGTGGTAGTAGAGCTTAGGTTGAGTTTCTATTTTGTTAGCAATTCAGAAAAATCAAATATGTTCGTTCGTTTAAAATAAGTTTTCTATAATTCGGCAACGAAAAATTCTAGTTTTTTGAAATGTTAATCTCTCGCTTTTTAAAATTTATTATTATTATTATTATTATTATTATTATTATTATTATTATTATTATTATTATTATTATTATTACAATTGTTTCATCTTTCAACTATTAATAGTTGAATTGTTGGGAAGGGATTCTGCAACTCAAGAAAGCGTGCGCAGATGTTTTTCTCCCCCATACGTCACATACAGTTTTTGACTAAATAAATAAATAAATAAATACTAAACTTAGCCATTTAAGACTAGTAGCGCCCAAAAACCAATCTCAACTAAACCATATCCAAAATTAAAGACTAATTTAGGCTAATTAAGTGCTCTATTTCCGAATTATATGCTCTTGTGGATTTTCCAAAATCGTGGGCGCTGTTATCTTTAGTCTAAAGCTAGCAGCGCCCACCTAGAAAATACATCTTCCCATAATTGCAAGTAAACAAAAGTGCATTCAAAATTAAATCATTAATTCACACTTTCTCTTTAAAGGAAAGAAATATCCATTAAAATGAAATCATACATCAGTCAGATTTCAAAGTCTCAATTGAGAGTAAAAAAAAAAAAAAAAAAAAAAAGAATGACAAGTATCTTGATTTTGTAATCCTGTTTACTTAAGAGTGACATGAAAGCGGAAACTTTCTACGTTCAGGTTAGAAGGTTTAACAGATAAATATTCTTTTCTGTTAAAAGCGCTGTCCATCCGAAGTGAGAATTAACTTATAGAGACTTGCTAATGTATTTCACATTATTACTAAATACAATAAATAATTGAATGATATAATAACACAACACAAAACGAAAATAAGGAATGAATTTGCCATTCAAACATATTTCTGTCATTTAACAAAGATACAAGGGACAAGCTAGAAAATAAACATCAAATAGTAATAAGTAGTGAAGAACATACACGTAATACAGTTCTCAGTTATTTGATAAAAAAATCTGGCAAACATATTTTCGTATGAAGTCACTATTCACCGCCTCGCGCCGCTTCAGCTTACTGATGTATACCCCTTTCTGGATTTTAAGGGGAAATGTATACCGAGTAAGGGGAAGTTGCCCGTGACCGTATTCTCAGATTTAAACGTAGCTGCACTTCAAGGTCACGAGCTCCAATCGGGAGCTCCAACACCAAAAATTTAAGTCCTATTGAAGCATCCGATTGGATGACAGTATTCCTCTCTCCTTCGAGGTTGTGACACTGAAGTGCAGCTATATTTAAATCGGAGTATAGGAGTGCCAGGCTCCCCCAGGCGGGCAAGTAGCTCGTGCGGGTGCGGTTGGGCGTGCCTGGTTTATATATTTTCGAGCAACATTTAAATTAGCAATTCACAATTACTAATCACTTCACAATATTACCACTGCTTTTACGATTTATATCATAGAAGACTTTAATGCAAAGAAAATATCACGACTCTCTAAAATAAGCTACAGAATGATGAAAAATGATTTAATGTTGGTGTGAATTTACGATGGATCATTTTAATACAAGGACGTAAATCTAGGTATCATTAAGACTTTCATTGTGAGGGGATCAATAGATATCTCGGACTGATTGAAGCTATACGATTGCCTAGAAAACCATGGTTAACGGCATCTCAGTGCCAACGACTCGCGGCTCTTGAAGGACCCAGAAACCGGTGCTCACATTAACAGCATCGAAGACTTAGTAATTACCTCAACAAAAATGACATCATTCCCAGATTGGATTCACATTGGAATCCCATTGGATTCACAGAAAAGTTATCAACCACAATTATTAAGAATCACAGAACATATCCATACAGCATTCCAATGAAAACTACATACTATATCAACCTTTCTAGATATTTCGCAAGCATACGACTGAGTATGGCATCAAGGCCTCATGTACAAACTAAGAATCAATGGCACACCTAAATACCTAACCAACATCATCAATAGCTTCATAAGCAATAGAACGTTTTCAGTCTCAGTAGATAATCATCTCTCAAACCCCAAACCAATATATGCTGGACTCCCTGAGGGCTCTCCATTGTCACATATATTATTTAATCTATACACAGCTGATATCCCTACATCCAACGCAGTCAAAACAGCGCAATTTGCAGATGATACAGCATTGTATTGTTCAAACATATCACTTGACACAATAAGAAACACAATACAGCAACATCTAAATCAAATAGATTCTTGGTCAAACAAATGGAAAATTAAATTAAACCCATCTAAGTCAACAGCAAAAATATTTTCATTAAAAACCATTTCAACACCACCACCTCTCACACTGAACAATAACATAATTCCTTGGACTCCACAAAACGAAACAGTGAAATATCTAGGACTGCATTTAGACACTAAACATAACTGGAAACAACATATAAACATTAAAACACAATAAACAAAAGCCAAACTATTTCAATTAAAGCCATTAATAAACAACCACAGTAAAATAACAATAGAAAATGCCAAACTCATATATACAGACATAATCAGACCCTTAATGCTCTATGCTTGCCCTGTCTGGATCAATGCAGCAAAAACCAATGTTCATAAAATACAGGTCATACAGAACAAATTCCTGCGAACAATAACCAAAGCACCCTGGTACATTTCAAACAAACAGCTTCATAAAGAAATTCAAATAAAACCTATCATATACAACATCTCTAAGTTATCCCATAATTTTTACAATACTATGTCAACAATTACACAACTATCCCATTACAATCTAGGCAAAGCACCCATAAACCCCACCAGAATAAAAAATAGATTTCCCAAACATGTATTTTACATTCAATTTGCAGATTTAGATGATTCTTTGTGAGGTGCTCAGTGGGTTTCCTCTCCCTAAGACATAGCTGTAAAGGAATAATAGTTTAGTTCTTTAAAATAGATCATAAGCATCAAAAACATGTGGAAAAGTTTGTATTGTAAAACTGAACCATGTATACCATTCAAAATAATTATAAAAAATCGAAGGCAGGTGGAGTGCAGTTAAAAGAAGCCGACACCAATGCAAAGAACAAATTAACTGTTTGTTTGAAGACATGTGACGAAGCAAATGTGACAAAACTAAACAAGAACTGATACACGTGTTTTTAGGTTCTATAAAAAAGGGTACAACCCATGATTTGAGGTGAGTTTTAAATTATCAGGTATTTTGTTTGTAGAACTGTGTGATTTGCAGAGTAGCAAGGGTTAGGCGGCCGCAGCCCCCAATAGAATAGAATTAAAGTAGTATTATAATAGTTTACTGTTGTGGGATAGCAGGGGTTTGGGGGTCGACAGCCCTCAATATACTATTATTAAAGTAGTAATACAGCAGTAGTAATTATACTTTTAAAGTTGTAGAATTTTTCTAAAACGAGTGTTCGCCTAATCGGGAGAATAGCTAAGTCCCTTTTGTCAAGGCAATATTAATAGTTACATACGTTTCTAAGCAGTTGTTTATTTTTCATTCAGTTTATGTATTGGAAGTAGTGTTTCGTAATGACTACTATGATTTATTTACGTCATTTTTCTGTGCTTGTCGATCTGATTGTAGTTGAAGCTTTGAGATTTTGAAAAGCATTCTTTAATATGTGGGGGTACTTTACATGAAGTAGACATTTTCAAAATTTTCTCAAAAACGGCTCGAAAGACAATATTTTTAGTAGGATTATGTGATTTGTGGGGGCATGGGGTGGGGGCGGATGTCCCCAATACAGTATTTTTAAACTTAATATAGTAATTGTAGCAGTATTAATACTTTTAAAGTTGTAACATTGTTTCTAAAACAAGTGACTATAGCGAAGGCGGTCATAACTGAGGTGCACCGTAAACTTAAAATTAACCAAGAGCGTACACACATATTAAATGGTAATGTTTAGTGCGTGTGCTTTTATAAGCTATGAATATCCGAATTGATACGTAGTACGTTGCTACACAGATTTATACGTTCAGAGGGCTTTGGTGAGGAGGGGTAGCTATTTTCCCGATCTACCGAGTGTTCATATGTACCGGATAAATTATGAATTATTTGTACCTACCATTCACCGTACAAGATTGAGAGTTGAACAACCAATTTTTATTTTGTCAGTTTTCTCAAAAATATTAGAACTTTTCTATACGCGAATGGAAACTTTTCTCAGGAAAAACGAAGCGTTTTCAGACTCAACACAGGTTTCAGGAAATCCAAAATCTACGGAAACTGCCATTTTTCTTTCATAAGGATGTTGCTTCATCAATGGATCAAAATGAAGAACCCATTGGGATATTTTTAGATCTTTCAAAGCTTTTGACGTTATTAACCATAACATCTTGCTCTCAAAATTACCTTCTTATGGAATTCGTGGTATTGCCCTAGATTGGATAACCTCGTACCTTAAAAATCGATCTCAAAGAGTAGAAATACCGTACTGGCACGAAAGGACATTATTTACTTATCTCTCCAATTCTTTGCCAATTGAACGTATGGGATCCACAAGGTTCGATCTTAGGTCCTATCCTCTTTCTGTTGTACGTAGACGATATGCCCTCATCTATTAAAAACGGCAGAACAGTTCTGTTTGCCGATGACATGAATGTTCTTTGCAAAAAGGAAACAATAAATAGTACAATTTCAGAAGTTTCAAATTGGTTTTGTAATAACAAATTAATAGTTAACGAAGGAAAAACTGTCTCAATGCAATTTTGCGTTTCAAATCGGCAATCGTATGCTCCATTGAAAATGAACAATATGCAATTAGCTGACGTTAAGGTAACAAAATTTCTAGGTCTCTCAATTCAATCAAACCTCAAATGGAATGTACATATAACAGAATTAAACACTAAATTAAGCTCATTATGTTATGCATTCAGAATTCTTTCTAATTCTGTCAGCCTTCAAATGCAGCTCGTTGCGTGTATTTTGCAAATGTACATTCCGCCTGATGTAACAATATTTTTGGGGAGCTCATCCACTTTGGTTCCCAGACATTTAGATTGCAAAAGAAAATTATCCGAATAATGAAGAAATCCCATCCACGTGATACGTGCAAGCCTCTTTTCATTGAGCTTGGAATCTTACCATTGCCTTGCCTATTTATTTATGAGTCTGTAGTATTTGTCAAAACTGACTTACTTAACGGTGGGAACATATTTTCATGTAATACTGATATTTATAGTTACAATACTCGACGTAGAAATCATGTTCATCAAGTGTCAATATCAACAGCTCACTACAAGAAATCCACATACAATACATGTACGCTACTTTACAATGCATTGCCAGATGAAATTAAACAATTAAAATTGGTACACAAATTTAAATTAAAAGTAAAATTTTTTGCAAAACTATTTCTATACAAATAGAGACTATACTGATCGCCAAAAAGAAACACAATGTTTACTTTCAAAAAAACAAGATATAGTTTAATGAATTAGTTTACATTTGCATTGTATAATTTTAAAAAGACTCAATATGCCTGTAACAAATAATGTACTCCCGGGTCAATGACCCCCATCTCGATCAGGTTTTTGTCCAGTTTCCCTGATCCATTGAGCAAATGCTGAGATGGCCCCTTGATTTGCTTCTGGACGCGTAGCTTCACTATGCGCACGTTTTGTTGAACTTTCCTTTGCTCGTAATGGTAGTAGAGCTTAGGGTGAGTTTCTATTTTGTTAACAATACAGAAAAAAATCAAGTCTGTTCGTTTCTTTACCGTTAAAAATAAGTTTCACATTTACAACGAAAATATCTAGTTTTTGAAATGTTAATCTCGATTTTTAAATTTGTTATTATTATTATTATTATTATTATTATTATTATTATTATTATTACTATTATTATTATTATTATTATTAATCTTTCAACTATTAATAGTTAAATTGTTGGAAGGGATTCTGAAACTCAAGAAAGCGTGCGCAGATGATTTTCTCCCCATACGTCAAGTATTGTTTTGACTAAATAAATAAATAAATAAAAACAATAGATATAGTAGGAAGGAGACGTAGACAGTAGTGAAGGTGGTCACAGACTGATGTGCACTACAAACCCAAGATCTAACATTACCTCACACTCACATGCTTTCAAAGACCGCCAAAGCATTGAGACTCAACTGGCCCTATACCGAACAAGATTTAAGATCTTATAAGAAGAAATGCGCCGATGACGAGATAGCCGCCTGGGAGAAGCTGGGATCCCAAGGGAGAACGGTTAAGGCGCATATAAACGATCCGATTGGAAATGCCTTTTTGAAAGACTATAATCTTCTGAAACCTGGTCTTTTTATCACTGCTCTCCAATTGAGATCAAATACCGCTGCCAATAAAACTACTCTTAGTAGAGGAAGGTCCAGAGAGGATGTATACTGCAGGAAGTGCAATACAGCGGTAGAAACTATGAATCACATCCTCGGTCAGTGCATTTTTACGAAACCAGCAAGAATAAAGCGTCATGACGAGATAAAGAACTTTATAGAGGGGAAGATGCTCCGGAAATCAGACACTGTGGTGTCCACGGAAGCCACTTTCTCCGTTGCCGAAGGGGTTAGACTCAAACCTGACCTGGTAATAAAAAGCCGGGAGGGGGTCCACGTGGTCGATGTGACTGTCCGCCACGAGGATGGGTCTAACCTTCTAAAAGCAGGGGAGGAAAAAGTGGTAAAGTACCAACCAGTCATTCCCCTGGCAGCCCAACTTCATGGAGTTGCCAACGCCAGGATCCTGTCAGTGGTGGTTGGAACCTCTGGGGCTATGCCACGATCAACAGTCAGTGCCCTCAAGACGTTGGGGATCATGTCTCGAGGCGATCTACTGACTATCTCGTTAATTGCTCTCAGAAGCTCTATTAATCTCTACACACAATTTGTAAATTACGATGGAGCAATTTAGCATTGCTGGTAGAAAATGCAGAAAACGAACTTCTTGGTCCCGTGGGGAAGTCTAGGGAACCCAGGGGAATGCCTAGGATTTACCTAGTTACCACGACTTTAAGTGGGAAGTATATGCTATTTAATGTAGCATATAGAAAATTGTGCTGTCAGAATCAGTTGGTTTGGATCGGTATCAGGTCCTTGATACCGAAAAA